>CABEGB010000413.1:0-436506 GCA_901521435.1 Crematogaster levior | reverse complement strand
GTTTGTATAGATTTTTAACAAAATTGAAATACATTCTATTAATAATTTTCAAATAATTAATTAATATTAATTATATACAGGGTGTCCCGAATTTAAATGTCATAACTTCGGGAGCGTGTAGGGGATCGATAAACTAAAAGAAAAAGTGGTATAGAGATATGCTCGTTTTTGCTTCGTTTTGGAGAAAATCGCAAAAAACATAAAACGTAGTTTTTATTTCTGTACTTATTTATTACTTTTTAATTCATATTTATTTGTTCGCGTTGTCACTTGCCTAATGTAAATATTGTTCAAAATGTTGCCCTTCTGCAGCAATGCAAGCATTGCATCTAGTACGAGCATGTACGATTGCGCTTTTTGCGTGTACGATTTCAATGAATGCCAGAACGATGAGTCATTGCTGCAAGAGGGCAACATTTTGAACATATTTACATTAGGCAAGTGACAACGCGAACAAATAAATATGAATTAAAAAGTAATAAATAAGTACAGAAATAAAAACTACGTTTTATGTTTTTTGCGATTTTCTCCAAAACGAAGCAAAAACGAGCATATCTCTATACCACTTTTTCTTTTAGTTTATCGATCCCCTACACGCTCCCGAAGTTATGACATTTAAATTCGGGACACCCTGTATATCATAAACATATATATATACAATAAATATATCTAACAATAAGATATATATCTATATATATATACAATATATAGATCGTATATATAGATACAATATATAGATAAGATATATATATATCTTAGACCACCAGCCTTATATATTAAGTAATATAAGTCGTTAATTATCAATGAATTAATTTAATTACAATAACTTGTTTTTAATAATTACATTTGAATGCCAATTAGATAAAAATCCATAACATAACTTATAAATCAACCTAATATATTTCATACATTGTTTTTGACAATTTTTCAGTGACAAGTAAATATACAATATAAGTATGTAGAATATTATATCTTTAAATGCATTGTTTATGTGCATTGCTATTTTGAAAAAAAAAATACATACAGACTATATTTATCTGGTCAATACAAGATACATTTTTAAATAAATTTTTGAAATCGTTACACATTTTTAATATATTTATTACAAAATGTGTAAAAATATTTTATAAAGATATTAAGTCATTTTACACGAATAAAAATGTATTTTGAGAAAAACATGATTAGAATTTAGAAAGAAACAAGTTTGTTATTTAAAGTAAGTTTAGAGAAAAATAGTTTTGTTAAAGCAAGAAAAATTAATTTTTTTTCTGCAATCAAAGATTAGAAAAATAATTATAAATAACATTTTAATCTACTGTAACGATCTATTTTATTTTAGATTTTTTTGACGATAACATTGTTGATGAATGTATACCTCGCCTGCGAAAATTCCTCCACGGATCCGATTGATACGTATGTAGTAACTTCAAGTGCAATGCTGGGAATTGTCAAACTCACCTTGTTGCAGATACAACGATCCGCGCTCTCTACCAGTTTATATTCCGCTATTGAGGATTGGTGTAATGTCAAGGATACAAGATCACGCGAGATCATGATCCAATATGCACGCACGGCGAGAATAATTTCGTTGTTTCTGTGTTACTGTGGATTTATCGCCCTTACATTTTACATTTTGCGACTCTTGCCCTTCTTAAAAGCGACCACCAATGGAAGGACATTTATCCTCCCAATGTCTTGTCTCTTTGAGTCCGTCTCCAATATCCAGTATGTCCTCGTTGTATTCTATCAGATGATTCAGTTGTTTATCACATACGCTGGAAACTGCTGTACGGAGGGAATGTTCGTCGGTGTCACGATGCATTTGTGCGGACAGCTCGAACTATTGATGATCGACTTTCAGAAGATCCATTACAAGCGCAAAGGAGGCAGTATCACTGAAGAATTTGTTGTTAGACATCGAAAGTTGTTAAAGCTCACAGAAAACATCGAAGATTCCTACAACATAATTATTTTGACTCAGATCTTTACCAGCGCTATTCTGATATGTATAACAGGTAAGTCGAACAAATTATTTTCACGACCTTTTCATGTATAAGAGGATTTATGATATCCAAAAGAAATATAAATATATATTTAACTATTAATTTAAAGATATATAATTTTAATATTAATAACTTAAGTATTATTTTATTAATCTTAATAAAATCTTACATAATAATACGTAAAAATTGTGTAAAAAATGTAAGATATATAAAAATCATTGTGTAAGTGTTTCTCAAATAATTATTTTTATAACGGTATTGTATAATGTATTTGAAAACCAAAAACCAAATAAATATTATATTAACAATTACTTTGTAATAAAAGGTAAATTTACATATTATAAGATAATCGATTACTCTAGTAATTTTTAAATTTCAATATACTTAGGAGTTCCCAACTATTTTCAAGAGAACCTTTAAAATTTTTATAATGACCGGGATTAGATAAGTTTTATTTTTGAAAATTATATAAATACAAAAAGTTTTTTATTTAAAAATTTGTTTATATTGTAATATCTAAATTTCTTAGTGGCCAAACAAAACGCAGGTGATCCGATCTGTGAGCTGTAAATTGGAGATTTATCTATATAGTGTCATCTGTATGAGGGTTTAGTTGAACATTTTAAAATAATTATAAATATAATTATATAATAATTATAAAAATAATTATAAATATAGTTTGAAGAAGACAGTCAAAGGATAAAATGTATTAATTTAAGGCTTTGGACTTATTGTATCCTGGCACATTCACGACATAGTTATGACAATGAAGAGCATTGTAATAATGATCGTTATGTTGCTACAATGCTTTCTGTATTCGTACGCGGGAGATAATTTGAGGGATCAAAGTGAAGCCTTGTCATTCGCGCTTTATGACAGCAACTGGTGCGATTTTTCACCCAATGATGTAAGAGACCTGGCGTTCGTTATGATAAAAACGAATATACCTATTCGTTTGACCGCCGGAAAGTTTTTCTACGTCACACGTGCTACTTTCATGGATATTTTGAAGACTGCAGTATCTTATTTATCCGCCTTACGTGTTATGATTGAAAAACAAGAAATAAATTATTAATAAATATCTTTTATATTGTATATTGTATATCATGTTACGCATGATGTTACACATAATGTACAATACATTTAATTAGATTTAAAAGACACATTTATAGTGGTACCAAATTTTTAGCTCAATTGAATATAATACATAATTATATTAATAAAAAAACTTTATATATATATATATATATATATATATATATATATATATACACACATTCTTAGAAAGATATTAGAAGTAAACAAATCATTAGACAAATTCTTTGATTTTATTTTAAATTTTCTTAGTAATAAGGAAAAAAGATAATTTCTTACGATAAAATTCTGTAAGTAGAAAAATTTAATTGTAAAAGTTATCTTAGAAATATATTTCTGTCTAAAAATAATGTTTATATATATGCTTTTTGACAAAGAACCTTTTTGCTAATGTACAAAATTACTTGTAGTGCATAATTCTCTAGTTTTGTCTAGTTTTCTAGATTTAATATGATACAGCAGAATCTAAACAAGCAGTTTACTCATTCGCGTTATAAATGTTTTAATCTACGATATTAATTAAATCTACAATATTCACAGCCAAAATAATGTGAAGAAGCCAAGACAAAATAGAATGTAATACGACCAGACGTACGTACGATAGTGTAAGCGAGATACGTAAAGTTCTTCTGCCAGTTTATGTACATAGTTTATGAAGCGATCGATAAACGGCAGTTGAAGAAAGCCTGATAAATTTTTATAGATAAATAATTTGCATAATAACGTTTTTTTCTATATTTTGTAATAATGCGTTAAGAGCATAGAGGTAGATTGATATAAGTTTAGAACAATGAATAAAAAATGAGAAAAGCAGACATCATAGCGAGCACATCGCATTATTGGTTATTGGTAGCAGTTACAGCTTTCCGATGACAAGTAAACTACGGGAAGACGATGTCGCATACGCGATATCCCCTTTTAAATTGATATCATATTGCATCGGTGTCTGGCCGCTTCAAGTTAATAACATTTATTCTCTAACACGATATGTCTTGGGCGTTTGTTGCGCGGTATGTACCTTCTGAATTCAGCTTCGAGGATCAGTAACGCATGATCGTTTGAGTCAACGTAAATTGTCCATTTAATATGTTATGCACGTCAACAGGCTCTCATAATCATCATACCTTCTATCGAGATGTACTTGGGCTGCACTGATGCGGAAACAAAAGTAGACTGCCTGATGTTAGTCTGCTGTGGAATACTTGGTGTGATGAAAATAGTAACGTTTCGCATTTACACAAGAAGTTTGGCCAATAACTATAATTCTGTCATAAAGGATTATCTGATGATTGAAAGCACAAAGGAGCGTGCCATTATGCGGAAACATGCTTTTATGGGAAGGACTTTCTGTTGTTCATGTTTCGTGTTTGCTTTCTTTAGTAGTGTAATGTACGGGCTAATCGCTATTCTAGATGAAGTTAAACAATATGTTAATGTAACAAATGAGGACATCATACTGGAGTATCCAATACCATCAAAATGCATGATGAACTACTTTAATGCTCCAGTGAACATGCATAAAATCTTATGCGTTAGCGAAACTGTTATATTAATACTAGCAAGTGTTGCTAATAGCGGTATTGTATCAGCTTGTTATTTAACATTTTTGTCTTATTGCTTTTAAAGGCTGTAACAATTTTATTTCAAATTCACGTATATTGCACATATAAATATTCCATGTATGAGAAATTTTTATTATTTTTATTAATGTGCAAATTCATTGCATACCAATTATATAGACAATATTGTAGCACAAAAATTTTGCTTTATATATGTTAAACAAATAATAAAATAATATAAAGTTATTTATTTTTGATGTATATACGTATATGTATTTTTTTATTTTGTATTTCTTATTATATTCTTATGTATTTTATTCGATAGCATGGGTAATTTTTTAATCAATCCATTGACATATTTTATAGCCTTTTGAGGTAAAAATGTTTCGGACAAAAGTTACATGATTTAAAGGGGGTAATAGTAAAATTAATTTTCGAAAAAATTAATTTTTCAAGAACATATAAAGGCTCATAAAGACAGTTTTTTATATGGAATCATATAATTTGTTTTTTACGTAATATGATTCCTCTCATTAGAAAGTATTAAGGTAGAGTTGTCAAATCAATAGTTTACGAGATATTTTATGCTTTATGTTAACAAAATAAAGTTGAATGTTGCAACCAGATTGATTAGACCAGAAAATTTAATTTTACACAAAAAGTTTCCTATAAATGGATCGAAAAATGCTTCATTAAAATGTTAACACTCAAAAATTTCTAAAATTACTAAAATCATTTTAATACATTTTTACAAATATCTAAGTACTAGGTTTAACAAAAAGTCTCAAAACAACTCGTACACACACATATGCACACGCGCACATACACACGATATAATAAAGAAGATATTTCTTTTTGTTTTAATTTGATCATGAGAAAATATTATTCTATATATACATATCATTATATATAGATATCAATATACTGTATATCAATGTGCTCTCTTTTGATAAAGGTAATGATGCTTTGTTTTTGAACGTTACATTGCATGTTTGTGGCCAAATAAAAATTTTGAAAATTAATTTCGAAGACTTTGACAAAAGTCCGCTTATCTACGATCGTTTCAACATATTAGTTAATAGACACAAGTATTTAATAGAATTGGCCAGAGAACTTGCTGAAATGATTAGTTACGTTCTGCTGATAGAATTATTTATTATCAGTATACTTTTGTGCATAATGGGTATGAATAATATGTCATGATTGTTTTACAAAAATAATAAAAGTTATGTCAGAAAAATTTATATTAAGCAACAATATTTTTTCAGGATTTCAACTTATCCTACAACTACAGCAAAATGACATGACTCTGATTATAAAAAATATAATGGCACAAAGTAGTTTTCTGATCCAACTAACTTTATACTGTGTTATCGGGAATTATTTAAAATCCCAAATGGAAGAAATAGGTTTTTCTGTTTATCAAAACGCTTGGTATAATTTTCCTCCAAAAATGATAAGACATTTAGTTTTCATTATTATGCGCTCAGATACTCCAGTCACTTTGAGAGCTGGAAATTTTATTATAGTAAATATGACAACTTACGTGAACATTCTGAAAACATCTTTTTCATATCTATCTTTACTTCGTCTAATGGTAAACGTGTGAAATACATCAAATAAAAATTAACAATTTTATTTGAACTGTAAATATTTGTACGAATGATGATTTGGATATATAATAAAAGAAAGAGTATACTGAAATGTCCTTTTGATAAAATTGCTGGGTAATTATGCAGAATAGGGGAGCATCCCCCCATGACCTTGACCTTGACATATGTTGTCAAGGTCATCCTCCTGAGTGACCTTCAGGAGGTTTTAGCCCTCGGTCACCACTCGTTAAAAAGTTATAAACAAAAAAAGTTTGAAAAATGTCGCCCTTATTTTGAATACACCTTTACACATTCACCGGCAATAACCAATGAGCAAAAGGAGTTTCACGACACTGTGTATGTATATGGTATTCCTACTGTTGTTGATATTTCTTATTACATTTCCACGCGTAAAACATAGATTCGCGTCAAAAATTGCAAACCCATGTGGAACCTCTCTTCGCATCGAAAAGTATACGCTTGGAGGCAGTGTGTTCCGCCCCCCCTACGGGGGGGCTCCACTACCGAAAAACTACACACATAAGTGTGGGTGGAACTTGCTTTGCGTGGAAAGTTTCCACGCGTAAAACATAGATTCGCGTCAAAAATTGCAAACCCATGTGGAACCTCTCTTCGCATCGAAAAGTATGCGCTTGGAGGCAGTGTGTTCCGCCCCCCCTACGGGGGGGCTCCACTATCAAAAAACTACACACATAGGTGTGGGTGGAACTTGCTTCGTGTGGAAACTTTCTACACGAAGCAAGTTCCACCCACACTTATGTGTGTAGTTTTTTGGTAGTGGAGCCCCCCCGTAGGGGGGCGGAACACACTGCCTCCACGTGGAAACTTTCCACGCGAAGTAAGTTCCACCCACACCTATGTGTGTAGTTTTTCGATAGTGGAGCCCCCCCGTAGGGGGGGCGGAACACACTGCCTCCACGCGTACACTTTTCAATGCAAAGTGAGGTTTCATTTTAAGATAGATTATCAGAATGTTATCTGTACGAAAATCTATCGTATATTAGTTTACTTTCGGATTCCGTTTCAAAGTCATAGAAATATTAACAATAGTAGGAATGCCATATACACACACAATGTCGTAAAAGTTGTTTTGTTCATTGATCATTGGCGGTAAATGTGTAAATGTGTATTCGAAATAAGTGCCAAATTTTTCAAACTTCTTTTATTCATAACTTTTTAACGAGTAGTGACCGAGGGCTAAAACCTTCCGAAGGTCACTCAGGAGGATGACCTTGACAACATATGTCAAGGTCAAGGTCATGGGGGGGTGCTCCCCTATTCTGCATAATTACCAATTGCTGGTTATAACCACTATAGTTGTCTGTGCCAAATTAATTTGTTATATATATTATTAACAATATATAAATATTTTTAAACTTTTTATTTTAAATTTACTATTACTAATATTACTAATATTTTAAAATTTATTATTAAATTAATGTATTGATAAGAAAAAAGAAAATTTTTGATGTATAGAATTACTTATATACTTCTTATATACTTATATACTTCATATCTTTATACGTTTGTTGATCTTAAGTCTGTAATAAAAAGAAAAAATAAATAAATCACTTATACAATATTCTTGGATAGATTAAATTCATACTATTGTAAGCTTAGAAACCGTGTTTTAGGTTTGAAGACGGCATATTGAATTATAAACTACTAAAATTATTATATACGCGAAATACATACATGATACAAATGTTTAAAGATACAAAAATAATAAATTCAAGATTGGCATAAAAGCAACAATCTTTCATATACTTTTTAGAATATTTCAAATTATTATGTATTTCCGCTTTTACTCAACATACAGAGCTTGACCTATCAAATATATACATATCTAAATATATTATTCTATTTCCCTCCCTCATTCATTCTTTACATGAAGCGTTATAAACTTTATTTAACTACTATTATTCAACTAAATGGATATTGGAACTAAAGCAAAATTTTAAACAATCGCTTATATAATAAATTAAATATACGGCTCTAAAAATTCACGCATTAAAAAAAGTAGTTTTTTGAAAGACAACTTAGGAGACATTGTGTAAATTCTTGTACAACAATGCAATGCAATGTTTTGTTATAATGTGTTGAAGATCATAGAAGTAAATTGATAAGCGAATGTACGTCTTCAGCTGAATAAAAAATGAATCGGAGTAGAAGCATTCCGTCTATGTACCAAGCGTCATTGGCATCAGTTACAATTATCTCGACTCAATGGTAAATGAACGGTGGAAGGACGATGTTTCATATGCGATAACACAAATTGCTAATATGGCCCATTGGCATTTGGCCATTTCAAGTAACGTTTATTTGCTATTATGATGCATCTTTGCCACCTGTTGCGTACGCATCTTTCTCGATGTTAGTAAAACTTGACCTAATAAGATAGTTTGAGGGCATACATAAAACATATCTCCCACATCACGTTGTACTCAACAAAACTTCAAAATAATAATAAATTTCTGGACAATAGATATCCTTAAAAAAGGAACACAATCGTACGCCCTTATAAGTTTTGACTAACAAAAACTTTTCTTCTTAAAATCTTCACATTATGTTTCTTAACATTACACTGGACGTTTGTGATCAAGTGGAAGTTTTGAAAGTTAAGTTTATCAATTTTGTTATAAGACCTAAAGTTTATAAATCTTTCATCGTACTAATTAAAAATCAAAAATGTTATTATGGTAGAAAAAAATATGGTGCAAAGTGCCTTTCTATTACAATTAACGCTATATAGTTTTACTACTTGAAAATCCCAGATAAAAGAAATAGGACTTTTAATTTATTAAAATAAAAACGCGCTTGGCTTTTCTGTTGAATTAACAAGAAATTTAGTCTTCATCATGCGGACAGAAATTAATTTCCCGTCATGTTCTAAGCTGGACATTTTATTGTGATACATTTGTCAACCTACATGAATATTCTAAAAGCTTCTATTACATATTTATCTGCACTTCGAGTAATGATAGAAACATAAAATATGATACGTACAGGTGAGAAATTATGCAGAAAAAATTGGCAAGGCGGATACTTGTAAAGAAAGAATTTAATAGAGTGTTATTTTAATAAAAATGTTGATCATAACGTCCAATTATCTGTTGTCAAATCAATTTTTTATGTAATATTAAAAATATACATAATATACTAAAAATGTAACTACTATATATATTGTCTTTTCTACTTTGAACATTAAAAGTTTAAAGTTTTAATTATGTTATATATATATATATATATATATATATATATATATATATATATATATATACATATAAAGGTGTTATAAAGGTACGATTTTTTTCTTAGTATTTATCTTTTCGTACCGTAACACAATATGCTTTTATTATTTTTTTGAAACAATTGCTAACTCACAATTGTTACAACGTTCTCAGGTTACAATATTTTTTAAGTTTTATCTGTATTAATTCTATAAAATTGTATTGTAATATCTAGCGTTCATAATGTTTAGGATATGAATTTTTTTTTTTTTATTTCGAAATATACAATATTGTTTAACACATATATATAATATTACATATTGAGAGTAAATATCTCAGTTAAAAAAAAATTTAATTACTTTTGTAAATCTACTTACTTACATTGAGCCTTAAATTATAATTTGGAAAAAATTCTAATATAAAAACATTACTTAACTCAGAAAAATCGCGACGTCTAATTTTAATTTAAAAAAATATTACTTGTAACTCATAGAGCACCATGACGTCTTGAAAATGTCTTTAATATGTCTTTTAGACATGTGTGCTAACTTAGTTTATCTTTGCAAATGTATTTCTCTTGGATCTTCAGCGGTCTCGAGACACAAATTCTGAGACAAATACAAAACAAAAACTTATTTTTTTGCAACAGGATTATATGAGGGTGAGGACCCCTACATGAGAACTGACATGTGCTTTATCATCAAGCTATTAGATCAATAACAATCATTAAGCTGTTAGAGTTAGGTTTTTACGAATAATGACAAACCGTTATTTCCGGCCATGTATGAGGGTTGCAAATGCGCAAGACCGCAGGACATTCAACGTCGAAATACACAGCGAAATGCATTCCGATCAATAATGGATGAAAGTAAGACTTGTGTTAACTCATGCTTACGCTTGGTGGTTCCGTAACCCATAACATAGCGACGATGGCGTCATGCGATACATGGAACAAAGAAATGTCTCGCGAATTTTCTCTATATAAGAGAATATTGTGGCCACTAGGTTCATGGCCTTTGGATCGTGCAAGAAACTTTGCAAAATTACGCGCGCTATTTCTTATAGTCACTCAGGTAAATTTAAAAGTTCATTACTTCAAAAATTAAATTGTTGTTTCTGATAATATTAATCTCAAAGTTATTTAATTGAAAACTATCTTATTAAAAGTAAAACTATTTTGTAACATATATTTGTAGTTTGTATGTTGTATTATTGTATGTTATTATTTATTATTGTTTTCGTTGCATATAAGTAAAGCATATAAACAAATTTTTCTGATTTTTGGGAAATATAAATATAAACATGCACTTTTGCATAAAAACATATGTTTATTTTGAGTTTTAGCATTCTTATTTTTTTAAGATCAAAAAGATCAATTTTATAACTGCACAAACATATAATCCTACATCCCTCCCTCTCTGTGGAATTACACTCCTCCAAAAATGAGAGTATAAAAATTAGGTTTTTTTTTTTTCAAATTTGGAACAAGTTAAAGAAATAAAATTAAGTGGATAATTTCTACTAGTAAAAAGGTTACTTATTAATATTTTTATAGCCTCCCGTATTGTTATAAGGATAAAACTAGTAACCCCTATTCAATTTTTTATTAGAACTTTTTAATAGGCCGGAATATGATCATCTCTCTAAAAATATGCATTAAAAAGTTTGATTTATTTAGAAACTTTTTTATTTCTTTATTTTTTTCACAGAATCAGTAGTTTTTAAGAAAAAAAATATATTATCGTGCACAGCATAATGCTAAATAGTTCTAAATTTGAGAAAAAAGTAAAAACTTTTTATACTCTCATTTTTGGAGAAATGTGACTTTACAGGGAGGAATGTAGGAGTATATGTTTATATGAAAAATCCTCCTTAATTTTTGATAAAGAATCATTTTCTAAAATTTTTCGCACTTATTAAGAGACACCCTGTGTAAACAGAGAGCATATATATATATATATATATATATTATATATATTTACGTATATTATTTTTATACTTATTTTATGTCGGCAGGCTATTATGATAGTTTATTTAAATGTGGACCTTGGTTACCACAACAGTGCCACTTTGGCTATGGTCATCGATCACTTCGTATTAGCTTCATGCGGAATTTTGACCATCATAAAGATAGCGCTGATAAGATTGCATCACGACGATCTATTGAAGAATCTATGCAATGCAGCAAGTGATTGGACGTATATCACAAAACAGAATCATCGGCAAATCATGTTTCGCTATGCCAATCTGGGTAGATTTGTCTTCTTCTTTCAGATGGGTTCCTCGTATTTTGTCATCATGCCGTTGATAGTTGAACCACTTCTATCCTCTTCAACTTTGCCTCCTTCACAAAACGTCACATTAACTACAAAATTTGAAAAAGAGATGCGACCTATGGAGTTGCCTCACGAGATGATCTGTCCGTCTGACATTCAGATCGTTTGCTATAGTATATATATTCTTCAAAGTGTTCAACTGATCACCACAGCCACGGGGAATGTTGGCAGCGACGTTTTTCTCTTCGGTGTTTGCATGCATCTCTGTGGTCAACTAGAAGTACTCGGTCTAGAGTTGTTGCAGTTCCATGAAGGGCAAAAAAACGGTTATTGGAAACGGACTAAAGGGGTCACACTGATCAAGAGACACTGTTTGCTTTTGAATCTAGCCAAAGATATCGTTGATACACTCGATATCATTTTGATCGTTCAATTGATCCTCCATGCTTCGCTGATATGTTTAATAGGTGATTTAAATTTAAGACAGTTCATATAATGTGTGTGTATTTCTTTCTTTTAAAAAATAATTACTTATCACATATTGCACTCGTTTTATGTTTAATTATTTAGAAAAGAATAAGATCATTTTAATTGTATTACAACAAATAGATTATTGAATATCGTGTATTTTTCAGGATTACAACTCATTGTATCATTGGCAAACCGTGAGTTTTTTGTTGCTACAAGAAGCATAACTTCTTTTAATATATTAATGATACAGCTGTTTTTATACAGCTATATGGGAGAAACTTTATCGTCAAAAACGCAAGCGATTTCTCGTGCAATTTATTTAAGTAAATGGTATGATTTGCCTACAAGCATTGTGCGGGATATACATTTTATCATAGCTCGTGCTAATGTGCCCGTGCGCATAAAAGTGGGTAAATTCTATATTATGGATCTTAATAGTTTCAAAAATATTCTAAAAATCTCGGTTTCTTATTTTTCTGTATTACAGATTATGCTTGTTTAATAAATATTGTTAGAAAAATAAATATATTTGATAAAAATTTTTAATTTTACTTCTTTAAATGGCTTACAAAGAAAAGAGACGCATGTTACTTACTTGTTACATCACTTTTGCCAGGAAAAATTCGTAAAATTTGATCGAGCGTCGACGTAGCATTAAAATTAGCGAGATGAAACGTTATACACTCGGAGCGTAACATAGCGACTGAATTGTACAAGTAAACTCTATGCTGTGTATGCAGTAAAGGATATAGTTTTTCGATAGTCCGCAGCAACTTAGCAGAAATAGTTACGTAATTCTTCAACGACAATTTGACGCATCAGTAATCTTCTGTAATGCATAACTTTCTGATAATGCATTCGGAAAGTAGAGATGGGTTGATAAGCGGGTGTATACGTTTCAAATTGAATAAAAAATGAATGGTAATGGCCTGAATTGTGTGTCGGTGCATCGGGTACATTATTGGCTATTGGCATCAGTTACAGTCATTACCTCGATCCGATGGCAAGCGAACGATGGAAAAACGATGTCGCATACGCGATGACTCCCTTCAAATTGTTATCGTGGCCCATCGGCGTTTGGCCACTTCAGGTTTATAACGTGTATTCGCTAATACGATGCATCTTGGCCACTTGTTGCATGGTACGTAACATTTCAGTTCGATTTCGACGATCCTTGTCGCGTGATTATTTGAAAATGTAAATAAAATAACTTTTACATTGACATCACAACGTTTTGAAATAAAACTTTGTTGGTGTCGATGACCAAGTGTTTAAATTCCTAAACGATGGATATTTCTATTGACAACGCAGATAGCGAAATGCTCTTTTTTCAGAGATAGCAAGTCATTGTTCGAAATTATCGTACGCTGTTGTAAATTGACTAATAAAGACATTTTTTTTCTGTTAAAAATATACGGTTTATTTTTTGTTTATGCTGAGGGGTAAATATTTCTGAAAAATTCCGGGGATAGCATGTTGGATGTGCCAAGTCGCTTATTTTGTAATTTTATCATTCATATCTAAGAATCGCATCGATACATGAAATTTTTCGATAGGATTATAAATCAAGAAAGACATTGTACGCAAAAGACAAACTAAAAAATAATAGGTGCAAAATTAGAAAAAAATTCTCATTAATATCACTTCTATTAATTTTTATTTAATATCAAGATTTAATATGAATATTTTTATTATTTACTATATAGATACATAAGTTTATTCTAGAAAATTTTTTTATATTAAAGTCATATAACTCTCAATTTTACATGTCTTTAAAACAAATTCCAATGTTATAATAATAATGTTTCTTCACTTTATCCGTAGAGGACTGAGATAAAAGTGTTATTTATTTCGACTAAAGACCATTTATACCATTTATAATTAAACTTTAATATTTTTAAAGATCCGTCGGTCTGGAATTGGAACATATTTTTTCTAGACACAAAAGCTGTTTGAATGAGAAAATATACCATTTACGCATATCAACAGAGCATAATAGTGATCTTGCCTTCTATGGAGCTATACATGCACTGTACTAACGCGGAGCAGAACATAGACAGTCTCATGTTGGCCTGTTGCGGTGTGCTCGGAGTGCTGAAGACTATATTCTTTCGCATATATGCGAAAAACTTAATTGACAATTATAGTTCTGCCCTGAATGATTATCTGACGGTTGAAAACACAGAGCATCGTGCCATAATGCGAAAACATGCTTTTATAGGAAGAACTCTTTCTTGTTTCATGGTGTCCTTCTCTTACGTTGGTGTGATGATATATTCATTAATTCCTCTTCTGGGTGAAGATCCAGTTAATGATCAAGATAATCAAATTAATGTAACAAGTGAAGACGCTGTATTAGACTACGTAATACCATCAAGATGCGCATTAGAATACTTGCATGTCCCAACGAGCATATATAGAATTGTCTTATTCTTCGAATTTTTCATACTAGCACTTACATGTACTTGTAATCACGGTAATATCTATTTATCGTATGTTTTTTTACATTTTTCGTATCTTATAATACTACTTATAATGTGCCTGAATTTTAAACACACAAAATTGTGTCAGAATTTCTTATTGACGTAATTTATCTATTTATTATTAATCCTAAAGATAATTACATACACACATAAAAAATATATATAACAAAATAACATATATATATTTAAAAAGATAATAATGTAAAGATGAGTAAATACGTAATTTTGTAGATAAAAATAATACAGAAACATTTAATATTTGAAATTATATTTTTTATTACATTAATAAAATAAAGTCTGTATTATTATATTTCTTTTCTATAAAGGTAATGATTCTTTGTTCCTCAATATTACATTGCATCTGTGCGGTCAAGTGAAAATTCTAAAAGCCAATTTCATCGATTTTGATGTCTCAAGTTCTCAAGTCTATAATCGTTTCAATGCTCTAATTCAGAAGCATAACAATCTGATGGAATTGGCTAAGGAACTGGTTGAATCGGTCAGTTTAATTTTGCTGACGCAGTTATTTATCAGCAGTATATTGTTGTGTATAATGGGTAAATATTATATCATTTACAATAATTATCAAGTTTTATAAAATATATAAATCACGCAAGAGAGAAAATCTATATTAAGATAAATACTTTTTCAGGTTTTCAATTTATCTTAGCGTTAAAGATGAGCGACGTAGTTTTAATGGGGAAAAGCTGCATGGTGTTGTGTACCTTTTTAACACAATTGACTGTATATAGTTTTGTCGGGGATTACTTGAAATCCCAAATGGAAGAAGTTGGACTTTTCCTTTATCAGAGCACCTGGTATAATCTTCCTACGAAGTTGGCGAGAAATTTAATCTTTATCATTATGCGGACACGATCTTCTGTCAAGTTGCAAGCTGGAAATTTTATCGTAGTAAATCTGGCAACTTATATGAGTATCCTAAAAACTTCTATCTCGTATCTATCTGTACTACGTGTAATGATAGAAACATAAAATATAAAGCTCCCGTGATGAAAAAAATTTTTAATTTTTAACTATAAATCTATAATTCGACGAGATAGAATTCTGTAGAAAAGTTTACATAATATTTAATAAAATTGCTAAAAAATTACAATCAACTCGGCATTGTATTTTTTACAAGAAAAATGATTTCTTTCTTTTTCTTTTATTTCTACACTTTTATAATTTCTTTTCGTTATTTTGAAAGAATTATTACATTATTATTAGAAAGATAATTACTTAATAACTGTCAATCAGTACACTTTACTGACATAATCTAAACATACGAGATTATCGCTTTTTACTCCGATCTCAAACAAAATTAATTGTTGCGTTATTACAATGCATTACTCAGTTTTTACACTCAAAATCTCAAAAATTTTTACACTCAAAAATCTATGTTAGGTTGCATTATTGAATTATGCTATTGTTTTTATATTATTATACTATTATACTATTGTTCTTAAAATTTGTGTTCTTATTGCGTGCAGATAATGTTAATACAAAAGATAGGTTGTTCATAACCTCATGTGGTGACTTAGAAAATAAAATTACCAGTTTGCAGTACGCGATGGTCATCAAACTGTTGCATTATTTGCACTATACGCACTTGTCATTGAACACATCGACATTATTAATCAGATTGAACAAAATTATCTTGACTAAACAATTTACCCGTTAAATATATTGCATTCAAATTCTAAATTAATTTATCATTATTTACATTGCACAATGTACGTTTTTTTCGTTATCATACGATCTTTTTTTTGCGTTCATGCCTGCGACATAGTGGAAGATGTTGCCACACAATATAGAAGACATTGTACTGCCTCTTTTCACATTTATCTTACTGCCATCCATCACATGCGCCGTATGAACTAATAAAATATGAATCTAATGGGGATAATATGTCTAATCCACGGTTGATACCCATGATAATGTTTTATTTGCAATATAAATCAACATTAAATTTGCAACATCGAAAATTACACCAATAACGACCGATCAGTTTCAAATGTCCAGTCATCTGCGTAGTTTGTGCAACTACCATAATGATGTCGGATGATGTTTGGAACGATGATATCGCGTATGCGTTCTCTACTCATAGAACACTTATGCAAATGCTTGGTATATGGCCGTTACAAAAGAAGACGATATTCACGATAATCCAATGGAGCGTAATAACATTTATACAGGTACGTTGACAGTACATTGACAGACAGGGAGAGAAGAAATTCTAGAAACACGGTACGTTGTAATAGAGAGAAAATAAGTATACTGGGACGATCTTCAATTTCTAAGCCCAAGAATTTATGTACAGAAGAATTACCAAATATATTTTCGTAATAGCTCAAATTTTTCAAGTGCGGATATATTTTATACTCATTACTGTACGTGCATATGTCATATTTTCTAAGGCAATGGGATCATTATTAGTTAGTGGCACCATTCAGCTTCCTGTATATGGAATTCATTGGAAATGAACGTGACACTGTAGACGTTATAATATATTTTGCGTTGACGATGGCTCTAAATTTGAAATACTTGTGTATTAATGCTAACGGAAGAAAGCTGGCCAAAAATATTAATTCTGCTATCGCCGATTGGTCGATTGGTCGTCTGCAAAAAGTGGCGAGGAATCGTACAAGATCATGAAGAAACATGCGTTTGAATCCAAACTGTGTACTTTGTGCATGCTGTACTCAGCTTACATATGTGGTTCTCTTTACATATTGACTGTTATATTTATGAACTTAAAAGACATATTTTTACAAGATCAAATGGTGAATATATCAAATGGTAACGTAATATTTCTATAATACTTGTTAAATATTAAATTAAAATGTTAAAATTGTTAAAATTAATAAGAAGTGCTCTTTAAATTTAACATTTAACAAGTATTAGCAAGAATATTAATAATTATTATTCTGAGAAATAAGAAAGTCCACATTGCCTGAATTTTCCAGTGTATTACGAATACATTTCCAAATTTGTTTTTTGTTGTTGTATTAAACTTTCTAGACTGAATCTTGAGAGATTAATAATAATAAAACATATATTATGCCATCGTGTAAATAATTATCTCTTCTATAGCTTTTTTATCTTACAAAGTAAACTTGATTTATGATTAAAATTTAGAATTAAAAAATTATTTTTCTGCTATAATCTTAAGAGTATTTAAACACAAGGCATTAAATTTTACATTTATGTCATTAAATATTATACATATATTAATTTTATTACTTGTCTTTTATTGTACTGTTTTATTCTAAAATTAATTAAAATTAATTAAATTTAATTAATTATGTTACTATTGTTCTTAAAATTTGTGTTCTTATTGCGTGCAGGTAATGTCAATACAAAAGATAGATTGTTTATAATCCCATGTGGTGACTTAGATTACAAAATTACCAGTTTGCAATACGCGATGGTCATTAGTCTTCAAACTGTTGCATTATTTATGATATGTACAACTCAATCTGTTACGGACAGTTTTTACATTAACGTTACTTTACACCTATCTGGTCAACTTAAAGTGCTTAAAACAAAATTTGAAATTTTCGCAAACAAACCAGACACTGGAATGAATTATCGGAAACAATTTATTAGCTTGGTTAACAGGCACTGCGATCTAATGGAGCTCAATCAGAATATGGAAGATACGTTTCATTTAATTATATTATTCCAACTTGTTATAGTGACGATTTTACTCGCGCTATTAGGTATCATATAACAATCGTATTTTTTATATTAAATTTATTGAGCTTAATGTGTGTGTGTGTGTGTGTGTGTGTGTGTGTAAATTTTTTAATCAAAATATTAAGTAGGTATATCATATTTTATTGTGATTAAAAATTTAATAATTATATTGCATTAATTTTTAAAATTTCCATCTTTGTTTTATAAAATCTCTCTTTCAGGGTTACGTATAATATTTTGGTTAAAAAGAGGCGATTATATTGAAGTAACGAAAAGTATCCTACTCTTGAACTACCTGTTCATGGAGTCGCTGGTATACTGTTGTGGCGGTGATTTTGTGCAAAAAGGAAGTGAAGAGATATTCCATGCAATGTTCATGGGTTCCTGGTTTAGGCTTCCAGCAACGTTGATGAAGAACTTGAACTTCGCGATGATGAAGTCAAACTATCCGTTTCGTCTCACAGGTGGAAAATTTTTCTACGCTAATCGCGAGGCGATAGTGTACATTCTGAAGACAGCAGCTTCATATGTTTCGGTTTTGCGAATGGCACTGAAAGATTAATAAAAATCAACTAATCACAACTTATAGAATATATAAAAGTTATATAAAAATTGTTTAAGTTATATGTAAAATACAGTAATACGATTAAAATATTTTCAAACATACATAATTCTTATAACTCTATTAATAATATAATTCTTTAATTATTAATAGCATAAAAATAAAAAGTGCCTTCTGCACCTACTCACATAGGTTTTGTTATACTTTGTTACATGTATTGTACTGTAGGTAGTTTCACTTTTTTTACTTTGTTCATATCGCTTCGAATAGGTGAATAAAATAAAGAAAAATATTTTGCTCGTGGAAAGAAACGCAGACCTACTATATAAAAAACATCACCGTTCAACTCGTAATTGATCGCGAGTATCTATGCGCTGACACAATGTATTATACATACATTGAAAAAATTGTGTGCATTATCAAACGTTTCGAAGATGCGCGGTGGACACAAATTTGTTATATCACTTATCTTACTACCCTAAAGGTTGGTTACTGCGGAAGGGCTAGATGCGTAGACAGTAGTAATTTTCTTCAGGGCAAAAGTAAGGCATCGACCCGCGCAACCTGTCACGCATGACTACAATTTTCCTTTTTGAGGTCGAAACCAGCTAATACATCGCTGAACATGAAGACGAATTGGAACAGTGGTATAGATTATGGCTTTTCTACAATAAAATCGATGATGTGGATACTTGGTCTATGGCCTTTGCAGCAGAATAACGTAGTTTACACGATTCAATGGTTTATAATGTTCATAGCAGGGGTAAAAGAAAGTAATATAACGTAAGATAACATACAATTTAGAAATTAGTGCTTATAGTGGTAAGAGTAAAAGAATATGCAAAAGTATAAAGAGCTGCACTGCATTTGCTTAAATCTTTTTCACTCAGCTTTAAAATTATAAGAATTATTAAGTTTAACTTTAAATTATTGAATAATTAAATCTAACCGGTAAAAAATATATCATATAAAAAAATATACATAAATATATATAAAATATGTCCATATATATTTTCTTTCTTTTGTATAATCTTAGTCTATATTGTGTGTGCGTGTATATGTGTATGCGTAGGAAACATAATAAAAATAATAATTTAAAAAATAATTAAAAAGTAATTTTTGCATTTTTTGGTAAAATTACAATTGAATTATATCATACAATGCATTTTATATGTAAAATTATGTACAATCATATTTTATATACGATTTTTACATTTATAAGTAAGTATATACATATACATATAATTATAAATAAATATAATTTATAAATATAATTTATATGTGTATATGGACAATATTTTTTTATTTCCTTAAGATTTATTATTTTATAAAAAATAATGTAAAATCTTTTTAATTCTTTTTTAAATTCTTTTTCTCTTATATTTTTCTTGGATATACTATGAAGAGATACAGAGATTATACAAGAGAAAGAAAACATATATATATAAATATTAGATTTTTATTTATGTATAATTATATGTATATATTTATATATATTTTTACATGAAAATTTTTTACCGGGTATTATTCATAATTGAAATAACTTTTGTAACATTGTATATAGAGTGATTTACTAAAGTATTAACAAACCTATTATCTTCTGAAAAAGATATTGAGATAATATTTTCACTGACAATGAGCTAAACTAAATGAAGAAACGACTTAGTCCAAAAATAGAAAATAATAGATAATATAAATACTAATAAACTATAATAAATACTCTAGAAATATAGAATATGACTGTTATGTACTGAAGCTAATATAACGACTGCTAACACGGAAGGTAATATAACGACTGCTACACATTATTAATATTAACAGTATATAATTTCCTTTTATATAAGTGCATTATAACTGTGTCTTGAAAATGTTATGTTGCTTTGTTATTTACTAATTATTATAAATAAGTAAATTACTGCCAGCAAAATAATTGTGCATAATTTTTTTATTGTTGCAAATAAATTTATTTCGCGTTTTGTTGTTAAATTTTTAATAAATTGTAGAGTGTTTTTAATTTAAATAATAAAATTGATGCAAAAATTATTATGATAGCTAGATAAGTTATTCGGCACAGCATGTGCCATTGGAGCGTAGGCTCGCCAAGTAATTAATTTTGCAAATTAATCGCTTCATTCTAATTCTTTTCAATAAAAACCGCATTTCAATATTTTTTACAATTTAGAAAGTAATAGGTGTGTTAACCGCTTTAGTAAATCACCCTGTATAAAAATATAAAAATTTAAAATATACAAGAATAAAAGATATATTATATAATTATGAAAATTTATCATAATCTCTCTAAGCATAAAGAACAATTGACGATAAAAATTTAATAAATAATTTGGACATTGCTTCTTGATATTGACTGTTTTCAATGTAGTGCAATCTCACATGAGAATGCAATTTTATATTTGCTACCGTGCAGTCTCTCACAATGATCAACGTGCTGATAGAACCTTTCAAGAGTTGTGATGTCGTCAGAGATGGTTTGGAAATTCTTCGTTTAATAGAAAGCACCATGCATGGATGGTTGAATACCTTTTTCCTTCGAATTTACATGAAAAAGATCGCCATTAATATCAATTCTGCGATCGATGACTGGTCGTCTCCGGTTATGAAGAAAGAGTCGCGTGTAGTGATGATGGCGTATGCTCGTACAGGACGTCTGATCGCTCTGATTCAGTTGCTCGGTGGAATAATAGCGTGCATCTTATGGTTTATATCTGTCTTCCTCAGTAATAAGCAGGTTGTATTAAGTTTACTAAGTAAAAGTTAAACATGTTTTGTTAATAAAGAAAATATCTTGTTTTGCAAATATTAATATGTCCTGTGTGTATTTTACAGGCTGCAACTATAAGTAACAGCACTACATGGAATTTTGTCCTTCCATCAACATGTCTGTACAAAGGAGTTTCATATTTCACGTATAAAATGTTGTTTGTAATGCAAATAATGCAAGCATCTCTGGTAGTGATATCAGAATGTGCTTGCGATAGTTTCTTCTTCAGCATCACTATGCATCTTTGCGGTCAGTTAGAGCTTCTGAGAATACAGTTTACAGAAATTAGCAAAAAACATTACGAAGAAAAGCGTCATGGGCACGTTCTGCGGCCACTGGTTAAAAGACATTGTCAGCTGATAGCACTGACCAAGAATATCGAGGATGCTTTTAATATCAATATTTTATTACGTCTTGTAATAATTAGCGTAGTTATTGCAGCTTCAGGTATATATTTAACTCAATTTTTAAAATAAATTTTATTTGGTCTAATCCATTTTGAGACGGTTTACAAAAGTACAAAATTATATCTCGAAACTTGCATAAAGACAATATAAATAATAAAAAAGGTTTCGTGATATGTTTATATAGATTAAATTATTGAATTATTTTTAATGTTTGTAGTTTAAAATTTATACACATTAACATTGAATAATAAGAAAACAATAAGAAAAAACAAAAGTGTTAATGTTATATAAACAGTAAAAAATAATTAAATAGCAATAAACATTATAAAGCTTATAAAGAAAACTTATAAGGAAATATTTTAACATATAAAATAAAATACATTCATAAAAGAGAGCTAACATGAAATTCATAATAAAGAAAAAATATTCATAATAAAGAATTGCGGAATTTTAGGAATAGGAATTCTTCTTTCAATCAAGCAACAAGATTATAAGGAAATAATAAAAATGTATATATCCATTCAGTTTTATATGGTACAGACATTTTTGTATACATATGCCGGCGATATGTTGCAAGATCGAAGCGAGTCGATTGTTTACGCCATATACAGCTCCGCATGGAATGAAATGTCACTCCCCATGGTGAAAGATCTGACATTCATTATGATGAGGATGAAGATCCCTCTTCGAATTAGCGCCGGAAAATTTTTTTATCTTACACGAAACACTATCACAGATATCTTGAAAACCACCTTAACATATATATCATTCTTACAAATGACAATTAATGAATAAGAAAATTCCCTTAATAACTACGTTATAATAAATAACATATGTAGGTAAATAAAATAAAATAATTTGATTATAATTATACTTCAGTATTTCTTTTGATCAAATTGTATATTTATTATATATCTCCTTTTTTCTGGTCTAAAGACTGTTTATTTTTTAAAGTACTTATTATGAATGTGAACAAAAATCTTCATGTAAAAACAGCTTTCTAAGACATCTTTCACACAAATTGAAAATTTTATCATACTAAAAATCTAATCTTAACCTGAACGAGTTAAAAATCTTTATTTCTTATTTGTTCTACGTGAACTGATAAATAACGAGAGGTGTTAAGTTAAATTAAAATTAAAAAATTAATATTATGCAGTTTCGTGACGTAAACATAACTTTAACGTAAACAAAAAAAAATTATTCTTATATTATTTCTATAATTACCTGGTAATGATTAAAAAACGGATAAACTTCAAAATTAATAATAAAAGACAACAATTCTGTGTTGTATATATATATATATATATATGTATATAATTCTGTGTTTTATATTTTTCTTTATGGAAAGTATAGCTGTAGTCACAACCGAATATGACATACCGACAAAATCGACAAAAATAAAATTTATTCTCTTCTATCTTTTATTCTTTACCCGTTTCTATTGCTAGAAAAAATATTACATCAATTGTTCTAAACAACTGTATTTCAAAAAATAACAGAGTGTATAGTTAAGTATTAAAATTGTGCAATTTCAATAAGTGCAACTTCAATAAAATATGAACTTAAATTTCGTCGATGATCGACCTGCATTATAGACAAAGGTTGACATTTGTGAGTACAGTGCGTCTCTACTTGACTGCTATAATGTCATGGAATGACGATACGACGTACGCTATGACCCTCGTTAAACACTTAACTGTACCCATAGGTGGTTGGCCCTTGCAAGAATATAATACGTTTGTTTTGTTGCGTCATATCTTGTCTAGTTTTGGGTTGGTACGTTTCCAATTTTCACGTCGCAAAGTTTTTTCTGCTTGTGCTTTTAAACTTATAATTATGGATATTATGAATTTTTGAAGAACGATTGAGCAGTTTAAAATAGTATTATGGCAGAAACAAAGAGCAAATAAAATAATGTGATGATGACTCTAATTTTCTTTGTAGAGTGTGGTGGTGATCGTACAGTTTCTCGAACTCTACTACAACTGTACCAGTTCGTACGCGAATCTTGATGCCCTCACGCTTTTTGCATGCGGTACCCTTGCTTTAACAAAAATAATATGGTTTCGCATATACGCTGATAATTTAATTTGCAATTACTCTTCTGCTATGAACGATTATCTGACGACCGACACTGAGGAAAAGCGCATTATGCGAGAGCATGCTTTCTGGGGAAGGATAATCTGTATTATCGCCTGGTTCATTTCTTACGTCGATTCTGGGATCTTTATCATGGGACACGCACAAATAAGCAGCGAAGAGGCTAGAAGAGTTAATATATCTATCTTAGGTCATCAAGCTGGATATGCTATTCCGTCAACATGTACCTTAGCGCACTTTCACATTTCGACGAGCTTATATTTGGTGATTTTTGTGCTGGAGTACATCTATCTAATAATTATGTGCATTAGCAATCACGGTAAGCGATTAGTGTGTATTTGAGTGATTATTTTTATAAAATATTAATTTGTTTTGTAAATTACTTTTGATATGGTTGATGATGTTTTCTAGTAAATATCTGTTAATAAATTTTTAATTCATGTTATAATAAATCCATATTATAAATTTTCATTTAAAATATAATTATATTTCGGATAAAAATTTACTCAAATTTGTTATGTATATAAACTTTTACATTGGTTTTAATAAAATATATAATTTTTTGCAAAAATTAAATTCAAATTAATATTTGTAAGATATTGATATGTATTTTATGAAGAGACTTTAATATATTTCTTATTATATTAATTGATTTATGCGCTTTGCATTCTTATATATTTTTAATTATAATGTTTACAGGTAGTGATTCTGTATTTCTTCATATTGTATTACACGTATGCGGCCAATTGAAAATTTTAAAGACGAATTTTATGAACTTTGATGTTACAAGTCCGAAAGTCTATGAACGTTTTAATGTATTGATTTTGAGACATGATCATTTGATAAGAATGGCCAGAAAGCTTGCTGAGATAATTAGCTTTGTTTTGATGGTACAAATCTTTATCAGCAGTATGCTTATAATTATAGTAGGTAAATACACATCAATTTGACACATTAACAAAAAAATATGAAATATATAAATAAAATGTTAAAACATTACATTAATCGGGTATATTTTTGAAGGATTTCAGTTTATCATTGCCTTAACAACTAGCGATTTTGGTATGATGTCAAAAAGTTTCTTGGTACTTAGCGCTTTTTTGGTGCAGTTAACACTATATAGTGTTGTCGGAGATTATTTAAAGGTACAGATGGAAGAAGTCGCTTTGTCTGTCTATCAGAGCGTCTGGTATGATCTTCCTGCAAAAGTGAGAAAAAATATAGTATTTATCATGATGTGGACCCAGCTTCCGATTAAATTGCAAGCTGGAAATTTTGTTGTTTTGGACTTAGGAACTTACATGAATATTTTAAAAACTTCTATTTCATATTTGTCTGTTTTACACGCAATGATAAAAGCGTAAAGCGTCACAAACATATAATAAGTAATTTTAATAGACACATTTAGAGAACTTATAACATAGAGTGCAAATTATAATTACAATACTTTTATTAAAACCAAATTAAAAATATCGTACAGCACCAAAATATGAGATGTTTCATAAAACGGAGTGAATAAGATTAGTTTTGAATTTTGAATATTATAATTTTGGATATCGGCTAATAATTTCAACTCTTTGTTATAAATTACATAACAGTCATTATCTTCTTTCTCTGAAAAAGAAAGAAAATAGAAGATTTTTCATGTGTAATTCTTTCACTCCAATAATGGGGTGAATAGGATCACTAATTTAATTTTTGACATTTTTCTTAAACTTTTTTTTCATGGTTGAAAAGATTACTAGTAAATTTTTTTTAAATAACTAATAACTTATTAATATAAATATAAATTGTTAAAACTTTATTTTTACGTTTCTTTAGTAGTATTTAAGAATTCTGTGTAGAAAAAAGTAAATACTTATTCAATATTTTATTCTAATAAAAAATAAACATAAATAAAATAAACATTTGATTTACACACACACACATACACACACACACGCACGCACCCAACGAATGCGACTGCACCCTTACATACACACAACACACACAGTTTTAACCCTGCGCCGGCAACCTGGATCGTTAAAGACTCTTTTCAAATTAATCATCAAAAAAAAGGATTCTATTAAGGGTCCAGTCTCATTCGTTGGGTCAAAAAAAATCGAAATTTTTTGTTTTGCGAATTTCGATAGCTATTACTGTCTAAAATGTTGTGCTAAAAGGGCAAATCGATATTCGTTACGATTCAAAACTTACAAGTCATTGAGTCGACCCGTGCGGAAGCACGCATCGAGCGTCTCCCAAGGGTACGTAGCGCCGGCTAATATCCCACTACATTCGTCGACTATTCGGTCGATATCGTGTTTTTCTATGAAGAAGAAGAAGAAAGAAGAAGAAGAATTTTGAAGAAGCCGAAGGACTGCTGTATGGGCCTGGAATAGATGATTAGCTGTAAGTATCCCGATTTTAATATTTACATCGAGAAAACCAAACTGAAAACTTTAAACGCGTTTTTCTCGAAACCACTTTTTTCGTCCTTCCGGAAGTGATAACTCAGCGAATTTTTAATGAATCTTAATGTTTCTTTTTTTAAAATACGCGTAATTGTTTTCTCCATGGAATAGACTACAATCATGTCGATATATAGCATACTTTTTTTTTAATCGCGAAAAAAGTAACGAAAAAAATAGGTAAAAATGAAAAAAAATTTTGAACTGCCGCCATTTTGTAAATTTTTAACCGAATTAGTTTATTCTAGTCTATTCCTCAATGACAATCCTACTGAACAAGAAACGCATGACATTTTTTGTTTCAGATGAATTTTACGACCAGGGGAATTTCCGGAACGAGACACCGTCTTGCGCGCAGTGGTGTACGTCGTCTCGTGTCACGCCGCCGGAAATTGATTAAATAAGCTCAAATTTTTTTACAAACTTATTCAAAGTATTATAAATACATGTGAAAAAGGTTCAAGTTGATATGTTCTTTACTTTCCCTACAAAAAATTCATGAAAAATGCCTGTTTTTTGACCCAACGAATGAGACTGGACCCTTAATATGTTACAATATTATTAACCCTGCGCCGGCAACCTGGATCGTTAAAGACTCTTTTCAAATTAATTTTTCTCGAAGATAAAAAGGAAGCGGGAGCTTGGTTCTTTGACATAAAAGAAATAAAATTTAGTAAAGTTATGGTTAGCAACGGAGAATTAATTTCAAACTTTAATTTCTTTTTAATATATTACTTTTTAATATATAATATACTACAAAAAAAAATAAAAAAATAAAACATTACAATTAAATTAAAAAATTACATGAAGTTATTAATTTCAAGCTTTAACTTCATTTTTTAATACAAAAACCTATTATAGAAGGTTATTAATTTCAAACTTCAACTTTACCTTTTTTCTGAAGTTAATTTTAGCTGATTTCTTTTTCACAAATGTCTTTATATTGAGAATTGTATATGGAATGCCATGAAGCTGTGCGGCTTTTCTAATGTTCTTATACTTTTATCTATTACATCTTTCGACTATATACACAGTCTAGTTCACCTAAATTTGTTCTTTTGTACACTTTCTTCGAAAAATCCAGTTTATAAGTTGATAACATGACTGATTCACTCTAAAAAATATAATTTTAAATCAGAAAAAGAGGTACAAATAGAAAAATAAAAAAACAAATAAATAGACTTTTATTGGAAATAATCGAGTAAAATATCTTTATTAAGAAATATGTTATATATACTTGCAGAAGAAATGTAATTATTTGTTTACTTACAGATAAAATTTTGACAGCTTCAATTTTCAACACACTCATGTATATTATGTTTGAGAATGATAACATAAAGTGTTGCCAACATATAAATATAAAATTTATCTCAGGTTTTAGTAAATATGCTGCAGAACAATTTCAGTTAGTTCTAGCTGTTTTTTGCATAATAGTAATTTAAAAAATTATAAAAAAGAAATGTTGATTCTATTTACCCTATTGATCCTATTCACCTTATTTTCACGGAACATTCAAATAATTTTGATAACACCACCAACATTAATCATATTGTCTAAGAACTGATTTTTAATTAATTGTACGTCTTTTGATAAAAATAGTAAAATAAAAAATATTGTATGGTCAATAACAAATGATGCACAAGAAGAAGAATGAAACACTTTTCCTCAACTCGATCTCTGCTCCACTCTACTTCCATATAAAAAAATGGTTTCTTTTAATGTTTAAAAATGATAGGTACTTTAGTGTTTTGGAAAATGATAAGATACTTTAGTGTTTTGGAAAATGACAAGATACTTTAGTAAATGTTAAAATTGCGCAATTTCAATAAAATATGAATGTGAAAGCGAACGTCGCCGATGGTTGACTCGTCCCGTAGATAAAGGTCGATATTATTGAGTATGCAACGTGCAACGTGCATACGCCGCAGTTCTACTTAACTGCAATAATGTCACGGGATGACGATATGGCATATGCCTTTAATCCTTATAAATTCTTAACTCTACCGTTAGGTGTTTGGCCCTTGCAAAAATATAATATATTTGCCGCAGTTCGTACTATCATCTGCGGCTTTATTTTGGTACGTTCTTAATGTTTATCTTATATACCGCAATAAAATTTTTCCTACTTTAGTTTTGACATATCAAGTTCGACAGTTCAAGTGAGATTAGTGCAGACATAATGGAAACGAAAAAGGAGTAAAGCTTCATAATAAACAATCCGTCCTTCCTGTCTGTGTAGACCGTGATGATGATCATGTTGTTCATCGAAATCATTTTCGGTAGCGGCGATGTGTATACGAAACTCGATGCTCTTATGATTGTAACCTGCAACATTCTCTCTGTACTAAAACTAATATCTTATCGCTTATACGCTGACAATTTGATTCGCAATTATACTTCTGCTGTGAACGATTATCTCGCGATCGACACTGAGGAGAAGCACACAATTATGCGGCGGCATGCTTTCATGGGAAGGATTATTTGTTATAGTATCTTATTTTTCGCTTATTTGGCTTCGAGTATTTTTGGTTTGGTGCCTGTAATAGCGGGCAATGAGAACGATCAAGTTAATGTGTCCATCAAGAATCAAGCATCGGAATTGCCCTTACCTATAACATGGGCCTTCGAAAACGTTCATATCTCCACAAATTTATTCTTCATAATCTCTACAGTGCAATATATTGCACTGATGCTCAATAGCAGCAGCAATTGTGGTAATAAGTTAATTATTAATATCGAAGAAACTTATATATTAATATATCTTAAATGTTTTACTTTTAAAGTAAAAAAAATTAATTAATAAATTTTTTAATTTTTATATTTCTACTGCTAACAATTTTAACAATTATTATAAAACTTGAGGTTTAATTAAAAGTAATATTTACTTTTATCAATATTATATATTTTTACTGATTTTTTACATTTGTCCTTTTTAATATATATCGTACAACTACAATTGCAATGTGATAACATTATGTTTTCTATTTGTATTATTTTTGTTAGCTAATGAAAATATTAACTAATAATTTGTATTATTATTACCTTTCAATCATTAATTCTGTCATGAATATCAAAATTTTTAAAGTATGTTATTTTAACGTAGAATTGAAATTTATTTGTAAAGGAAATGACTCACTTATCCTCGCAATCATTCTTCATATTTGTGGGCAAATGGAAATCTTAAAAATCGATTTTTTCAATTATGGCGTAAAAAATAAAAATCTCAATAAAGATTTTTCAGTATTGGCATCAAGACATCGTTATCTAATGGAACACGCGGAACTTCTGATAGATGTAATAAGTTTTGTTTTGCTCGTGCAAATGTTGTTCAGTTGTCTTCTTATTTGCTTAATCGGTAAATATCTCTTGAATTTAGTACTTTGATTGTGAAATACAAACATTATTTTATACCGTTAGAATGGTAAATTTGTATAGTAATAAAATCAAATAAAAGTTAAACTATAATTTTATCAAACGTCCATTTTTGGGATTTTTTCTAATCCTATTCTATGATATTTTAATAACACAATAAAATTATCCATAATAAGCGATTTTTGGCGTCACTCTGGTATATGAACCAAAATATACCAAATTGTACCAGAATGTTTTCGCGTAATTGGTAATTTGTGGTAGAGGTGTGGCTAACCGTTTTGGTATCTTTTTGGTTGATACCACGCTGTACCAAGCAACGAAGCAGGGTATATGCTGGTCGTTTCTGATATGCGCGAAATATCAACACAAAGATAAAGGCAAGTAATGTATTTTATAATATTTATGTCATATTAAATTTATGTTATTGTTAGATTTGATATTTTAATTACTTATTTTATAAAAAGTTCAAGATATTAATTCACGCGTATGGAAAAGAACCAATGCATTTTAGCCTATTGGTGTGGTATTACCATATTACATGTTACCAGAATATGCTCCGCCTCTACCAATAGCAACCTTGGTACATATACCAAGCGATCGCCAAAAATCGCCTATCATAGTTTAAAATTCTCGTACCAATAATGGTATGAAGTTGACTCGTGTAATTGTATAATTTCAGGTTTCCAGTTTATCTTAGCATTAAAAACGTATGACGCAGTGGTGATAACTAAAACGACAACAGTGTTGAGCGCTCTGATGTTACAGTTATTCTTTTATAGTTTCGTCGGCGATTATCTGAAGTGTCAAATGGAAGAAATTGCGCACTCAATCTACAGCTGCGTTTGGTACAATTTTCCATCGAAATTAATGAAAAATGTTTTGTTTGTCATTATGCGGTCGCAGCAACCTGTTCAGCTTTTAGCTGGAAGATTTTTCGTCGTAAATGTTGAGACTTATATGACTATATTAAAGAGTTCTCTTTCATACTTATCCGTTCTACGAGTGATGGTTGACGCCTAATATTTAGATAATATTTTTAAAAAAACTTGAAAGGTAACATCATACACACGTAGGCAAGATTGCCTTAAAAAATTTCTATAAAACACCATACGTCTGAAATTGAATAATCAACTTTATATAATAAAATTGCTTTTTTTATTATATCAATAAATGTATAATACATTATTGTATAGCACATCATTTTAAGAAGTTCAGCAATGATACATGATATGCTGCCGAATTGCAAAAATGTGGTCGATGCATATAATTTGATAACTATCAAGTACAAAAAATATTTATATACGATGTTATATTACATGAGTTCACGACCACCTAAAAATCAATAAATAGATAAAGTGTCAATATACTGGTATCTTATCTATATATTGATTCAATTCGTAAACTGGACTTTTGCTAATAATATTATTGCTCTAATAATATTATTTGTGTAAAATTATGTATATTTTTTGCTTTAGCAAATTACGCGTCGTTACTTTCGGTTGAAACGCAACGAAAACTAAAAATATAATTTTATATAAATATTTTTTTAAATAGGTGTGCGCCGTTATTATTGGTCTCGTAACGCATTTTGAAAGTGAAGTTAGAATGTTATAATTATATAATTAAATTGATAATTAATTTTAATAATTTTGATACATATCTTTAGATCCATTATAAAGGAAATGTGTGTGTCGAAAAACTATGTTAATAACTTTTCTTTGTCTAAAAAGAATGGATCGGAATAAAATGTATTGCAACACAATCAATGACAAATGATAACTGAAGACTGTGCCTCAAAAGAAAAATGAAACACCCACTTCTCCATTTGGTCTTTGCTATATCGTACTTTCATATAAAAAATTGTTTTTTTAGTTTGTGTATAAAATAACTATGTTTTGGAAAATAATATGGTATTAGCAAATGTTACATAGTAAACGTTAAATTGCGTATCCTCAATAAAATATGAAAGCAAACCATCGCCAATGATCGACATTATAGACAAAGACCGGCATTACTGTACATCGTGCTCTACAGAGCTCTACATAACTGCGATAATGTCATGGAATACTGATGTGTCATACGCTTTTACTCCCTATAAAATCTTAACTCTGCCACTGGGCATTTGGCCCTTGCAAAAATATAATACATTTTCCTTAGTCCGTTGTACAGTGTGCACCTTCAGTTTGGTACGTTCTTCATATTACATATTTTCATAAAATTTCTTTACCACTTTGTATCTTCAAGTTTAAGTAAGACATTCAATGCAACAAAAAATAGCTTTATCATAAACAATAAAGCAATAAAGCTTTATCACAAACAGTCTTTCCTGTCTGTGCAGACCGTGATGATGATCTTAATGTTCCTTGAAATCAATTTCGGTAGTGCTAATGCTTATGTACAACTCGATAATCTTGAAGTAATATTCTGCAACATTCTTGGTTTACTAAAGTTATTGTTCTTCCGTATATACGCCAACAATTTGACTCGCAATTTCTCTTCTGCTGTGAACGATTACCTCGCGATAGACACCGAGGAGAAGCGTACGATCATGCGACGGCACGCTTTCATGGGAAGGTTTATTTGCTATAGTATTTTATTTTTGGCGTATTTAGCTTCGTCAATTTTCATGCTGATGCCTATGATAGCAGACGATAAGGAAGTCCAAGTTAATGTATCCATCAAGACTCAATTATCGGGATTACCCGTGCCCTTAACCTTTTTAGGGGACGTGCACATGTCAACCGGTTTATACGTATTGATTTCTACGGTGCAATATATTATATTGATGCTCACTTGCACCAGCAATTGTGGTAATAATAAACTAAATTAATATCGTTAATATTGAGAAGATTTGTACTATAAAATATTTTTTGTTTTTACTTGTCATAAAATTAATAAAAATCCTAATTTTCATCTTAATTCTCTCAGCAGTTTTATTAATTATCATATACATATACTTTAATTAAATGAAACATTAATTTTTTTCAGTATTACACTTGCTTTTTTAATAAATTTTTTTAATGCATTTTTTAAATGACATAACTATATTACAATGTAATAACAATTTGATATTTTATGTCATTTTTAATTGATGTTATTTGATTTATTATTGTAAAAATTTGCAATATAAACTATTTCGAAAATTTGTAATAAAAAGTAATTAAATCTATTTATAAAGGTAATGATTCACTTTTCTTCGCAATCGCTCTACATGTTTGTGGTCAAATGGAACTTTTAAAAATCGAGTTTGTTAACTACGACACAAAAAACAAAAACAAAGATTTTTCAATATTGACATCAAGACATCGTTATCTAATGGAGCATGCGGAACTTCTGGTAGATGTAATCAGTTTTGTTTTGCTGGTGCAAATGCTGTTTAGTTGTCTTATTATTAGTTTAATGGGTAAATATTTTTTAAATTCAGTACTTTTCCGATCATTTTGTGATACTGTTACTTATTTCGAGCTACTATACCACTAGAATATTGTAAAATTTTTCTGCAGAAAATATCACAAAGATAAAATTTTAGCAAATGTTTATAGCATATTTTTTAATTCTATATTATATATCTTAATAATGTAATCATCGTATATAAACAAAAAAATTATCGAATAAATTTTTGAAAATTCTTGTGCCAATAATGTCTGAAAGACTTGTGCATACAGTATAGTTTTGTATTTTTCAGGTTTCCAATTTATCTTGGCATTGAAAACGAATGACGTAGTGATGATAACTAAAACGATAACAGTGTTGAGTGCTCTAATGTTACAGTTGTTCTTTTATAGCTTTGTGGGCGATTATCTGAAGTGTCAAATGGAAGAAGTTGCGCATTCAATCTACAGTTGTAGTTGGTATAATTTTCCATTGAAATTAATGAGGAATGTTTCGTTTGTCATCATGCGGTCACAACAACCTGTTCAGCTGCTAGCTGGCAGATTTTTCGTCGTGAACATCAAGTCTTATATGACCATATTAAAAAGTTCTCTCTCGTACTTATCTGTCCTACAGGTAATGGTAGAAGCGTAAACCGCAGGTAACTGTTGAGAGAAAAAGATAACATCGTACATACGTAGGCAATATTATTTTGTAAAATTATTACAAGTCACCATAATGCAGGTGTCTGTATATCTGGAATTGAATAATCAAATTTAAATAAATAAAATTAAATTTATTGTTACATTAGTAAACGTATTATACATTTCTCTGATATATTACAATAAGTTTTACATGATTCGGGATTATGAAAATGTGATCGTTACATACAATTTAATAACTAGCGAAACAAAATATTAACAATATGTCAGTAGCTTTCCAATAGATTCGAGTAGAATGTCATATACTGTTAATTCGTATTCAACTTCCGTCTTGCCAGCAGATTTTGTCAACAGTCAGACAGATTGTTGTAAACAATTTTATATATTAAATGTACTTGAAATTTAATTTTTGGTGGCACTGACAACACCATTCGTCTTGACAGTTTCAAACAACTGATAAATTTGTAATTAATTATGCGTACCTTTGCCATAAAAATAAGATCAAAATAAGGTATTGCAACACGATCAATGACAAATAATAACTGTAGACTATGTAACGAAAGGAAAATAAAACACCTACTTCCCATTTGTGATATTTTTGTGATATTTTATTTTTATATAAAAAATTGTTTCTTTCAGTTTTTAAAATATTGTGTTTTAGAAAATACCAAGGTGATTGTGGTAAACTATGTTTTAGAAAATAAGAATTGATATTTTAGTAAATGTTACAATTGTGTAATTTTAATAAAATATGAAAATGAAATATGAAAATGAATATGAAAATGAACGTCGCTGATGGTTGACTCACGTAGACGAAGGTCGATATTATTGAGTATCGCGCGCGCGTGCACGCGTAGTTCTATTTAATTGCAGTAATATGCCACAGAATGATAATACGGCATAATTGCAAGCATACGCTTTTACTTCCTATAAAATTTTAACTCTACCGTTAGGCATTTGGCCCTTGCAAAAATATAATATATTTTCCTCGGTCCGTTGTATGTGTACCTTCAGTTTGGTACGTTTTCAACTTTTATATTATTATATTCGCAACATAATTAAACTCTTGCATTTATATTCGCATAGCAGTGAGATGGTCAGTGCAACGTGGACACGGTGAAAAAACAAAAATAAAACTAATAAACGGTCCATCCTTTCAAGTGCTGATGATCATCAGTGAGATGGTCAGTGCAACGTGGACATAAAAAACAAAAATAAAACTAATAAACGGTCCATCCTTTCTGTGTAGACCGTGCTGATGATTATGTTGTTCTTCGAATTCACTTTTGAGAATAGCAACACATACGTATAACTCGATGCTCTTCTGATTGCGTTCTGCAACCTTCTCTCTATACTAAAATTGGTGTCCTTCCGCTTATATGCCGACAATCTGACACACAATTTCTCTTCTGCTGTGAACGATTATCTCGCGATCGACACTGAGGAGAAGCACACAATTATGCGGCGGCATGCTTTCATGGGAAGGATTATTTGTTATAGTATCTTATTTTTCGCTTATTTGGCTTCGAGTATTTTCGGTTTGGTGCCTGTAATGGCGGGCAATGAGCACGACCAAGTTAATGTGTCCATCAAGAATCAAGCATCGGAATTGCCCATACCTATAACATGGGCCTTCGGAAACGTTCATATCTCCACAAATTTATTCTTCATAATCTCTACAGTGCAGTATATTGCACTGATGCTCAATAGCAACAGTAATTGTGGTAATAAGTTAATTATTAATATCGAAGAAACTTATAAACTATAAAATATTTTCTTTAAACATTTTATTCTTTTCATAAAAGAATTATTAATAAATTTTTTAACCTTAACATTTCTACTTTCAACAGTTTTATTAAGTATTATAAAACTTAAGATTTATTTTAATATTTATTTTTATCAATATTATATATTTTTACTGATTTTTTACATTTGTCCTTTTTAATATATTCGTTAACTACAATTGCAATGTGATAACATTATGTTTTCTTTTTGTATTATTTTTGTTAACTAATGAAAATATTAACTAATAATTTGTATTATTATTAACTTTCTATCATTAATTCTGTCATGAATATCAAAATTTTTAATGTAATTTATTTTAATGTAAAATTGAAATTTATTTGTAAAGGAAATGACTCACTTATCCTCGCAATCATTCTTCATATTTGTGGGCAAATGGAAATCTTAAAAATTGATTTTTCCAATTATGGCGTAAAAAATAAAAATCTCAATGAAGATTTTTCAGTATTGGCATCAAGACATCGTTATTTAATGGAACACGCGGAACTTCTGGTGATGTAATAAGTTTTGTTTTGCTCGTGCAAATGTTGTTCAGTTGTCTTCTTATTTGCTTTCGTCGGTAAATATCTCTTGAACTTAGTACTTTGATTGTTAAATACAAACATTTTATACCGTTAGAATATTAAATTTTTATAGTAAAAAAATTATAAAAGTTAAACTATAATTTTTATCCAATGTTTAAGTCCATTTTTGGGATGTTTTCTAATCCTATTCTATGATATCTTAATAACACAATAAAATTATCCATAATAAAGTTGTTAAAATTCTCGTACCAATAATTTGTATGAAGTTGATCTCGTGTAATTGTATGTTTTCAGGTTTCCAATTTATTTTAGCATTGAAAACGCATGACGCAGTGGTGATAACTAAAACGACAACAGTGTTGAGCGCTCTGATGTTACAGTTGTTTTTTTATAGTTTCGTGGGCGACTATTTGAAGAAGTGTATCAAATTTTCCATTGATTATCTGGAAGAAATCGCGCATTCAATCTACAGTTGCGTTTGGTACTATTTTCCATTGAAATTAATGAAAAATGTTTTATTTGTCATTATGCGGTCGCAGCAACCTGTTCAGTTAGCAGCTGGCAGATTTTTCGCCGTAAACATCAAGACTTTTATGATTATATTAAAAAGCTCGCTCTCGTACTTGTCCGTCCTCCGTGTGATGATAGACACATAGAATATAAGTAATTATAAAAAAATATTATGAGAGAAATTCTAATAGTAACATCATAAACAACGTCATCTTGTACAAAAATTATTTGTTGGGACATGTTTTAGATTGTATAATCAAATTGAAGTAAATAAAATGTTATAGTTTATATTACATCAATTATTTGTTGTGGATCAATGTAATACATCACTTTAAAAGTGGGCAACGTAACTCTGTAATATTCAGCTAACACACGTGTCTAAAAAGATGTATTAAAGACATTACGTCTTAAGATATCATAATGTTCTCTTAATGGGACATTATCGTAAAGTTACAAACGTTGCTATAACTACGCGTAACTCGTAATTGCGAAAATGAGCGATTGTTGTATATAATATTATATATAATATTATATAATATTATAATATATATATAATATTATAATATAATATATAATATTATAAGTAAGAAAAATGTTAGCAATATGCTAATGATTTGCCAGATTGGAGTAGAATGCAGCATATTGTCATCAAATGCATTCGTATTAAACGTCCATATTAAAGCTCTCGCCAACAGATTAAAAAAAAAAAAATATATATATATATATACACATATATAGTTTGATGGCTATCAGAAATTGAGTAGAATTAATTATTTCGTAATCATCATTTTTTGTAACGTGATTAGATGATATTTTACATGAGTAAAATGATATTTAAATAAATCGATAATTAACTAGGCTAAATTAACTAGGCTAAACTAATTGTAAGATGATAATGAAATTAAAGAGAATTTTAGAGAAAACTTTGAGAGCCAAACACGTTAACTGTGCGTAAGTTAACATTATGTAACTTTTAATTAATACGATACGATACATGAGCACCTCGAGAATGTATGTTTAAAAGCATATTTTTGAAAGCATGTAGTAATTTTTACGAAAAAATACGAATAAAAAAAATTTTATTGATGTTCATGGTCTGCGAAATGCAAGTTGAACTTAATCGACAAAGAAAAGTAAAGTCAATTCATCCAAATCAATTAAAAAAAAAACATGAAAAGTGAAGTATATATAAATAAAGGCATTAAAAAATAAGGTAATTTTTAAGTGGTCGTAGTTGAGTAGTAATATAACTGAGACAATAATAAAATAAGGAAACGAATGATTTTGAGTGACAAATGATTCAGCTGACAAATGTCAACAAATGTTTCTATATTGGCATTCTCTGTCGAGAAAACTTGTACTTCGTAAAATTGTTTTAATTTGGTTATTTAGGTAAATAACAAATTTAATGCTAAACTGTCCTATTTATCGCGAGAGACAAATTGCAAAGAAAATGAAAAAGCAAAAAGACGCCAATCAGCAGACAATATTTTAAAAATGTTTTTTAGTATTTACAGTTTATTAATTATACATTATATAATTAATTTGTAAAAATTATATTTTTTATTGCTTATTAAATATCTATTTTACATGAACGTTAAAATAAAATTTTTTTTTCATAAATAAAAGGAGACAACCAGTTAATTTAACATTAATTTAACAATATTTTTAATTTTTTTAAATTTAAAAATATTTAAAAACAATTTTTTTTTTAATACCTTTGCTGATTGAAATTACAAATCGAGTATCTTTCTTTACCATCAGAGAGAAGCTACAACCGACAGCGTCGTCGTGCAGTTCGCGGCTTTCACACATTTGTTTTCATTTGATCCGAGATATTTCAGTTAGCGATTACCATTTAAAAATAGTCACGATTACGTTTACAGAATTATACATCGATGCGCGATCACGATCTACAACTAATAAGTATTGTCTTATTTAATTTAATTCATTTTATTTAATCTAACCTCTCTCGTCTATTCCGAACATGTGAACGTATGGATGTCAGTGCTTGAACAGTTTAAATTCGAATAAACATTGCAAGTGAAAATGGCTCAGCGATTAAGCAACAAGGCAAAGCTCAAATCGTTGTTCACCGTGACGAGTAGCGCGATCGCTATGTTCAGTGGTATCTCTCTCTACCAGGGCAACGAAAGATTTTACAGTGATGTCGCTATACCCCTGGTGCAACTGATAGATCCGGAAATCGCTCATAAACTCGCTGTGAAAATTCTGAAGTATGGTCTCGTGCCGAAGCAGAAGACGGAAGATCCCAGCTTGCTCCAAACGATAGTATTGGGCTTGAAGTTTAAAAATCCAATTGGCATGGCTGCGGGATTCGATAAGCAAGGAGAAGCAGTAGAAGGGTTGCACGAGATTGGTTTTAGTTTTGTAGAGATAGGTAAAATCTCTCTATTACCAAGATAGATACGTAGATTAATATCTTTAGATGGAACAAGAAATCTCATATCGTTTTCTTGCAGGTTCCGTGACACCTAAACCTCAACCAGGTAATCCAAAGCCCAGAGTGTTTAGATTGCCGGAAGATAACGCGGTTGTAAATAGATATGGATTTAACAGCGATGGTCACGATGTCGTGTGGAAACGCCTCAAGAGGTTGAAGGAGAAGAAAAATTTCAAGGGCATTCTTGGGGTGAATTTAGGGAGAAACAAAGAGACAATAGACTCGACTCAAGATTACATCGATGGCATAAATAGATTCATGGATGTAGCGGATTATTTTGTAATTAATGTATCTAGTCCTAATACTCCGGGTTTAAGATCCTTACAAAACAAGAAGAATTTGGAAGAGTTACTGATCAGGATAAATGCAGCGAGGGAATTGGTGGGTAGCAAACAGCCATTGCTTTTAAAATTGGCTCCAGACTTGTCGGATTCCGAGCGACAAGATGTGGCGGATGTAATTTTAAACAAAAAATCGAGAGTCGATGGTTTAATCTTGTGCAATACCACGATTGCGCGACCAAACTTAACTAATCCGAATAAGCAAGAAAGCGGTGGCCTCAGTGGCGCGCCTCTTACAGATATTTCCACAGCTATGATATCTGACATGTACAGACGAACGCGTGGCAGCATCCCAATTATTGGCGTAGGTGGTATTTTTTCTGGAGTGGATGCTTACGTCAAAATAAGAGCTGGTGCTTCTCTGGTGCAACTTTATACCTCGTACATATACAACGGGCCACCGATAGTTAGCAAGATTAAAAGGGAATTATGTGAGATACTTGAAACCGATGGATTTTCTTCTGTGACTGATGCAATAGGCAAGGATGCTAAGAATAAATAGACGTTTAAATTTTAATGAGAAATTCAATGCGTTTTATATAAAATTTGTATTGCAGATAAATAATATTTTATTACACCATTTATATTGTTATTATATAATTGAATAAGAGTCTTTATTATGTTTGTGTTAAATCATTAAATCTTTATTCATTATGTACTGTATGTTTACTTAATACTTCATTTTATTTCCAGTTTATTATCATATACATTAGATATTACCAGTTTGTGACACAAATTGAGAAAATATTACACAGCGATATTTCTGCGAATACATTTCGCAGAACATTATAGTAATTCTAAATAAAAATGTAGATAGCGTGAATTTGCAAACCTGTCGCATCAATATTAAAGTGGAAATTTCAACCGCGTAAATGTTAAATAATTGCGTCATGTCAGCTTACATATTGTAGGAAAATAAGATTTCTGCAACTGTCATTTGCATGAATTGAAATGTACAATTTTATAGGATTTGACGATATTCCGATATTTATGACGATTATCTCTATGAAGAGAAAACCAGATATAAATTAAAATTAGACCGCGATATAACTAACTTTATATTGAGTTTCAAATTATTCATTGTTTATTTATAACTTACAAAGATCTATAAAACTCTTTTCTATCAAATTTTCTGTCAAATATGTTAATATTATCTTCTTTAGGTACCATATAATAACGTAATAAAGGACCTTAACACTGGCAATAAAACAAAGATAAGGACAGTTCACGGGCTAACGAAAGAGGTTCCGGTTACCACAGGCATCAGACAAGGCGATAGCCTGAGCCCTACACTCTTTAACTTGGTCATGGACGAAATCATCCGAAGCGTCAACGAAATAGGCTGCGGATATAGAATGGGGGACCGCGCGCTGAGGATATTATGCTACGCGGACGACGCAATACTCTTGGCAGAAACGGAAGACGACCTACAACGACTCCTATACAAATTCAAGATGGCAGCGGAGGAGTTTAACATGATCATGTCAATCGAGAAGACCCAAGCGATGGTGATCGCTAAGGATCCGGTACGCTGTAAGGTAGTAGCCGGCGATAACATCATCCAACAGGTCATGAAGTTCAACTATCTGGGAGTAGAAACGGCAAGCAACAGAAACATCATAGAAGAAGTACAAGCACAAGCCGTTAAAGCAACAAAAATATCTGGATGTCTCTCGGATGTTATATGGCGAAATCAGCACATGAGCGCACGAAGCAAGATCAGAATTTACAAATCTTGTGTAAGGCCGATCCTCACTTACGCAGCCGAAACAAGGGCAGAAACATCAAAGACCAAAAGAATAATGAGAGCAACTGAGATGAAGATACTAAGAACTATCAAAGGCGTAACCCTAAGGGAGCAGATAAGAAGTGAGACGATAAGAAGGGAATTTGAGATCCAGGATATAGTGAGGTGGACGAGAGCGCGGCGACGCCAGTGGAGAGACCACGTTGATAGAATGGGTCCGGAGAGAATAGCAAAATGGGCAAAGACACACAGACCAAGCAGTACTCGATTACCAGGCAGACCACCTAAACGCTGGCACGAGTGCTGGTCGTCAGGGTCACAGGAGGTATAGCGAAGGCAGGAAAAGACAGGACAACAGTCCTAATACACGAAGAAGAAGAAGATACCATGTCCTCCGAGAACATTGGCGATCAATAGCATGATTCTTATTTTATCAGCTGCCGTCCTGAATAGTGCCATATTAGTGTTAATATTATGTTAACCTTTTCGCTCCGGGACTGGTCCATATATGGACCAACACTCCGAGTGGCGACTTGTCATAAGAAGTTCATTCATTTAAGTCATGAAATTCAGCTAAAATGCGAGGTCAATTTTAAAGGACAAATCCCCGGAGCGAAAAGGTTAATAGAATATCGGATAGCGCTGATTATATATAAACACACTATACATAGCGCGCTGCACATTCGCGGTTTCAAATTCTCGCGGGTCATACGCGCATAACCACCCGCCGTCACCGCCTGGCGGCGCCGCTGGCGCGCGTACCAAGTCGCGATCCTTTCAGACTCCTTCTCGCAATACCGTCGCAATCGGAGCGGTCAGCTGTTGTGTCAAGGAACATCCTTAACCAACAAACTACGTGGATATTCGACCAGCTCCGCACGATACGGTGGCCTGCGACGAGCCGTGATTATCTCGGCGACCGACCGGCCTACGTTCGACGACACGGGCGGAGCGAAGGTACGTTTTTCTCGGCGCAGAGAAGCCCGAGTCACGGTCGCTCGGCACCTTCTGCACCGCAGCGAGCGTCCAGTCATCGGCGCACGAGGCGTGTTTCGCTAATGCGGAGATAAGACGCAAGGTTTTCCTCGGCCGCGCCTTATCTCCAACGCGGAGGGGAAAGACGGGGCGAAAAGGACGTGCGATGTCCGTCACCCCGTGGCGCTCGTTGACGCACGTTGATGCGGAACGTGACGCGCGCCCCACGGGTAAACAGAACCGTCGAAAGCGTGAGTCGCGGCCAATTTTTTCTTCGTCGCCACCAGCGCGTACGCTCCAGTATGTGGCGATCGCCCGACATCCGACACGCGAACGCGCGATCCCGAGAGAGACGTCCGTTTCTCGTCGCCGCGTCGTCTTCGACGACGACTGCCCCGCGATGGACGATGCCACATTTTAAATTGACGCGAGCTGCGCCGTTCCGTGCCTAACTTCATTCCGACGGCGTGTTAAACTCCGACTGCCAAACAAAAATCGTCGAGTGAGTCTCTCCAAATTGCCGTTTTGATTTTATTGATCCGAGGGATCCCTTCCAACAATCTTGATGAAACTTGCTTAATTTGGCGATCCGTATCCGACTCGTGCATCGAGATAGGAAAACCCGAGGATGACGTCATCGCCATCGTTGGAGATGACTTTCCCTCTTTTTGCGAGATCTATCATTTTGTATTAATGTCGAGGTTGCTTGCGCAATTAAATATTCATTTCTCATGTCACTTGTGTCCTAATTTAACGCTCAATTTTGCTTGTTCGAAGTTAAATTATAAACGAATAATAGAGCCTTCACTTTTCAACATATATTCTCAAGCAGACCTCGCTTTGACGCTTGTTCAGTTTTGCTGCCGTCATTCAACCGTGTAATGTAAGACGGTACAAGGAAAACAATTCGTGCGCGAGACAATGCATTTTGTATCAGCAGGGCCGAGAGAAAGAGAGAGAAAGACAGATCTGCAAATGGCGTGTCGAAATTTCGTACATCTTGCACAATTTTTAAATATCGCAACACATCGATAATTTATGCGGCCCATAGATGAAATATGGTGAAATTGCGTTTGATTTATGTCCTTCCTTTCCCGGAGAAAGCGGCGAATCGTTTTGACAAAAAACTTGTTAAAAATATCTGGATGATCGGGCACAGTGACATATCGTGTTACAGCGGCAGTAAAATAAAAAAATTTAAAAAAAAACCGTGAAAGTGTCTTTTAGATACGAAGACGTTCTCGTTGCTCAAATTCCTGAAGACGTCTCGTCTTCAGGAATTTAAGAAACAAGAATTTCTGACGGTGTCGCATATTTTTGTATTAGATACATATATACAGGGTGTTTCGAAACCTATGTCAGAGATTTTAAGGGCGTATTCTGGAGGTCCAAATAAGAAGAAAAGTTCTTATAAATATGGATCCAAAAATGCTTTCCCTCCAAGTTATAGCCCCCTAAAATTTTGCACCTCGTAATAATTAGTAGTAACCTTCGTTTTTATGTGATTTTGACAATTTGGCTCGATTTTGAGGGAGAGATATGGGGGGATGCTAATTTTCAAATGGTCATAATTTTTTTCATTTTTCGTCGCATCGAAAAATGAATGAAATTATTCGATTACCACATAAAAATGAAGGTCATTATTAATTATTATGCGGTGCAAAATTTAAACATTCTTGTGAATAAGTCTCCGAGAGCTACAATACATTTTGCGATTTTTTCCATCAACTTTAGGGAGCTATAACTCTGAAGGAAAGCATTTTTGGACCCATGTTTATAAAAAATTTTCTTCTTATTTTGACTCCCAGAATACGTCCTTAAAATCTCTGACATAGGTTTCGAAACACCCTGTATATAATTTCTTTTAAGAATATCATGAATTATTCTTGGAAATTTCCATCAGCGGAAATAACTTCGGATCGGTCTAATAACTTATGAACGATTTATTCGTGTATATTCCCCTTGGCTTAGTTCATCGTACGCGTTGGCTTTATTTTCACAGAAAAAAAGATTAGCTACTATAGCAAAATTATTTGTAAAATATGGACAGCTAACTATTATTTGCAGCGAGAGCTATAATTTTGCAATAGCAGCAAAACTTTGTCAATACTTTAGCAAAACCTTTTGTTAAAGTTGACAAAGGTTTTGCTACTATTGCAAAATTATAGCTCTCGCTGCAAATAATAGTTAGCTGTCCATATTTTACAAATAGTTTTGCTATAGTAGCTAATCTTTTTTTTTTGTTTTTTGTAACGCCTTGATACATACCTAAGTATAACGCGGTCCGAGAAATTGTGCCTTCAATGTCTCTCGATGTGAGACGTGATATTCATTAGGTTCTCAATTATTTTTGCAGTGAATCACTTGTATGACAACGGCAATGAATGAATAAGCGAGATCACTGCTATTGCCGCGGTCACGCGCGCAATCCCAAGTTTATTGAAGTCTATTTGCACGCTGCATGATTAATAGGCCCGATATTCCGCACGTCATCCGATATTACGTCACTGTATTTATGTAATACGCGTAAGAGAAAAATAATATACTTATAATTGAGGGGGGTATATATATATATATATATATATATATATATATATATATATATACACTACCGTCGGAAAGTTTTGCAACACCCTCCAAAAATGAGTTTTCCGCGAATTTTTGGTATATTAAGTCAAATTAATATGGAAAATAAATGTAATTATAAATTATTACTTAGTTTTCACCTAATCAAAGGGATATATTATTTTCCAGACATGTAATTTGTACTCGTAAAAGGAGCAAACAAAAAAGTAGGCTTAAAAATTTTTAATAAAATGAAATAATCAAGTGGGTCATGAAAAGTTGCCGTTTTCGTATTGCTATAAGCATAAGTGTTGTCTGATAACGAGAATTAGGCGCGTTGGTGGAAGGATGCCTCGATTGTGTGAAGAAGTAATCAAGAAGAGAGGTGGCCATATTGATGAGTCTGCTGTTTAAATTAAAAATATTTTTTGAGCTTTTTGTTAATCATTTTTAGTAGTATATACATAAATAAATACAACTTTTCATAAAAAGCTTATTACATTTCTTTTATTATTGCGGAAGCTATAGGAGCTTAAATTGGTTTTTGGAGGGTGTTGCAAAACTTTCCGACGGTAGTGTATATATATATATATATATATATATATATATATATATATATATATATATCGGTATAAGTATCTCAATAAGATTTTGTTTGAAGCTGCATGTGTTTATCGGGAACTCTGTATAAATGTCAATACATTCGCATACAAAGTAATCTGATCACAAGCACCACTTTTTACAAGTTAATGTAATAATAACGCTACCATAAAGATTTTACTAATAAGCTACACGTTAATTAAAGTTTTAAGATATCTTAATTAATTGTTCGCTTTGATTGCAGAATATGTCATTCTGAATACCGAAGCGAAGTATGACTCTTTAGCAACGCGTAACGTTCAACACTTCTCTCAGAATGTTTAAAGAAAGCGAAAATGGTGTGGGTGTCTGCAACGGTGCACCACCTCGACCTCGGAGAATATTTCCCCGATTTTCTCTACGAAGATTGTTATATTCCAGTCCGATTATTGGCCGTCGCATTGCAAGAACGCCTAGTGCAAGTAATAGGAATACAAAAGGTAACGTCTAAACTTCTTCTATTGATAATAATATATATAACATTGCTGAAAGCGAGCATAATTTTTCAAAATAAAAAATATTTTACAGCTAAAGATCAAGCAAGCGGTAAAGCGACGGATGTTGAAAAAGGAGAGGCCAGAGTAAGCAACGGTTCGAGCCATTTCCAATTTCACAATATAGATCTACAGCGTGCTTCCAGCAAAGGCTCCGTGCTTTCTTCTGCAGGAAAGGTATAATTAAAGTATTAATGAAGCGAGACGACATTTATAGCAAGAAAAATTTGAGTATAAAAGTAGATTTTCTCACCTGGTAACTCATCATTGTTAAATTGTTAAATCTTTTTTATGTTTGTTATTTTAGAGTAATGAGAATGGATTAATGGAATGTCCATTATGTTTGGCCGAACTGCCGGTAGAATTCTTTCCTATTATTCAGTCTTGCCATCATCGCAGTTGTTATGATTGTTTTCAACAATATTTGAAAGTGGAAATCTCTGAATCCAGAGTTAATATTGCTTGCCCTGAGTGTTCAGAACCATTACATCCAAATGGTGAGTACATTATAACAAATATATACAACAGTCACGTTGCTTTAACATTATATATCTTATTTATTATTATAAGATTTACGAGTTTATAATCTTTATTATATATTTTTACATATACAGATATTCGAATGATTCTGAATGACCAAACACAGTTAGAGAAATATGAGGATTTTATGGTTCGAAGAGTGCTCGCCGTAGAGCCTGATGCAAGATGGTGCCCTGCTCCAGATTGCAGTTTTGCTGTAATCGCTAGTGGTTGTGCCTCATGTCCAAAATTACGTTGTGAACGACCAGGTTGCGATTCATACTTTTGCTATCATTGTAAAGCACGGTGGCATCCTAATCAAACATGTGATGCTGCCAGAGCACAACGATCTCAATATTACGAGCGCAGCTCCTCTCTAAGTTTCAGTCAAACTGATTCTCAACATAGTAAGTATTACGAATTAACATTTATTTATGTAATTCATTTATGTAATAAATATTAAATTATAATCCGTGCTCAGGAGACGATATAAAACCATGCCCCAGGTGTCAAGTTCTGATCGTCAAAATGGATGATGGAAGTTGCAATCACATGACTTGTGCAGTTTGCGGCGCTGAGTTTTGTTGGCTTTGTATGAAAGAAATCAGTGATCTTCATTATCTTAGGTATGTGTTTTGAATAAAGTTATGATTGTGTGTATACACAATATCTAAACGAGCTTAAACGTTCGTCTATTTTTATTTATAGTCCTTCTGGCTGCACTTTTTGGGGTAAAAAACCGTGGTCTAGAAAGAAAAAGATTCTTTGGCAACTTGGAACTTTGGTGGGAGCACCAATCGGAATTGGTCTTGTCGCTGGTATAGCATTTCCAGCCATGATTATAGGTTGGTACATATTAAATGAATTATATTGCAACAGTATAAAAATATATTACGACAGTGCATCGAAACTGTGCTGAAAAAAAGAAAAAATGTGTTATAAATTAATAAAAAACATTATATATTTTATGTTTAAGGTATTCCGGTATGGGTAGGACAAAAATTGTATACGAGATACGAGAAGGCCAACAAGCACAAAAGAAATGCCTTTATCGCAGGGGGAGTCACTGCATCAGTAAGTTTATTAAATATTTTTTATAATCATTAAAATGCCGCTTTCAATGTTTATGTATCATATCAGTATAGTTGTATTTTCGTGATTAAGAGTTATTTATTCTAAACTTTTCTTTTTCGTTAATTTCGCGTTCCATGGCGAAAGTGGACAAACAATCATATGAATTATGTTTACTACTGAAAGAAAAAGAATCTAGAAATGTGTATCTGTATTAATAGCTGTAGGAACTTACTATTCGTGATATAACATCGAAGTATATTTTATCCATACAGTTTATACAGAGAAAATGGATAGTACAATAATTGTATAGCGTTAACAAAACAGCGCATTCGCTGGAATAATTATCGGAAGAAGTTTATCACGGGACGTATTCGGACAAATGGAACGTAATTGTTTTATGTTTCATTTATATCTCGAAAATATAACTTTGATATATATCCTATATCATAATGGATCTAGTTTTCTCAATAATTGTATCACAACTACTTGCCTAGATCTTTAACGACTTGGCACAGTGCATTAAAGATGTCCATTAGCAACTTGTCTGAGCAGAGAAAACCAAATTGATAAAATCACACTGGAGAAACTTACATTTGTAAATCAATATTTTTATTATGCAGCTTCTAAAAAATTTGCTTCCAATTTTTATCTTACTTTTGGAACTTTCATCAAATTGCAAGCGAGTCTTGCACGAATAGTCATTAAAGTATCGTAGCTTTTAAGGAGTAATGCCGATAGGTTGTCAAAGCTTACATTAATATATAACTGAGTTATCTATCATGTCCTCTAAGTAGATCGATCTTGACCCATTTTGTCCCGCTCATCTCAGTATTTCGCCGCAAAAAGATGAAACCGAATAGCGCAAGTTTTTAACGTTCACCATCCATCTTCTTCCGACGTGACTTGTGCTTCTTTGCAGCTATTCTTTTTCGGTGCCGGCATTCATGTTATTGCTGGCTTAAGCCTTCTTTGGATTGGGAACACGAAGATTGTGTCTTTAAACTACAAATGGGCTATCTATTGCTTCATGGAACTCTTCGCTTAGAGTCACAGCCCTGACAGAAATATTAATTCTTCGGTATATACGCTAATCGTGGCAGCGGTAATTAAGAATCGGCTTCGTTTGTCGTGATGATAGCTTCGTCCGTCAGTACGCCATCGTTATATAGATCTTCGAGGACGTCGATCAATCGTTGCTCCGTGAGGGGATCACCGAGTGCGACGTCCACTGATCCGATGCAAAGTAAAAGCGCCAACAGTTGAGATTTTCTGTAGTCCTTGTCGAGATCTTTTCTGGTGTAACCTAAATCCTTAGGAATATCTAGGCCAAGATGCGAGCACGTCCAGTTCAGCTTGTCCCAATACGTGTTCAAAAGTGTTTTAGTATGCTTGCGCCGTAACTTGGTGGGCACTGAACTCACCAGTAACAATGCGACATCATTCGTCGGCCGACTGTAAGTGACCATTTGCCAGTCAAGAATTGTGCAAGACGCAGTTCCGTTATCCCGATCCCTGAAAAGCAGATTATTACTCCAGAAATCGGTGTGAGTTATCAACGCCAGCGGGCCTTCCGGAGCAAGAAGAGCCGAAATGATGTCTTTAGTGCGGGGTCGTAGAACCAGAAGAGTCTCGAGGACCGCCTCCAAGCCTGGTCTACTCTCCAGAAAATGCGCTAGCTGCGGTAGACCGCGCTCCACCAATTGCTGGTACGAATCCGTTGCTTTTGCCGTTTGGAAGAGAAACGGATAACGCTCGGAGAGAGATTGCCCGTCTACGACCTTCATCGACAGGGAATGGGCGTGTATGCAGGCGATGGCGTCTAGCGCTGCCATCGCTTGATTTAGTGTTAATCCTTCCGAGAACTTAACGCTCTTGTAACCGCTGTCACTTATGTCATCCAATACTAGCATCGATTCCGGTGGTACTGGACTGTCGTCAGTTCCGCCTGCAGGGCTGTAATGAGCATGAAAGCAATCCGGAACTGGTAGTGTAATGCTTTCCTCCGACGTCGCTAGCTGTCTTTTATTAAATTCCTTCAAATCCGGCATCACCTGGCGTACAAAACGCACAGCATTAAAAATTCATCAAAAGGGAAAAATCAAATCTGATTCGATTATATTCTATCCTTACCTGCGTATAAAACTTAATCTCTCGAAGATCGAATTGACCCTCTGTAACGAAAAAACGGCTAAACGGATCCTTGGGGAGTTGCTTTATGATAAGAGTCATTTTGCACTTATCCGGAGGATAAGTCTTATCATATTTATCTTCTCGTAAATAGTTTACCGTAACGCTGGTGATAGCGCTCAGCACACTCTCGCTTGTTGCGCATCCGGGGTTTACGTTAAACTTCACGACTTTGACCTGAATTCATTTAATGCACGTCAGACGTTAATGGAGATCAATTAGTACGTATATATCTACGCGGTCATCGATATATAAATATCTATCTTACTCGTCTACGCAAACTAACCGTTCTCCCGTTGTAGTACTTGGACAATATGCTCTCGAGCCACTCCTTCCGGACCTCCCAATCCGAAACAATTTGTTCCTCCCCGCAGGAAGTATCGGTTTCGTCGTCCAAGTCGGACATGACTTCTTCTAGCTCGTTCTTCAGCAGCTCTCTTCTTTTCTCTTTGTCAATGTTCCTTTGTTTCGCTGACGTGGTTCGGCGATCCGCTCCCGGTAATCCTCTCGCTCGGCGCACAACTGCCTGGCTCCAGTCGGCGTTAACGAGGCATGTGCTCCGTCAAATAACGATGCGCCCCACCGACGTTGCGTCGGACGGTATTACGCGTCTAAATTATCGCACGTACACACACGCAGGATGTGCACGCACACGCGTCCGCGTTGTTATCAACGATGCGTCCGTGTGTGCTCGCCACCGTGAAATCACCGTCGCTGAATGAGTCCTCGTCGTTACGTGCCGCTGCCTCTTCCCGACTACGTCCGCCGCTGCAGATTCTGCGCTGATTCGGGGCGGATCATAGTTCGATGCCCTAGCATGGGTGGAGAGAATGATTGTTTCTTTTTAATCGACACGCCCTTGGAGCACTGACCGATCGACCGACCAGAATCTTCTTCCTCGACCTAGGCGCATCGAGCGCGCGTTACCTTTAATGCTACGGCGACGTGGATCTCGGAGTACTGACCAACGCGACGCATGTCCCGTTGTCGCCCACCTTGGGCTTGGTGCTCCGCCGCCGACGCTGGGTGGGACGAGGAAGATAACGTGGCTCGGGCGCATGCCTACTCTCGATCAATATTCTTCCTTCTGCTCCTGTCGGATTTCCCTCTCTCCCCCCCACCAGAGACGCCAGATTCGGGTCGCGGCCCACTCAAAAGACGGGTGAAGAGAACATGTAGAAAGAGCCACGTACCTACATGTGTTACATGCATTTCTTTCAGCCGATTTCTCCCGATTTCTGTTTCGCAGGAAATCTGAAAATCGGAGCGCGCTAACGCACCTCCAACTCGCTGTCGACGTGCGAGCTAATATGATTATTTATTTTCCTCAGGATTACAGGAGAGACATAGCAGGATTGTTTCGTACGCATGGAAATGTAGTACGCACACACTAATAAACGTGTGATAAAAACGTAAAGTCCTTGAGAAACACTCGAAGTAAATTTATTATTACTTTTGGGTGAGATAAGATAAGATTGGATGGTTTGAAATGTAGGTAAAAACAAGATATTATATCGACGGATTAATTTAAATCAATTATCTTCACTTATCGGAAACGTGATTTACTCGGCTGGGCCGAGCGATGTTGAGCATTAAACTTTCATTATCGGAGTTTCTTATAACTCCATAAAACTACATCGTGGCCTTCGAGTGTGTATCTGAGATTACTCCTATTTATATTACTTAACAGGTGTCGGACATGTATTATTTAAAGCAAGGGGTAGCCTTAAAGACAAGCAATATTATCTCTACACTTTGTCGTCCTTGTGATGCGTTATGAGGGATAAAAGCTTTTTTTTTTTTTTTAAGGCACTTATTAATTTACTGTTATGATTTCCATAGGTGTTAGTGTCGCCAGTGTTGGCAGGATTAGCTGTGGGTATCGGCGTACCCATTTTGCTGTTCTATGTCTACGGCGTGGTCCCGGTATCTCTCTGCCGAAGCGGAGGCTGCGGCGTCTCCACGAGCGGCACCGGAGTGCGATTTGAATTTGACGATGAAAACGAGCTGATGGGAGCTCTGGGCGTTCGCAACGGCGGAGGTAAATACATTTACGCTATGCATGCACGTTCCGCTCGATTAAATCAATCTTATCCACGTGTGTGTTGCGGCTATTCATACCCCGTATCGAGGTCAGACTATTGCGATCGAAGCCCCATTACAAAACCGTCACATTACAGATGCGGCATCAATAGACGTCGCGAGTCACCGCGGTGGCAATCCGTCAATTGGAGAAGCCTCCCTTTCATTGGGTAGCGGCAGTCAGTTGGAGAAATTGGGCCGAGAAAATGACCGCGAAAGTGCTAGCAACGTGGCTCTCGCTGGCACCAGCCTCGCGGGGAGTATAGCTTCCAGCGTACTTCCCGGAGGTCAAAGGTATTATTTCGTTTCTTGCGTTCGTTAAACTGGATAATACGTTCTTTGCTGATATATCCGATTACGTGCACACACAGATTGGAAGTCCAGGCTGATGTTACGTCTACTCAACGTTTCAGTTTATGTAGCGAGACGGCTTCCGCGGCTACTAGTCTGTCTGAAAAATCTGTAAATGCTTCTATCGCTTTGGATGATGGCGCGGCCTCTACGAGGGCCTTGGCTGGATCCGTTCTTAACTTTAAGGTACTTACTCCGTCTTGCTAAACAGCAAATAAAAAATTCTTTAATTTTTTATTTTGAATTACTAGTACAATAGTATTACTGGTATTAAAATGCTCATTTAAAATAATATCAAGGTAACTTCTAAATGTTTTATTTATTTTTATATCATTATATCATTATTTTTATATCACCGCTTTTTATATATTTGTATAGATGGATGGCAGTTCAATCAGTGGTGGTAGAAGCACGGAAGGAGAACAGGCGGCTAGCTCTACTAACGGTGGTCATATGGATTCTGCTGGGCAAGCTACTTCCCTAAGCTCGCTCGAAGAGGTGGCGCCTGGTTTAGCAAAACGTATTCGTCGTAAGCTTACATTTGATCGTCGATGCAGCGACTGCGGTAATTGGACTGTATGCTTGGAGGATGGCGGTTCAGAACGAGTACGATTTGATGATCACGTTAGCGTGATCGAAGCAGATCAAGAAAGAGTTGTAGGTAGCAAATTGGAAGGCTGCGCAGTAAATAATCGCTCAGCGGGAGGACGGAAGCGAAACAAGGATTCAGAGATAGAAATGGAAGTTCAAAAGATATCCAAGTACGAATCGCATATCTAACTGTTAAGTTACAAAGAAAAGCTTGAGAAATTATTGCGATAATATGTTTGTTTAGGAATTCAAACAGTGAATTAAACGCCGAGAGTCCTGTGGACGAGACTTCGCGGGAACGTGTCAACGTGGCCACTTTAAGAAACGTATTTTTTCATACTTCAGCTGTACCTACAGATCGCGAAAAACGATTGTCTGTTATAGAAGAACCAATACCAACTGTGTCGCAGACTTCTGGTAATCGAATCTTCACGCCTTCACACGACGAGAGTCAAAGCCCTATTAGTACAGACGAGAGCTTGCAATGTTAAAAAAATTAAGACTGAATTTATGGATGTCATGATATGCATGTAACTCTCAAAATATTACGATGTGCGTATATACATATTTTTGAGTGTGTATGTATGTATTAAGTTACATAACTATGATCTGTAAGTATAAACGTGAAGGTATATACCCATACGCAGTATAGTTCTAATGTTACATGGGAAGAGAAATATAAAAATGTGGCAGTTTTATTGGATTATGTGCATTTGTGCTGTGATTATGCATATATTAGAAATTTGTGAATGTATACATACATAATATATAATAAACACACACACATACATATACCATATATACACGTACTGGCCTCCAATTCATTATAAACAATGAAAAAAAGTTTATAAAACTTTTTTTTGCGCCAATATTTTATAAGTAAATATCATTATTATAACAAACAAAATAATCCTATTACTTATATTTAGATTATTTCCCAGCTGCCGAAACAAAGTTTGTAACGAACAGGTGGACAATATAAGCTAAGAAAAAGAATTATAAAGATGAAAGTTATCGAAAATTATCACTGCATTTTATAAGTCGAATACTGCTCATTACATTTTTAAGTATTTCGCATTCTCATTTAATGTAATCGGTTAAGAATGTTTGAATATGAATATTCTCCAAAAACATGTTTCTCCTTGTTGTGTGAAAATATATGTAATACAACACAAATAATTTTATTTCAAATAATATATTTTTTTTACATTATATTTTAAAACAGAAAATTTAGAGTACTAATTTACAGTACTAAAATAGAAAAGATTACAACATAAAATGCAATACGTACGTACATACGCATACATATATATGTAAATATATATAAATATAAATATATATATATATATATTTATATTGTTGTATATATGTGTGTAAATATATATATATATACATATATACAACAATATAAATGTATATATATATATATATATATATATATATATACATATATATATATATACATATATATATATACATATATATATATATATATACATATATATATATATACATACACATATACGGAGTGTTTCAAAAAGATCGGAACACCTGAAAATCTTGGAGGAATTACATTAAAAAAACAAAGTGTTAAATACAAAAGTTGTAGGATACAGGAAGGCGCATCCTATAGTGATCTTGACTTTGATCTTGGGGTCAGATATAGGGATCATTTGAAGATCAAATTAGTTTTTCAAATGAGAACCCCTACTCATGACAACGAAAATGAAAAGAGCGAGAAACGTTCGAATATGCTATAATGTCATAGGGTCAAAATTTGTGCTCTATAACTTTTGTATCTAATACTTTTTTCTAAAATGTAACCTTCCAAGATTTTTCGGAGGTGTTCCGATCTTTCTGAAATCCTGTATATATGTAATATAATATATATTATGTTATATATTACGTATTTGTATATTTTATGTATGTATGTTGAGTCTGTTATCAATTTATTTAGAAATAATCCTATAAACTTATTTGTTTAATTTAAAATAGCAGTTGTGTATATATTATTTTTGCATTTGTCAGATCATATAAATTAATTGACTGTCGATACTAAATAATGACTAAATAATTAAAAAAGATTTTATACTTACGGAGATAGTACTTTGTATCAGTTAGTTTCCTTTCGTAACTTTTTATCTATAATACAAATTATATAATTATACAAATTCAATGCGTATGCATGCATATTGATTTTTTTATGAAAAAATTTTGTTCAAAAGTATAGCTACTTTAATTCTAAATTTTACTTTCCTATAAGACAAAAAATAATAAAATATATTATAGTCGATAGTTTTAAAAAAATAAAATTATTTTGTATACGCATACTTAGAAAAAACTGAATTTTGAGCTATAACAAACTGCCGTATTTTCTTTATATATATTAATAGATATGCAAAGTACTAGTTACATTTAAACAAAATTTACACAGACGTACACATTTGAAATCATACATTTAGCATATGAAAGAGATAACAAAGTAAACACTTATATTATTACGTTGATCATTGATTAAAAAAAATAACCAGTCCTCATTTTTCTAAAAATTACTAAAAAGTTAATATATTAAAATTGTCGACTTTAAATAAGTCTTCATTATCTTACTAGTATATTATAATTATTTAATATAATTTCGTGTATCAAGATAAATATAGATTTCTGTATTCATAAAAATTTTGTATTAATGTGTACAAATGATCATAATTTCATATTGGACTGTGCATAATTATAATTTCAAATGCTATTTTTTCTTCAAATATATAATATATATTATACAATATTTTCTAAATTATGGTTCATAGTATTTGCTATATATTTTTATGATTCAATAGAAATTCCTTTTTTTTTATTGAAATGATTAAAACATGTGATGATGACATATACGTATATAGAATTAATAATAATAGAAGTAATAATGATATTACTTAAAATGCTAAAATAAAATATCTGATTCTCCGAATGCTTATACACTACATTTATGATAAAAAATTGCAAATATTAATTCGGATTATTATTACTTAGTATGTTTAGAGTATTGGTATCTACAAATAATATATATATCTATATTAATTTAATTTGCTTGTACTTGCCTGTCATTAACATTGTACAGCACAGAAATATCTTTTAAATAAGCACTGTTATTATCATTTTACACGTCATTGTAACAAGTGTATATATTTCTCTGGGAAGTAAATAAACTGCTACAAGAAATTAAAACTGAGACAAGATTACATCCAAAATTTATAATGAGCATCATTATAACTTATTAACTTAATATTAAAACTTAACACATAATTTTATGTTTATTGTTCCAATTTGTATTTCAACATAGTGACACAAATTGTTGAAATTTAAAGATTTCGAGCAATAAGTTAGGTGATATTTGTTATTATCTGATTCGTTTGTTTAAAAAAGTTCAACTCATCTTTATGTATAAAAATGTTATATTTTTTTGTTAGTATTTACAACGATCGACTTAGAAATAGAGGTGATTTTTTGAATAGTTCGTCTACCTTTATTTTGAATAATTCACTTTGTATAGGTTCGTTTAATTGACAGAGTGGATTCTTGACTACGTATTCCAGATAAACCTAAAACGAAAAATTATGCAAACATTTTCATTAGGAGAAGCAAGTATGTGAACTTACTTCTCTATACAATTGCTGCAACAATTCTCTGGCATTCTGACTTGCATTGTCAGTATTCAAGACAAACTTAAGACCCGATGGCGTTTCAAAATAGTGAAGCGTGTATTTGCTCGTCTTGTAATACAGAAACCCTTCCTTAGGATCCAACGGTGAGATTTTGTTGACAAATGATTTTATGGAAAACAGCATCCCGTACATTAATTTTGCTTCCTAAATTGTAAATACACTTTCCGATAATTCAAGTTATCCTATCAAGTTATCCTATCGATTTTAGTAATAACATCTAATTGACATATACTATATCATCTTTCATATTATCTTTTGTATACATCTTTCTCTTTCACGATTGGTTTGCTTCGAGAAAATTTTAAATTGCTGTCATGACAAGATTTCTTCTTTTTTTAAACAACAGGTACATATAGATTTCTCAATTTTATATTTACTTGCATATCGACTTTTCCTCCATCATTTTTTGCGCTATTCTCACAAAAACTCATATACAGGTATACCATTTTAATCAATACACGCGAAAAGGAGTTTTTTCAAAAGATGTTTCAAATAAAAGTTTTATGGCCATCAGATGGTGGCAATTTGTCCCCTCTTATAAGAAAAAATGTGCAATTTGTAACTAACAATTACATTTTTTTTCTTAAAAACAACTTAAAAACAACTATATGTTTTCTTTACATCAATTGATTCCTCTCATTATTCTGTGCATAAAAGTATTGAGGTAAGGTCATCGAAAAGTGAATATTTTACGAGATAGTTTATGTAAGTGGCGATCATGGCTCAAAGAGATGTTGTTTTAATGAGCTGAAGATCCGAGTTCAAATCCGACCAAAAATCATCGGTTTTTATTTGATTGCCATCTCTCGGAAGGCAAACCACCGAGAGTATCTTGCCAAAAAAAAAGTTTGTCAAATTGACGAGCTATATTATTCTTTCCCAGGACAATCATGGATAATACCATAAACGCCAACGATTGGATACGGTCACGGCACTAGAAGAAGAAGTTTATGTAAAAGTAAGAAATTATTTCAAGTCTTATAACTCGGAAAATACTTAATAAAAAAATACTTTATTATAGTGTTTTGGAAAGCTCTCAAGCTAAGCTACAAAAATATGTAATGAAAAATAGGGCGTTCCATTTTCCAAAAAATTGACGGTGATCTTCACGTGACTTCTAAATGACTTTCCCAGGTCAAATCATTGCCACCATCTAATGGCCTCTTTAAGCCTCTCCATAAAACTTTTATTAGAAACATTTATTAAAAAAACTTTTCGAGATATTCGTGTATATTGATTAAAATGGTCTACCCTGTATATACATAGTGGATGTACATGATGTTTAAATATAATGCGACCCAGCAAACACTAATTAACAGTAACATAACAACAATATTATAATTTCCCACTCAACAATGTAACTGTGACATAATAATACACACGTTATGCTACATTTATATTGTGGGTTGGGGAATAACATTGTCGTTGTATTATTATTAGCTGGTGTTTGTTGGAGAGTGTTCGCAGTGCGTCGAGCTCGGGTCCGTGGGTTTGCTAAGCCCAAATGACTGCGTGGATCAGTCATCCCTGCGGATGTCATCACATTGTTGACACGCCGGATTAGTTTTTCGACACATGCAACAACTGTATCGACAATTACGTTACCTCCTCCTTTGTTATCCCCGACTTGTTTAACCTATTCCACTCGGCATAGTACAGCAACGTGCCGGTTCTCGAGAAGATGTACAAGTTATGAATTGTCATCACTGGCACGTTCTCTCCCTTTCGTTTACTTCCACCAGTTCCACCTTGCAATCGCTGTTTTGACGTTTCGACCTGCTGACGACCTGCTGCGCACGTTCGCCATCTGGTGTCGAAGTGACCGAACTCCGCGCACAGGAAAAATTGTCGATATTGGATTACATACTTACCTAGTTGTAATAATGCAGACATTATTCCAGGCGGAACAAAGTAAAAATTATAAGAAATATGTGTATTATTAATTTTTACATAATTTTTGCAAAATTAATATATTATATTAATTACCGTTGTTTTGTACTTTGTACTTGCGTGTGTTTTGCGAAAAATATTTATTTTATATAAGATAAGATGAGATATAAATTCAGAACCGAAATATATATGTCGATCAATATCTTAATTTTTATGTATAATTTTTATTTAATTTTTGAATAATATTTACATTTTTCATAATATAATTTCATGTAAAAGTATATGTGAAAAGAAAAAAAATTTAATCTGTTGTATAAATATGATTGATGGTAAATTATTCTATGTTATAGAATATATCTTGCTTCTATGGCAACTAAAGGAATCATTAACATGATAAATGAATATTTTCATATCTCTCACAATCGATCTTCGCTGACTTTCACACTTTCAGTCACATGTCAAAGTGCACTTTGTCAGCGATGAATCAATAAACCAAAACGACAAGATAGACTATTCAAAAATGTAAGCCGAAACCGTGCAAATGTTCCTGTCGATTGTACTATCTATTCCAGATCGTAAATGGCATACCTGTGCCAAGTTTTCATTTCTGGAAAATTAAATTTCATCTCGAAGAAAAATCAATATGTCCGTCTGTGATGAAATTGATGGTAAGACGATATTCTAGCACCGATTGATGTAATTAGTATGCAAATTAAATGTATTCTAAGGAAAATGGTAGCAATTTCACAGTTCTTTGAATATCACCAGTATAAACCATTGTTATTATTTTAATTTTTACACAGTAAAAATAAAAAATAAATTAAAAAACCATTGTTATTATTTTAATTTTTACACAGTAAAAATTAAAATAATAATGGCTTATACATGATATTCATAAAACTTGGTTCTTATCATTTACCAGCAAAGAATATTAATAGTTTTTATTAAGCTTCATTAGCCCATTCTATGGCATTGATTTATTCATATTTTATCGGATTCTTTTACAAAAGTTATGATGATTTTTAATTTTTATAAATAAAGCTAATAAAACTTATAATTAATAATATCATAAAGATTAAACTTGTTAGAAATTCAACAAATAATCATACACAAATAGACCCAAATGAGAAGTCAATAATAGTACAACATAAATAAAATGTATAAACATACAGTAACGTGATACATATATACTAGAATGTTTTGAAAATGAGTTTCAACTTACAAAGTACTCTTCCTCAGTAACGCTTTAAATTATTCGATAATTCGCAAAAAATTATACAATAAATTATAAAGAATCTTGGACGTAACCGTTGCTTATAATTAATATGATAAAAAATATCAAGAAGTAAATGTGTATCATACATCAAACGTGCAACTTGCTTAAAAAAGATATTCTTCATTCATTCAGTTTAATTAAACAAATTATTCTTTTTTGTAATAATAAATTATTTTGAACTACTCCTTTTTGAATATCTTTTAATCCGTAATATATTCCGAGAATGTAACTCATTAGATCACTAAAAAAACATGCAGTTTGCTTGAAAAAGATATTCTTTTACAGATTTATTTTACTAAATAAATATATTTCTTTCTTTAATAAAAAAGTATTTTAAATACTGACAATAAGATTCTAAAATCACCGAGAGAGTCATGATTTTTTTTATTTGAATATTTTTTAATCCATATATTATTACTCATATATTATTTCGCGAATGTAAATTATTAGATCATTAAAAAACATAGGCTGCTTAAGAAAAATATTTTTCATAAAGATTCCTTTTATAACTAAAAATAAATGTATATTTCTTTTTGTAATTACACAAAGTACCTTGAATACTAAGATTCTAAAAAATTACCGGAAGACTTTTATTTTCTTCCTTTTGAAATATCTCCTAATCTCTAATTTATACATCTTAAGAATGATAATCTGTAATGTTTTGATGCAGGAAACAATTGTGCATCAGGCAAGAACAGTTGTGAGGCGCGCATATCTTCGTGTAATTGCCAAAGTAACGTAGGATGCTTAGATCGCAGTGCTTGCAGCGGTTTGCGGCCCACCGGAACTGCCGCGACGGGCGCGTGTTCTGGGCCGTGTCAGTGCTTGGAGGAGGAAATCTGGAACAGTAACGTTCCACCTAAACCGAATTGCCGATGGCTGAATAACTTCGCCGAGCTGCGCCGTCAATGGAGCGACCACGGTCGCCAGCAGGCGTACAAATGTCGCGGCTGCAGTCGACCGTGGTAGGAAAATAACGATGGTTGAGCAATATCAGTGTCTTGGACTCTTCGATTCGCGAACCCAAGGAACACATTGCAGTCAAAATGACATTTTGACGTCATATTGACCAAAATGTAATATAAATTTGTCCAACATGACGTCAAATTGATCATTTTGATTGCGATGAGTTCCTTGGGAGAAACCGATGAAAATGAATGTTACAATTTATTTGCTCACTTTTCTCGTTTTCAAATAACAATGATATCGGTTACTCTCGTACCCAAGTATTTCAATATTCTGCATCTCAAGGAAAACAAAAAGTCAAAATAATGTCAATTTGATATCATTTGACATCACATTTGATCGAATCGCGACCAAAACGTGACATATTTTTGTCATAATTTAGTCAATATAACGTCAAATTGACATTATTTTGACTGTCTTGTTCTCCTTGGGATTAAAGCACGTTGTAAAATTCAATAGCCTCCGCTTCTGGCTGTTTTCGGTGTACGTAAGAAAAATGTTGCCCGTGTGTGACATCCGCAATGTTTTAGGGTAAACTTATTGACTGCTCGGAGGAAATTGGAGTTAGTGCTTATCTCTGTTTTCGTAAAAGCTCTGTCCATTTGTAGCATCGCTGTTGCTTTCTTCTGTGTTTTTCTTTATAACGGAAAAAATTCTCGAATGAATATGAACGCTAAGCGAATATTTCTTTTCAGACATATTGAAGGGATTATTAGATTTACTTATTTCGCACGGTATTGCATTTTGTTCGCAGCAGAACTGTCGCTTCGTTCCGACCGCGTTTTTCATCAATGCTCCCGTGTTCCGGCACCATTTTACTTACATCGGACTGTCAGGTACACACCGAGGTAGATTCCTTGCTGAAATACGTTTTAAAACGCTTGAGATTTCTTTGAGGTAGTAAATTTTACATCTGATTGTGAGAAGAGATGAAGGTAAATGTCAGCACAAAGAAAAACAACTGACCTATTTAATTTTGTTCAGCTTAATTCTTGCTTTAAAAATATTCTTTCTAACATAATAATAACTGTAGTATTAATTTTAACAACGACTTTAACATTAATAATTAATTTCAGCATCTATTCAGCATCTAACAATGCGAAATATATTTGAGTAAAATATGCATTATTAATAGAGATTATATTAAGAAATATTTATTAATATATTTATTAAGAAATATGATTCATTTGAATTCAAATATTGTGTATGATGTCGTTGTACATGAGAGGGAATGACAAGATTAAACGCAGAATGAACAATGCAAGGTACAGGCTTCTGACATCCTGTATGTTTTAATTAAATTGGATAGGAAGACTGTGCAAGGATTTAATTCAAACGCCATTAGTTCGCGTACTCGATTTATGTAAATTAGCATAGTATAGTTAGAAGTAGGCGAGCGTTTCAAAGTTTCTTAATTATTCGGTAAAATTTGTAAAGTTGGCCAAGCTAATTTGTATACAGACTTTAATGGTTTTGTAATTGGAACGTTTAAAATGTTAAACGTTTAAAATGCGACTCAAACTTCTGCTGCAACTTTAATATACACGCCATTACGTTTGCATTACATTTATTCCTTGCGCGATTTAAAAGATATCATCGTATTACGTTGCAATTTTTACAAACGAACAGCGTTTTAAGATGACGACTCCGGCAACTACGGTTCGTGCGATAAACCGCGCTTCGCTTTATAACTGTCGTCAGATTCTTCTATCTTCGACAGAAATGCTGTGGGAGCCGTCGTTTAGCGGGTGGGGCAAGCAAATCGGAAATGGCACCGGCAGATAAATCGTCATCACCTGAATCTCTGAAACGGGAAGAGGGCGGTGGTTGCCCAAACTGTAGCCATCCATCGACCCGCTATAATTCTCCTAACACGGATTGCGCATCGACCACTTCGTCTTGCTGTCCTTCGCAATGCAGATATCATCAAGCTTCGTCACATCGGGCATCCGACTGTCAGCCTTGTGCCCCGAAACCTATCTTGAAAAAACGCAGCTGTTGCCAGTGTAACGCTAGTCCCTGTTGCCTGTGTCAACCGATACCACGCGGTTGTAACTGTCCACCGCCGATTCAGGTGGACGCACGTACTGCTCACGAGTGTTCCTGTGATTGCCCGCCCAGCCTGGAATGCTCTTATCCACCCAGCGAGCGAAGATTCCCAAAAACGACGGTCAAGTGTCCCAACGCGCGTCTCTGCTGCCCATCTCCTCGATTACCATCAAGTCCCAAGTGTTACTGCCCGCGTTGTCAACCGTGTTCGCCGCCACCCTGCAAACCATGCCCATCCTCCAAATGTCGACGATCCCTTCCACTCAAGGATCCTTGCTCATCATGTCCATCCTGCCCACCTCATCGACCGGTTTTGACCGCTTCGTCCTCTCGGTCTCCGACACCTTGCAGAAAATTGACCTTCTGCACCGAGCGTAACGTTCGACCTTCTTCACCCTGTACAGGTCAGTCTTGGAATCATTGACAATGAGAGTTCGGAAAGTAATATTTTGTAGTAAACACAATGAGAGATAAGAGTCACGTGATACAAAAGATCGTGATTGTTGTTACGCAGACCGTGCTGGATTCGAAGTTAGATTCAAATACGTATAACAAAAATCGCAATTTAACAACTAAACGAGGGATGTGCACAGAATTTAATGTAAAAAATGTTTAATAATCTGTCGGAGACCACAAACCCTTCGAAGTCTGTCGATCCCGATTCGTGACATGTGATCGGAGGAAAGAACTAAGGTCACTTTTGAAAAGCAGTGGAAAGTTTTTGAAGGATTGTTATGCATTCCACGAAAAATATTCACCCATTAGCAAAAACGTGTCTAGGAATCTTATTTTGTCAAGATTATCGAGTCGTATAAAACCATTTAGTCGGATTAAGGATTTATCGGCACCGAATAAAACGCTGCTTCGACAAAGCGTTACTTTTCGCGATACTCCATAGGCACGTATTGGGCCATTGGTGAATGCTTCAATAAGCATCTTAGCAACCACACTGACACGTAGGATCGACAGACACGTAGGAATAGTGGATTCATGAGAGAAACGACAGACGCTAGTAGCTTACCTCAGGAAAATCGCGTAATGCGATTGAACGCGTTTCAAAACTGTCGTCTTCTACGATTCGCGATCGTTCAATTTTCCTTCTAGGTCGTCTAGCGAGGAAGTTGTCCGTTTCGTCACTCCGTAAGTCGAAATTACTGCTCGTTACATTTCAAAGTAACCAACGATAATAAAGTGATAAAAAGTCTGCTACATTTTAAAGTAACTACTGATTAGGAACGAAAAAGTTATGAGTGTTTCGAGAGAATAATTATCTGTAAAATATTTCTATAATTGATACAGAAAAATGCTCTTAATAAGACTGTATTTTAAATAAGTCTAGACAACAAACAATTTAATGATTTAGTATTTTAATATCAATGAGCTCTTTTTCTTTACACAGATCTTTCGTTTGAGAAAAGTATATTTTAAAAATTGTTATTATAAAATTATTATATTATTATATTAAACATTTAATAATTTAATATACAAAAATTTTAATATGTTAATTTTATATTTAACATGTTTAATGTTTAATATTTTGTATTTTACACAAATTTACTTACTAATATAGTAATATAGTAATATAGTATAATATAGTAATATTTAATTTAAAAATTATTTATTTATTTAATTTATTTATTTATTTAAATAATATTCATCAATATCATCAAAAGTGCACTTTTTATTTTGATTACTCCTTTATAAACTGTTTACATTTGTTAATTTATAATGTTGTTTCTAATTTTATCATTATTTCTGCTATATATGTATATCACGCCTATTGTAATTTCTTCCTCATTATTTTTATTTATAGGAAACATAGATTTTATTAAACAAAATAATATGTCAGCTCTCTTAAGAATAATTGGAGATATAATTCGATTGTTTCAATAATAATTATTCTAATAAAGTATTACTTCGCTGCTCTATTTACAACAGTATAGGACAGTAGAGTAAAATATAAAATATCTGTCGTTCAAATAATTATGAGCGGTAAATTCCAAAACTTTGAGAAACTCGGGAAATTTGTTTTGTTAATATAGTTATATAATGCGTTAGAGACTGATGTTTACTGTACCTTGTGTTGTGATCAAAGGACCAATGTGACACGTGGTCCAGTAGGTGTCAGCTGTACGATGGAGAGAACATTGAGCGTATATGCACAAACGAACGAAAAGAAGAGCGCAAGTGCATGCTGCGATGTGTTTTCTAATCTCGGTGACATCGGTTATTCGACTCTCGTACCAAGCCCGTTGGCACTAATATCCTTCGCTATACTGATTCTTGTAGCCGTTACCTGGTCCTCAAGTTCAGCCTTTTACTGTCGTTACTTGTTACATAGGAGAACCTGCTGGAAATATCTGAACTTATAATTATATGAAATGCTCTTATATGATTACACGAAATAAAAAATTTATGCACACACAACAAATAAGTGAAAATTTGTACATAATTTTATAAATTTGCAATCAAAGTTAGCCTGAAACTTAAATTTGATCAATAATTGTAAACTTTATTCCAAATAAAAAACTCATGTTATAATGAAAATACACACACATTAAATACCTATGTAAATACATGATTTATTATCAAATACATCGAATCGTGCTGAAGAGAATATTAATTTTAATTTTAGCAATATAAACATATTTCGTTTATTTTATCATATTTTATTTTTATGGTGATTTATATTTATAAGATAATTAAGCATTAAATAAAATACCCCGAGAGTGTATATGGCACTATTGTGGCGGAAATTTTCTTTTTAATATACACGATACACATTACGCTTCAACCTCCCCCGTCACATCGGGAGTGACATAGCGAAAGCGCGAGCGCTTTCTGTCAGTCGGCGAAATGACGTGCCGGAGAGCGTTTCCCTTCACGTTTTTGACGGTGTTGGTGTTCTGTATAACATTCCGACGAGGTGCTCCTGTTGTCGCAGGGACCATCGAAAATAAGAGTGTCACTGAAACAGCGTTACCAGAGGGTTGCATTGAGTGTGGATTATACAGGTACACGCGATTATAAATAAAGCTAGATATAATCGAAAACTGTGACGTATAATATAGAAGAAATGTAGATGTTTCCAAAGGAAATGATATAATTTAACATTAAGAATAATATTTCATTTAGAGCTTAAATTTTTCTGTGCACATATTTATTTATATTTTTTTCTTAATTTAAATTAAATAATATGTAAATATATGAAAGTCAAACGCAGTTGCAGTGCATTAATCTGCAAATAAACCAAGAACAGAATAGTTAAACAGTTTTTATGAGCGTTTCAGTTTCTTTCTTCTTCGGACCATCTTCAGAAATAATTAATAAAAAGAAAATTAAAAAGTTACATTAAAGTTACATTAAAGTCACATTAAAGTCGGTTAAAGTTGCAAGTTGCTCTTTATGATCGTGGTGAAAACTTGTAGGGTGAACATTACAAATGTTGACTCTCATACCTTTATTTATAATACATACCTGTATCAATTTATTACATCGAGAGTCCATTACTCTTAATTATTTGTTTATATTGTTTATATTAAAGAGTCATAATTTAGGAAAGAGAAGCAATTTCTTTTTTCAAAATAATTGTTAAAAAATACTACTTTTCTTCTTAAATTATAACTCTACTTATAAATTTAAAAGTAAACTTTATAAAATTAAATAAGCTCTATTTTTTGTTGTCGATTCTCTCATATATAGATGCCCAGAGAGCGCTGAAAAATGCTTGCTGGGCTCGGTACCTGATCCTTGTGGATGCTGTCCGGAGACAGGTTTGTGCGCCCGTCTCCTTGGCGAACCATGTTGGGAACCAAGTCTCCCTCTTTCTCCAAAGCGCCGTAACAGCGGATACTGCGCAACAAATTATATATGTGAATTGCGCCCCTATCTACGAGACAAGGTACGAAATGCAGTTCGTGTTTACTAAAGTTGAATTAGATCTTTAAACACACACAATTAATTTTATTTATAATATTTAATAGAGAAGCAAAATTTAATATCTTAAAAAGTTCTTCTCGTTCTTCTCATAGAATGTAAAAAATGTGCACGTTATGAATGTGCTTTACATTATTTCTGAAATTCTTAATTTAGAAAATAAAATCAAATATATCATCTTTAATTTATATAACAACCTTCTAGAATTTTTTGCTTGTTACATTTAAATATAACTGTTTGTATCATTGAACTATCGTGTTTTCAAGAACTCAATATGAACCTATGTTGTTATATGTGCGACAACTGTTTGATCATGTTGAGTCGTGGATAGTTTTTCAGATGTGGACAGTTTTTCAATGATTAGACTTAAGTTTCGAAAAGATCGTTTGACAATTTATACGAATGTGCGAATATTATTACTGACTTAATATAACCGTACATATAAAAGTTAATTTAAACAACATGACCCCAAAAGTTAATTTAAACAACATGACCACAAATTTCCTCACAGAAATATTATTAATTGTGTGTGTGTGTGTGTGTGTGTGTGTGTGTGTGTGCGCGCGCGCGTACAATATATCTATTTACTTTCAATCAAATTTTATAATTTATAATGTTATAATTTACACACTGTCGTAATAGGTTCCTAAAGAGCAGATTCTTTAAAGAATATTCGTTGAATTTGCGCGAAGCTAAGAATACGAGTCATCACAGGCGATATTTATCGCCTTTGTAAGTGATAAATTCACTTTCCTAATTAGATTTAAGATCACGTTCTAGATCACTCGGTCTCAATGAGCCTGGCAATGAGATGTCTCGCTTTCTGGGTTAGTTCGGCACAAAAATGAGAATTACGCGTCATTGCGCAAACGATATCTAACGCAGACTCGCGTATATCATCCACCCACTGTGCCACGCTGTCAGTCAGATCTAACGAAGCTTCAAGATTGCACCAGCGACGGTCGCTGACCCGCTCCTGGCCTTTTCGCATCTAATTTCGTCTTGTCGTGCACTGTGGGTCGTGATTGCATTGTGAGAATATATGCATACACACACGTCATGCAATCAAACAATCAGGCAGACCGTTTATAATAGATACGGACTGGATAAGAATACTTTTCACTATATAGTCTCCCCCCTCAAGGGGTAGAAACCTTAAATAAGAACATCTCTCAAAGCTCGTTTCCGGATAATTGTATGAACTAATCATTTACATCAGCTATTTAATTACATCAAACTACATCGAATTATTTAAACAGTCACTAATTATTTTCCTAGTCGAGCAAACTATTTATGAAGACAATTCGCGCAAAGTGTTATGTTTGTACCAGTTCCGTAGAAATTCTCAGGATATAGCGAAGACGTGCTGGCGCACAAAGTACCGTATTACCAACTTCAAACGATTTAACTTCTCTGTAGTAAGATGGGAGAATTGTTTTGTCTCCAAATGTTAGATGACAGTCAGTCTGTCTGTAAAATGGGAAAAATAGTAATAATAAGAAAATGGCCATAACGACATCTTATAGCATAGAGCGAAGAAAAGATACATATAATTAATAGAAATGAATAGATTAAATTTTTGTGCAGGATGATCCGGAGGCAACCTGCATCTGTATGGAACAGAGCTTGGCATGCGGTAGTAATATGAAAACTTACGCGACACCGTGTGCGTTGCACGAAGAGGCGATGAAATTCAAGAACTCCTCTTTGAGGTTGCAACACCTCGGTCCCTGTCTAAGTAGACCTTGGTTTCTGTCAACTTTGGAAAACGTTGCCGCATCCCTTGGTCAACGCGTTGCACTTAATTGCGAGGCAAAAGGCTTCCCTGTGCCGGATATCTTTTGGGAATTTCATTCGGCTGACGAGATAACAGTAATAAAATTGCCAGGTAATGCAATATTAATGGTATTGAAATAAAATATTTTGCGAAATATTTTTTGTGCTATGCGGATTGAAATATAAATATAATAATTATACTTTGTGAGATTATTTTATACCATTTTTCATATAACTACCGTGTACGAATACGATAAAAAAGAAAACAAGCTAACTCATACATTGGGAGGTTTATTTTTTAACAAATGTACAAATAAATCAAGTTATTGTAAATACATTTGATAAAATATTAAGGAAACAAGGTTAAAAATTCATCTGGCAGTAACATTTAATAGTTTACCTTAACTTATATCATATAGATAAATATAATTGTATAATGAATAATTATACAAATATAATATATTACAAAATTCAGTAATTTGTAATTTTATTTATAGGAGAGGAGCATGATGCGACAGTACATACGAGCGAGGGTCCAGAGCCATTTACGCGAACATCTTGGTTGCAATTGGCTCGACTAAAGACAAAACACATTGGGATGTATATTTGTATTGCTAACAATTCCGTAGGCTTAGCAAGTACATCTTCGATCGTGTCCATTATACCGTGAGATTGTACTTTTATTTTGTGAGATTATCTTTCGTATAACTGCTGTGTACGAATACAACGGAAAAGAAAATAAGCTAAACATGTGGGAAGGTTTATTTTTTTAACAAACAGCATGAAGAATTGTTCTCAAATTTGTTCAACAAATAACACAATTCTGAAACCAAATATACTTCATAAATGTATGAACGGCAGTTGGCTTTTAGAAATCTGCTTGCGATAAGTAAATAAAATTTGTTTTATATACTTATCTATAATTCAAGCTTCTTCAATTTTTAGCTTTATATTAATTTCTTTCTGAATCTGCTTGCAACGTCGAAGTCTTCCTTCGATCTCATTTGTTACCAATCGTTTTGTGGTGGCGGCGGCGGACTGAAATATAATGGCAGTTATAAATAGAATTTTATGAATAAAACATGATTTTATAATATATTTTTAATATTGTAATTATACAAATATAAATGATAAAAAGAAGATATTGATATTTACTCTGGCATTTGCCACATTCTATCGTCATCCGTGTTGAGACTTTCCCTAAAGGAAAATCCATTTTTATATTTGTGTTTTAAATTCATTAAATTTGTTTGATTAGGATACTAACGCTCTTGTTGACAGTAGGGTAGCATCTTCTATGAATTGAAACGGTTTCTTGTATACTAGTGATAAAATATGAGCCGTTGGTGTACTGACTATCATGACGATTACGCATACAAACGTAGCAAACCAGAAACCATCCTAAAAACGTAGATATGTAAGAAATTTTATTGAAAATGTGAGATTATTTGCTCTATTAATTAATTCATACTATCACACGTTAAATTTTTTTTTATATTCTTATACATACATACTTAAATTATGCTTAATATTTAACTAATACATATTTAATTACACGTACAAAAGGACTTAAAATGTGAGCACATAGTAAGTATCTTAGTCCTTCTAAAACGTCCCATAAGGGACGACATTTAGATACTCTCGTGCTCAATTCAGAGAATACGTGAGTCCGCCATTGATCTAAGTAATTCGATAGTCGGTCCACGTACGATTTTGTTTTCTGCAAACGATTATTAAACGAATTTCAATAAGCTGTAGTGTTTTTTGAATATTTCTCTAATACGATAATATTTCTTTTAAATAATCTGCAAAGAAGAATATTTACTTGATATCACCAATATTCAATATCAATATTCACCAATTGAGCAATCTTCTCTCCTTGATGATCTATATAATATTGTATTGTCCTCAAATGCGAGATCGATTGATTGACTTGACGCCAAAGAGGTTGCACTTGCAACTCTAGAACTGCAAGACGATAGACCAGATCATCTTGTAACTTCATTAGCGGTTTCACTCGTCGCAGTGTCAGATCCCGCATTGTTGTCCCAATGCTTTGCAGTTCTCTGGTGATACTTCGATCCTGTAACTGACGGGATACATTGTCCAGCTGGTCAGAAAATGTACTTATATCTTTACTCAGAATTGGTCCTTGAATCTACGAAAGAATAGAAAATAGCACTTGAGATTATCGAGGAATAAAAAAGGAATAAAATCGTTTTTTTTCTTTTTTTTTTAGTAATCGCTTTTCCTGCATTTCCCGTATTTAGTAGTATTTTTTTTGCCAAATTTTATAACTTAAAGCAACAAAAAAATCAGGAAAACATGTTAATTATGTGAATAATTTGCATACAAAAGATGATAAAATAAATTAAGATAAATGTACATGTGTCATACACTTGATGAATCGGCGTAGTTATACGCAACTAAATAGATTTTAATTAGTAGTGGCTTTAAACCATAATCACGGAAACAACCCGCTGTGAAATCCATGTCGTTTATCATAATAGCCGTCTAGCATTACGTAGTGATGCAGCTGCGCAATTTGTTACTTGCCTTTAATGTCGGATCTTTCTTTTAAAAAAAATTTTTCAAAGCTTGAGTAATCTCGAGCTTTAATCAAGTTATTAAAGTCTGGTAATCTCGAGCTTTAATCAAGTTATTAAAGTCTGGTAAAAGTCTTTGCTTTTATTTTAAAATACAAAGGTTCCGTTTTTACTTGGGGGAAAATAAGAATAAAAAGTTGAAGCCTAATGTGAGTGACAAACATTTATAAGTGAATAGGTACCATAATTCTATGTGCGGTAAGGTTCAAACCACAGGCATATAAGACATCCTGAAGACGTTGTCGTAAATTCGGCGTTAATATTTGGAGACCCTTCAAATCGATTTTGACATTTGAGATTGCTCTAGACAGACCTGGCCATGTCCAATGCGCAGTCAAATGTTCCAGTTTCATCGTATTTTCCAGCTCAAAGGCGGGATAAGCTGCCTCGTTGTTTCGACATTTTCTACAAATAAATATTGCTGCTGAAAGCCGTAATATACATTGTAATCAGTTGCTATGTCTATATGTTACAGCCTGAGGGATGTTTAATAAAAAAGTAAAAATATAATTTATACTCAGACTGCAGTGTCTACAGCCACGTAAAATTTAGATTAAACTCAACGGTGCTGTGTTAAAATTTGTAATTATATTTCAATTTGTATTATATTTCAATAAAACAATAAAAAAGTTTTATTGAAAATATAATTAAAACATTGATTTTAAAAATATATGTTTTTTAATAAATAACTCTTGTGTAATAGTATCCATATCCAGTTCGTAATTTTTAATGTATTATATTGTCACATTGTGTGAGAGTCAATATATCCCGTCGAATATCATAAAACTTTATTTATTTAGCTTGATTAAAATAACGGAACTTACTCGAAAAGCCCTTTGAGAGGAATTGTGAGTTTTCTTCTTGAAAACATTTGAGTTTCCAGCACAACTTCTATAGTACGATAGTCAGGATCATACAGTGGTCGACATATCAACATTTCTGTATGGCTGGCGATGCCCAAAGCGATGATGAACACTGTCCATAGTGTAATCGAGACGAAACAGCTCGTGGCCACACCACTGAAATCCGATCAACACACTCAATCTGGCAATCTATTTTATTAGATCTATAAGATCTGTTACACCCGATCAAGTTCTCTGTTGTCTGTTGTCAGAGTTTACTAAATAATAATTTAGTATAATATAAATATTTATTTACATAGCACTATTATCTTCTGTATGTGATAAATATCTGCTGCCATGTATTAGGCCATTTGATAAATGTTGTTACTTATATTTTTAGTTGTTCTTTCTTTTTGAAAGAACAAAAAAGTAATAAATATAATATAATAAATATAATATAATATAATATAAATATAATATAATCCATGATAAATTTGACTCAATGTTTATTATTTCGCTTTTTTGTATATAGATAAAGTAATATAAAAAGATGAGATGTATAAAGATATTATTATAGTATTAATAAAGATTAATAGAATAAATAACTTGTTATTTATTACTAATTTGTGTTATTTATTACTAACTTGTTATTTTATTACTAAACACCCATATATGTACTTATCTTGTATTACATATACATATACATAAGATATGCATATATGAAGTACATATGTATATGCATATGTATATGTATATCTCACGCTATGTTGATGTTACTCAATAGTTATTCTAAGAACATATATGCATATTTTATGTATATGTATATATTAGAATCTTTAATTTTATATGTTAGAATCTTTATTTTTTTTACAATATAATTGAATAAAATAACTGATCATATAAATCTTTGTGTTTGCAATTATACACGGCGATTATTAATAACATAAACTTTGTCTATATAATATGCAAAGACATTCTGCAATAATAAAAAGAATGTCACTAAAAATGTAACAAAAATTTCTGCTTCTACTACGATTTATATGATCTACGTTATTATGAGTTACTTACCACAAAAGAGTCGGACGCACTTTATTTTCGGATGATCCACAGCGACAGCATATAGCTCCAATCAGTAACGAAAAAACTGGTAAAATGCATAGAGCACTAGCTGTTACAAATAAAACATGGAACATGCATTATATTCCAGCTATTTGCTTAAATCTTAAAAAATATCTTCTATTATGTGTGTGTGTTTGTAAAGAGGAGAGAAAGATTCATATAGAGAAACATATGTAACTCTTTGTATTATTGAATTATCTTAAATCACTGTTACTCACTTGGAGATGCTTCATACAATTTCTGCATTTCTTTCTCGTTTTCCAAATACCAATGTAGTGAATAATGGGAAAATATTCAATGTAATCTTGAAAAATTTTACGTACCCGTTCCGACGATCCATCTGATATGTTCGAAAGCGATGACATGAGGAACAATGTAATCTGTGATATTCTTCACAGAATCCAGCTGCTTTGAGAGTTCAAAACTGTTCTCCACAGTGCGCGTTTGATCGACAACCCTGGCACGTGCTGCATTGATCTCGTGTCGAATCTCTATGGAAATATAGAATCCTTTTACTTGTTATTTCATAATTTTTAGCTATTCTATTATTATTATTATGAGTGTTTCTAATAAAGAAAAGATATTTACAAATATATATGTCTTAATGTGTTGAATTTTAATGATATAATCTTAAATTAAAACCAAATGCATTAATTCCATTAATTTTCTCTGATGAGATAGAGTTTGCGCTATTTGTGGAAGTAATAATTAACATAATTACCGAGTAAAATAACAAGTTTCTCAAGATAATTCGATAATATTGCTCATAATAATGTATTTCACTATTCCGAGGACGAAGTTCTCAAGTTTCTTTCTAGTAATTTTCATACCAACTGATAACATTATTAAGACAGTATAGAAGACAGATAGCGAAAAACCCAATTGCAATATCTTGCTCTTCCTAAAAAGAAGTGCAAGTTACTACTTACTTACAGTCAATTCTACATCGAAGTTTCATTCGAGCGTGTATCTCGTACTAACACATAGAATACATTACTTTAACGATAAACTTTCGTCGTAATAATCTTCATCGTGTAGAAACTGCTGATTTCCGACAGACGTTGAGCTTGTTCGGCTTTATCGTCCCGGCAATGGAACGAACCTTTACACATTTTTTGCGATTTTTCTTTTCACATAGTAATATTAATGCGATATGGATTTCGCATTAGATGCCGACCATCACCTCTCTATCGGATCTGTCTGCCGATGGATAGAGGCGGGCGACAAGCATTATTGGTCGATGGCGAGTTGAGAGAAGTCGACAAGAGTACAAGTCCGCATCGCTTCAGTTCATCAGCATTCCAGCGTTGTAGCATCCATCATCCCTCGTTCTTTCGGGAATCTTCTCAATTTTCTTTATTAATAATTTCCTTAGCATCCTTTATTAATCGCAAAATGAAAAGCAATGTCTATCTCATTTAACAACACAGACCTTTTACAACATATTTATATGTTAGCGTTATTTTCAAATATTTTAAAATATGAATTTGCTAAAAAATATTTGCGTTTGTCTTACATATACATATACAATTAATGTATTTTATTCACCGCAAGATTTATTTTAAAAATAATAAATTATACCTGACAATTGGTAATACTGTCATTCAAACTAGATTACTGCGTGCCAGTAAAAATTAATTCTGAATAAAAAATGAAAAGAATCTGGGATAAAAAAATTAATACATTTTTAATTTTTATATTTGAAAATTCCTTTAAATTTCATGTTTCAATTTTTTTACATTTTTAGAATTTCGTTTAAAAATGATGCAGATTTCCAATAATCTACACTAGTAAAAAACGGATTAGCAGATAAGATCACACGTACGCATTTATAATACGTACATAACTTTTATGTTATAAATTCCCTTTCAAGCTTATCTTATTATACGTTTGCAAAGCACACATGTCGGCATCTAATAAGACAGCAAGTAGAATAGGTCCGTGATATTGTCCGACACGACAAGCCGTCAATGCGTGATTCTCTCAGCATCAATCATCGATCCCATTGCGAAAGTTTATACGGGTGTCTCGGGAAAGATATATAATACGATCGCGGGGTTCACGAAGATGTTTGCTCGAAGCATTTACCGCATTTCGTTTGTCTATTAAGGATAAAGTCTCCCGACTCTCCCTTTTCCGTCGCACGGTCTTGTGCTCATGGCACTCTGAAGCAGAAACGCTGACGCGAATTCCCCTCGACTCGTGACGAAATATCATTTATACAGTACGATGTGAAAAAAGAGCAGAAAGGGTCCGCAAAAACTGCTATTGAGAAACACGACGTTCCGCGCTAAGCGATTTGTTTTATAGAGCGGGGCAGACTGTAGGAGGAGGGAGATCTTTTAACAAGATGATTCATGCATGCGTGTTCCATATAAGCTTCTTTTTACTAAAATTTTTGTATTATATATAATTTTGAATGCACGCGACATATTAAACATGGATATATTTATAGAAAATAATAATAATAATATGGAAAATAATCCATATATAAAGAATATATTTAAATATTCATCACATAATATTGAAATATAGAAAAAAATTTAAATATCGTGCTTGGAATAATCTCCCATTTGAAAACAATTCATTGCACAAGTATATCTTATGCTGAAAATTTATGCGGGTATGCAACACAGCATGGAATTAATACATATTTTTTGTGTCACATATTTTTTGGAGACTTAATATTTTGGAAGATTTAAGTATTGAATCTGAAATGAGATATTTTTATAAAACTTGAAGCAGAACTACAATCATAAACTTTGAAAATAGTTAAGAGATAACGAAGAACATCCGAAGAATGTTAATCTTTGTAATGTGACAAACAAATTTATAATAAAATTATAATTACGTACAAAATTATACATAAATAAATTTTGTTAATGTAAGAAAAACAGAAATGTATCGCTGTTGTATTTGCATTGACTTTTTTTTGCATCGGTTTAGAGTAATCTTAATTATCAGAACATCAAAATGCACTTTTATAGAACTAACAAGTTTGTGTTTTCTCAACTTCGTTCGCGATAAAACGTGATCTGGTTCAGTCTCGTTTGTTTACTTTCCTTCAAAGTTATAATATGTCTTAAATATATCACGGTTCCCATATATAGACGAAGAGATATAGTGTAGATAAGAGAGAGTATCAAAGAACACTGAGTGGAGATAACGCGAGCGTTATGAATCTACAAAAACTTATTTTCTTCAGAACTTTGCTTTTTCACTGTATCTCTCTTCTTAGATATTGACTTTATGTCGAAATATTGTTTATGAAATATCGCGTTCAAAAAAGATTTCGAAAGTTTGATATTATCTGCTTCGAATTATGTAGTTCCGTATTCAAATATTTATAATCAGATCCTCTACACAAAATATATAAAAAATCTATTTTTAACATTCTTTATTCCATCATAGTCGGCTTTCCTTGTCGTTATTTCCTCTGCAAAAGTTTCCAAGTTATACAAAAGTTATACACATTGATATTAGCGTTTAAAGTTCCAAGAGTCTGCGGCAAAATGTTGAAACAAGTATATGCATTTCTATATCGTCTGTACACCTGCACGATGAAATAATTCTCGCGCAAAATTCATCAGACTTATTTTCTTCGAAGTTTTACAAGACTTCATTTTCTTTAAGGCAGTCGAAAATGCAGTATGCATTCCAATCAGAGCAAGATTTATCGACATTTGCTACGGTTTAATCGCGGCGAATGTTACTGCCGCTTTTCTTTTTTCGCCTTTCTCTTTTATTATTTGTGGCTGTGGATTGCGTTTCACTTTGTTGCCGCTCGAATTTGCACGCGATGAGAATTATTCCACGAATAAGCTGACGCGTTTGTGTTCGTACAACATCGTGGAATTAATCAGAAGCTGACAGATAATATTGTAATTCTTATTATAAATTTCCAAGTTTTAATTGTTAAATTAAAATTCAAAATTATGTAATTGTTATAAAATTATTAAAATTCAGGCTTTTTATTATTATTACTAAAATGTAATAAAATGTAAATTATTATAGAAATAACATAAAATGTATTAAAATAAAATACTAATAAATCAAATTAATTTCATTCATTTTTCTATCAAAAAATTGATACGGTATTAATTAAACAATATGTAAATATAACAAAGTATGAGAAACATGGAATATGTAAATACATTTAGTATATTTTCGCATTCGAAAATTATGCGAGTTATACCGTGAAATAGCAATTGTTCATGTCATTTGTTAGTTTGTCAGTAGAACGCTGTGAGCCAGTTTAATTCACGTCATCTTGCATAACATCTAGAGAAACCTGGCAGTGAAGGCATTAATTTAGCTTTCTTGAGCGTGAGTTCTTCGGCGAAGTTTCTGACGCTGAAGTGTCGTTGTGATCTCCACGTAGCGTCATGTGTGCCATAACGCATCCATAATACATAGGTAATAATACATAACGTAACCATAATACATAGCATCAATGTCGGAAACTTTTCTGACGCTATATAGTATATCATTTTCTTCCTTCCCTTACCTCCTTCCTACATCTTGACTTTTCTCAGCCAAAATATTTACACGCCCAATTAAATTTCATAGAGTCCACATTCGAATTCTCCGAGCGCACGCTTGGCTGCAATTGGTTTGTATCGAAAAAAAGCTCTCTATCGAGAATACGAGTTTCGTGACTTTTTTCCGATATAATATCAATTCGGGGAATGGAACCGTGAATATTCTACCTACGGTTGCGAGTATCCAGCGTGGTCCGGGCAATGTGATGTGGTATATGGAAGTACTCCCCGCGAACTTGACGTCCTGCTTCCGTCAAATTTTCCCGACTGGTACTCCGTAAACGCAGAAGACGATCGTCTCTCAGTAGCTGCGATAGAAAGTAGAAGGTATCTTAAAAGCAAAACGAGTTTTAATAACAGATCTAGCGGCCGTTTTGAAACTTATATGTTTTAAGCTGGAGATAAAGATTTCTATTAACTTTTTGCTATAAAAATTGATTTTTTTATTAAAAATTTTTTATCTATTTAATTTTATATTAAAATTTGATTTGTTTCTGAAACTATCAAAACAGAATAGAGCTTTTCATACGGAGAACAAGAATGCATCGACATTGTTTCGATGGTAAAACGAATTGTCTGAAATAGCGAGCTTAATATTTTTCACGTAATGGAATTTTGTAAAACAATGTGAAAGCAGCGTGATCTTAAGAAACAAAGTTGTGCATTCTTCATTCACAGGAATTTATCGAAAATTTCTTGGAAAAACTTTGTAACATTGAATGGATGATAAATCGAAGTTGCACGAGAAAAACGTTGTTATTTATTGTGTAACGTAGTTGCATTCATTCAATAACAATGAAAAGAATGGGTACATTTGAATCTAGAAGTGAATCACTTATGTGTATTTGCATGTATATGCGAGGAGGTGTGCAAGCTTCATAATGTGATTCACTAATGAAAGATGAAGAAACTCTTGAAAAGTTTCTGTTGCAGTTTCCATTTTGTTACAATGTTGATTTAAACAATTATGTGTTTCAAATTTAACAATATTTCAAATATGTAACAATATTTTCAAGTATCTTTTAAACTTGTAGCAAAATAAAATTGGTAAACTAAAAAAAACTGCACTAAAATATAAAAATTATTATTGCTATAAAACTCACATAATTACAACGCTGATATACATTGCTGATATATGTAATTAAATGGTAATGCTTATTTCACAAAAAAGTTAAATAAGCAAAAAAATGAGATGTTTTAGAAATAATTAAGAAACAAATATAAAACATTTCAATTCAGTCGTGAAAAATTAATTTTAATTTATTCAGTCGTTGACTTCAGTAAGTGTTGAAAGAGAAAGAGAGAAGATATACTTTTAATTAAAATTCTATATAGATAATGAAAGATAAATATAATTATAGCTCTTAGGCTATACAAACGTTAATCATTGTAATTTTTATTATTTATTAAATAAATTTTATCCATTCATATTTATATAACTATTTTCATTGTTTCACATAAGTAAAATATAGAACTATAATAAAAATGTTACCGCGAATCGAGTCGTTTATCCCGAGCAAACTTCGAAATGCGTTAGACCGAACGAATGTCAATCGTAAAGTTTATTCACCCGTTCTATCCGTAGATCCAGGCGAATCCCCGAAGAGTCAATGACAGCACAAAGAGGGCGATCTGGACCCGAGCATGCTCTCACCACACCTTCCAAGTCCCGCCGTATCTCGTCCGTTTCCCTACTCAATTCCAATCCGAGTTCGTGAGCTCTCTCACTCTCCCTGAGCAAAGATTCGGTTCTGGCAGATAACTCTTGCGTCGCTGAAACGTATGATACGATACCATTAACGGCGTGTATCTTGTATTCAATGTTCTTACCTTCGTTTGCCTAACACCTTTGCCTTTAGAAACTAGTGCAGAAATCACCTAAGTTTACAGTATGAAAATGAAATCCATTTGAATATATCTCAATTTACTTGGAATTGAATGCCACTAGCATTGACACTTAATGAACGCGGAATGCTTGTTTCTTAACTAGCAGTAAACTTTGAAAATTATTATCATGAAATATATACGAACCTACCACACTGCTGATGTAAAATCTTTCTTCGTAATTTAATAACTATCTACATTTATCTTCGTCCGCGTCTGATAATAACTCAGACTGACGGACTTGAGACGAACTTTCAACATACTGGGTGTTCGAGTAAGCTATCAAACTATTAACCGACAACCGAAAGCAATAACGTGCGGTATAACGAAGCAATTTATAAGACGCCACTATTCGCCATCTACGTATTAGACTTTGTCTGCACTGATGAGAAATATACGATATAGCAATATCATGTCTCTGAGCACTTGCCACTGTAACAGGTTTTCGTTACTTGAATTAATTCGCTACGAACGTACACCATCAAGGAAAAGACCCTGGAGTCATGCCCTGTGGCTTTGTCTTTAAACGAAGTATACGGTGTATGTTATGAATTTATATATTATCGCAATACTACAGAGAAGAAAAAGTTGAGGAAATTGCAATAATAAAAAATAATTATTATGTTTACCTGTTACATATCCATTATAAACATGTATGTGGTATGCATATGTATGTAATTATAGGCGCTAATTAAATACATTTAGGAATGAACATAACGTTTAATAATTATCATTCGGTAGATTAACCAAGTCTGTGCAAAGTCTCTGAGAACTTCATCTGCACACACATTCAGTGGCAATATTACCTAAAACTTTTTAGTGCGGGTGGTGTGTGACTTTGCCTTTTTATTTATGTTGGCTTAATATCGGCAGCCTGTTATTTACTTCAACTTCTCGCAGAGATTCACATATTTCCCGGGTCCATCCAGCTATATTAATGCCACATAACTTTTATACTTTCTAATGGTTTGATAAGTTGTACATACAAATCCGTTGATGGAAACAAGCAGAAAAACTTACTAAATTGACTTTCGTTAACATTTTCTTGTAAGCAAATGAGTTTACTTCGGAACACCCGGTACAAAGCACTAAGTATAGCGTGTAAGTATGATACACGTGTAGTGATTAGACGAGGAGTTGCTGGAAAGGAGATAGCAAGAGCGAGAGAGGCCCGTAGTTGCGGTAGTACCTACTAATTTAGTTAGTACACTGTTAGTAACTTAGTACCGTGACTAAGTGACACTCTAGGTCGAGAAGGTCACTTAACGGCGGTGAATTCATTTGAAGACCGAATAACGTTACCAGAAACAACCTAAATCAGCCGTAACGTCGGATAAATGGTGGTCTCGGAAGTAGCATGTCTATACGTTACACAGACATCTTAGTTACATATGCTTCACTAACTAAGATATTCAATATCGTTGATATTGAATATAGAAACATAAGATAAGCAAACTTAGCGTAAATGTCAAATTCGATGTTATTAAAATCAGCGTTTTTTTTCTACAAAAGCTATTTGCTTAGAGTTAATAAAATTTCAATAAATGTGACTTGATACGCGCGTTTTTATTCTATTCGATACGTGAAATCTTGAGTGATGAGTAAATGGCGCGATGAATGAATGATCGCGTGATGCATTGCAGAATTCGATGAAATCACAGAAATCATCAGATTTATTGTGACCGCGCCCCATGAGGCAATGAGTGAACGACGCGGTTGGTCTTCCACACGGAACGCGTAATTCGACGTATAAATTATTATACGTAGGACGCGAGTACATAGTGTAGATATTGTGGTTATGAATATGCAAACATTTCGGCATACAGCCACCTTGCCATTCCGACAAATATTGATACAGAATATTGACAGCAATATCCATATCGGATGTAGCGGTCCGACGATAAAGATTAATTTCTCGCGTTATATTTTGTAATAAGTTAAGAGAGATTTTATTTACTTTAGATTATCAATATATGCTGCACAATTAATTACAATTAATTACAGAAATTATATCCAGAAATTTTTAGAAATAGCCGAAAAAATTATTTGTAAAGTTATTTTGACATTATATCAAACTTTCCTTTCTATTTTTTTTATTTAAAAAATTTTATTATATATTTTTATTATAGTTTTTACCATTTCCCAGGTCAACGAGTGCATCCAGTGCCACGTCAAGTCCAGTCTCGGCCGAGAGTTCAGCTTGTACAGGTTTGCCCAATAATTCCTCGACATCTGTAAAACATGAACGAAATATTATTGCGTGCGTTGCTTTTAGTTAACAGATATTCCACTACTATACAGATATTTCACACGTATACACAAAAGATAGTCAATGTCACAAGCATAAACAATTTAATATTCTGCAGGACACTTTTAGCCAATGTGTTGCCACTTTCTCAAAAAGTGGCAATCCTGTCAATCGCAGTTTCGAAGGCTCGACAAAAGTGTGAAATTATTAGAATATTGAACGAGACCATAAAGCGTTAGTGATGGGATAAACGTTAAAAATGGATCGTGATCGCTTGGAGCTAACGAACACGCAACCTTCATGTGTATATAAACGCGAACATTGTAAATCCCGTCACGTCGGTGCGTGGCAGTAATAATTTATCCGTCCTGTATCCGCGTCGGTTATCGCGATCTGATAGGAATTTTGGACCAGCGCAGGTGGTTTGATAATGCAGATTTTCGACGTTTACACGAAATTTCTGATAACAATTAAAAATGTCCATTTCTTGCCCAAAAGATTCGCCGTTCGTCAGAATGGGAGTTTCTGACAAAGACAGGTAGCAGAAAATCAATATTCGGTGTAAGCGCCGTCGGTTGCACCGGCCAATAGTTTGGGATCTCGAGTTTAATTTGCGGTATCGATCACGAAGATGTGTGTGTGTGTGTGTATGTGTGTGTGTGTGTGTGTGTGTGTGTGTGTGTGTATGTGTGTGATACAGCGGGATTTTATGATATACGTTTTTAGTACATATATAGACTTCGAAAGAAACGACGTAGTCACGTTGTCGATAAACCGTATCGTTGTCGTTCCACTTGGCGCGCGGTACGTGATCTGAAATCAAGACAGGTCGGCGGCGTGTATGCTCGAGCTTTGTGCTGGCCAACGTGCATAATGCTCGTGGCGTTGCACTAACGAGCTCAATTTGCTGGGGGTTGTTAACGTGTCAGTGGCAATGGGTCCATTACACGACGATTATAGACTGTCAATAGCTTACATTAGACACCTATGTGTCTGTCCAGTCGCGAGAAAATGTCACCATACGACGGCGTCGAACTTCGCTTTGATAATTCATGCGTTCGGTTGACATAGTCGAAATTTGCTGAAGCAAATCGCATCTCGGAATCGTTGAGAAAGAAGTTTAAAATTGTTTCTAATTAGAAATAAACTTAGTACGATCTAGTGCAATCTATATGATAAGATTTATATATATATATAAAAGTGATATATTTTATATATATTATCATATATACACTATATATATATATATATATATATATATATATATATATACATATACCATATATGCATATATATTATTGTTGATATTGATATTGCCATGTATATGATGATGTGTGTGTGTGTGTGTGTGTGTGTGTGTGTAGATCTATATAATGAGTTAATGGTTGAAATGTGTCTTATAATTTGTTTCAAATCATAAAAAACAACAAATATTATTTGATATATGACTCACTGTTTGAAAATAAAAGATAAATTATTGCTATTTATTCATTACAAAGATAAATGGGTGAAAGATTTATCTTTCATTTCTGTCAAAAATGGAAATTAAAGCACTTTGTTTTTCAAATAAAATAAAATGGAAATGATTCTAAAAGTATGAAAGAGATGCGCTCTGTTTATGTCTAACACGATATGTTCCTCGAAATTCTTTCGAAGATAATTATTAAAATGATCAAGATTAAATGTTCCCTTATCATGTTTCTTGCGCACTTCTCACCATGGATGCAAGCCAACTCAACTAAATCGTTATACTATAACAGATGAATTTATCATGCAGATGAATCTATCAGACGAAATGAATAGAGAGCATAAAATTTTGCAAATAGCCACATATCCTGCGAAAAAGAGAAAGAGATCGGTTAAAAATAATCCAACCTGCCAATGAGTGCGTCACGCATATATGGATATATCGTAAGTGTAAATGTACATAATTCACAAGCGTTACATATCATTTAACCAAAAATATTTCTCGTTGTGACGTATATGACAAGAAATTAGTGAATATCTATATTAAAGAATACCTTGATATCATAAATATAAAATGAATAAAAATAATTAGACCAAACAAAAGCTTTAAAAAATATTAATATAATTTTATATTGGAGTCCTTTGTTGGAACTCTCATGAGCCACAAATATGAAAAATTCAATAATATTCCTCATTACTCATATCCTCATATTGCTGTGTATTAATTCATGTTTCAAAAATATTACACGTTTTTAAGTGCATTACTCATGTAAAAAAATTTAGTCTTAAAAATCTTACTAGAATTATAATAAAATTCAGAATATTTAAATATTAGATTTATATGCATCATTTGTATTATGGTAGTTCAAGTTGCTTAAACTTAAGCAGTTTATTACATTGTTAAATTGTTAAGCTATGTTAAATAGTTTGATTCTGATCACATTTGTCAAGTTTATACATGTGATAGAATCGATCAAATTTGGTATCGTTCAGACAATTGTAACCGTCAAACGCGGGCCTACAGATTTAGTGGTGAAATTAGCCAATTTGCGGTTTCGTTCAAGAATCAAAAGCGGAGAGTCGCTTACAACCGAGCGCTATGTTACATTAAAGTAGGCAAGCAATCGAACCGCAAGCGGTTCTCTGCTTTCCACACTTGTTTCTACTCCGGAAATTAGTTAATCGGCCACGAGTTGTATTTTCATCCAATTAGTAACAAAATATTCTTTTTTTTCTTAATAGAAAAAAAGGATTTTTTCCTGAGCAAAAACGAAAAAATAAAAACTTGTGTGAAAAATATATTATTAAAATGCATAAATATTTTACAAAAATCTTTAATTTTTTTATCTCGACTTTTAACATTTCGTGTATTATAACGCTTAATAATAAAGACTTCGTGTAAAGATCTCTATATAATTTTAATATTTCTTTCTTATTTTTATTTGCTAAATAGTTCTCGTTGGTTATAACGAGCAAAGGTAGAAAGTCTAGAAAAAACCAACATATTTAATTGGGTTCGTCTAACAACGTTTGTAATAGGAAAGAGTATTCGATATCTCATGTTCTTAGTTATTGTTATAATTCAAAGTAGTTTTGCACATCATCTTCATTGAACGCGATAAAATGGAGAATGATAATGCGCTCTTTTTGCCCACAGAAACTTGCAGCGTATCTTAATACTGTTAAAAAAAAAATTTCACTCACTGTCCAGATCCGCGAGGATCGCTTCGCTGGCCACGTCCAAACTTCTCGTGAGGCACTTTCGCAGCTGCGACGTGGTATCCGCATGATAGTCCTTTAAATCCTGCAACGCCGTCTCTACTGTCATAGGGAGCTTCTCGATCCCGACCGCCACTGCTTCGTTGCATATTATCATTGTCACCATGCAAGACCTGAAAGCCGCGCACCAAAGATTATGAATAACTTAGTGAGTGCTTGCTTTAGGTAAAAGGTTTTACAACATCGTAGTGAAACGAATAGCTGCCTATTTAAACCTCCTCTCTCTTTCAACTAACTTCATTTATTCTCGCCTAATGTTACTCTAATATTAATACAGTATTATAGCTGTTCAAATGTATATAAAAAAATAATTAATACTTGAGCATATTTGTATACATATATTCAATAGGTTCATATTTGTATACATATATTCAATATATTGTATACATATATTCAATAGGTATTCTGTAAATGTCAATTTTCTATATTCTTATTAAAAATAAGACAAGTGATTCGTATCAAGTGTAAAGTAATAAGAATCTTCTGTATTAATTTTAAAATCTTTTTGTATAATGGGAATCATGGGAATTTCATCATCACTAAGTTCACGATGATTATACACTCACGAAGAACAGAAGTATCAAGGAACATGGGTAGGGTTGGAAGTGAAGGTAATAAGTTTTCGGAGCGTCGTCTAAGAATGGAGAATCGTCATAGATCCTACCCAAGTATAAAGACGAAAATGGCGAGGAGAAATGTGAGAACACCGGGATGCCGAGAGGGTTTGTAATTCTCTCTGATTGGACGACAGGCGAGCCAAAGTTCTGTGCCAGGTATTATGCAGGCCAGTACGCAGCACATACCTACTAAGCCCAAGAAAGCCGCTTCCACGTGCATAGACTGTAAAAGTAAAAATAATACTTCTGAGAAACTTAAGTAATATTTGCGCAACGGTTAGATCGCAAAAATTATGTATCGCGTACGCCGCGCCGTAAGAAATTTTCTTCGCAGAACGAAACGCTCGAAAATATGGAGGATTTCGTTGCGAAAATCTAATAAAGATTTGCACTTTCCTTAATGATCCATTTCGTCATTCATCGGTTAAATATTTCTGATATCTCAGACTGACTTCGCCTTACCTTCGAGATTAATTTAATGGTGCTTATACGATTTTCCACGGCGTCCGTTAGTAAATCTGTAATAAATGAGAAGAATTATGATCTTCTATATGCATCGCTAATTGGAAGGAAAGCGATAATATTATAGTTTGATAGAACCTGAAAATAGAAACCTGAAAATTAAGCTTAAATTGCTGATCGAAAACTATTAAACGGTCGGATAAAAAACGTCAAAAATAAATTTGAACGTTGGTAATATGTTATAATATTTGGAAAATAAATAAAAAAAGAACTCTGCTTCCTCTACACGCATATGTGCCGATGATTATCGATCTCTTCTCACATAAATGATGCTTTGTATAAATGAAAAATATCTTTTAATTGCAATTCGCAGCCGCACACATTTGTAAAACTTAATCAGTCGTAGGATTGAAAACTATAAATGTTCAGGCATTTAAAATTTAAACGAAGAGACATTTAAACGAACAAGCTTTGAAATGCATGCTTGGCAGCATACGTTTTACACGTGCAAAATATTGCTCTCCTTTTTTTCTAGATAAAATAGCTTGCGTATGAATTATTGATACAGCTAGACGCCTCGTAAAACGCTGAATCGTTCGATTTCAAAATGAATTTATCGAAACATATATATTTTAAAAGCTTATGAGTCTACAAGAGATTTCATGAAAACTTAAATTTACGATTGCCACGATTAAACCGTACCTGTCGGTACATCATAAGGTTGTACGAAGGACAAGAAGCTTCTGAGGAAATCGAAGACGAACCATCCCTTATCGAGATGCAAACTCGCCATCTTGTAACGCTCCTCCGTGGTGAATTTCGGGAACTTCAGCTTTGGTTTCTCGTCCCAATCTTTAGGTAAGGTCAATGTCCTCAGATGCGACACGTTCGAGTTGTTCTTCGTACCATCCACGAACACGTCTGCTACCATGTCCATCTCACTCTCCCGTGCCTCGTTTGGGGAACGAAGAATGAGGAAACTGTCGGTGGTCGAGCAATTGTTACTGCTTGGGGTCGAATCAGTTGAGACTGACTCTTGAAGCGTGTACACCCTCGAGATTGCGATGAGCAAAAGGAATACTGTAACTTTTAGAGAAGGATCTCACACAATATTGTCGCCATCCTACTCGAGCGTAAATCGAAACGATAAAAACTTATTAAACTTTAACGATTAATATTTGACAAGAGTTACAAAGGCCTTTAGGTTATTTGATCGAGCTAGACTAAACATGTCATTTTAAGCTATATAAAAACATGACTAGGATTTATTCAAAATAAATAAATAAATACATGTGAACGTTTCAACCTCACTGGGTCTTCCTCAGCACTTGACAAATTATTAAAATAAAATAACATAAAACCGTTGTTAAGTAAAAATACATTAAAAATAAAATAAAATTAAAAGAAAATAAATATAAGAATAAAAATATAAAAAAATATAAAAAAAATACAAGATAAAAACATAAAAATAACACAATCATCACGCAAATTAGTCTTAACACTAAGGGCGGAGCACGGCACGTTGGTGGTCTATCGTACATTCAGGACGCGATTTCCAAGTAAAAAGTTGAAGTCAAAGAAGTAAAAAGTGTGGTACAAACTTATTCGTCGTTTAATGGCGAGAATATGTTGGTCAAATGTTGTAAACAAGCTATCGCTTAGTTCTTAGTGTTGTAACCGGCAATATTTAAAACAAAGATGTATGAAGATCGTATTCTGTCGGCGTCGAGTCTACCAGTAAAGCGTGTTCTTTAACGATTAATAAATTGATAATTATTTTAATATATAGTATCAGAATTTTACAAGAAAACCTAAGCTATTATATCTCCAAGCATTTCCACGAACTTTGAGTGCACTCTCTCACTTCTTTATATTAATATTTTTCCACGATACGCGTTTGAAAAGTCGGATTGCATTATTTAAGTAAAATTAAAATTTAATTAATTTCCGAATACCATTCGCTGCTTTATGTTCCGCTTAAATAAGAATAGCATTACAATAAAAGTGTATTAAAAAGAATCTGCGCATTTAAAAAAGTATAATATATATAATATTAACTATATAATATAATATAATATAATATATTATAATATAATATAATATATAAACATAAATATATATATATTAAAAATATACGTAATATATATAATATTAAAGTATAATATATATAATATTAAATGCATTGCTTTTATCATTTAATAATTTAACCGCGATATTAAAATTAGCTACGTTTAAAAAATATTATCTAATATTGTTGGTAAATTATTTCTATAAGGATTTTCTTATATTTTTATTTTACTTAATTTGTGACAAATAGAATTTCCTCGTTGTAGCAATTGCCTTCTAATATTCGGCGAATTCATCACCAGTAGTAGTTCAAAATTAAAGGGAGAACGTTTAAACATTATAACTGAAGATTACACAGCACGAGCGAGAGAGCTTTGAATTCTTATGAAACGTTACAATCTTTGCCGACACAAGGCTCAAAATAAAATGTCACTTTTTCTATTTGCGTTCCTTCGCGTCAAACCTTTCTGAGAATGATAATTTCGAAGCGTTTCAACAAGGAGCGTCGTGAACACGTATCTTTGCGAAAATTATTAAACGTATTTTCGCACAACATGAAATGGTAGATGCAAGTAAAAATGCTCATGCCTTGGATCACAGTCATTTTCCGCTCGGGCATCGCCGTTTTCCGATATTTTTCTCCATGCGATAATCAGCACTGACAGCAGTCACGTCTTTATTGAATCGCAGTTGCAGGTAGACTGTCATTTCCAGTATTTGTTGAGGCTTCCGCGAAACCCCGCAAGTATATTGTGATGTTGTCGAACCCTACGGAGACACTAAGTTAGATTGGGGATTGACCAAGCAAGAAAAACGGTGTCACACAATACAGTAAAATTAAGAAAGAATTGTGTGTAGAAACGCAACACAAATTGGGTCTCACGCAAAATTAAAAAAAAAAAATGAAAATATGTTTTCATATTTTTTATAAATTTTATAAAAACAATAACACCCTGTGTTTGACATATTTGATTAATATAAATTTTATAATATTCTAAATAAACTTTGGGATAATTGTAAAATAAATAAATAATAACCTAACCGGATCAAGTTGTTAATAATCTGTAATATATCACGTAAATTGTTGAAGCATTTATGCATCAAAAAATATTTCGCGCAACATTTGAGTTTCCACTAAATTTGGTACGTAATTGCTGACTCAGGCACTAATGGTCGCTCTCACATGTCATAAATAAACTCCAAGAACTGCTTTGTGCAACAAATAAAAACTATTTTTTTACTTAAACTATTTTTTTACTTAAATTTTGATATAACATCGGTTATATGATCTTAATTTTTCCTCATTTGCAATGCAAACTTGTGCATTATTTTATTTTGTTGTATTTTATAGAGATGTCCTGTTGGGCATAGATTTATTTTTATGTGGTTTTATAGAGATATTAATGCACTGTCGATCACGAATTTGCTTCATTTCTCAACAATCCAACTCGAAAACAGCCTGGGAAAATTGCAGTTCTATCGAACGAAAGTCAGTGAAATATATCGATAAAGTTTTCACTTCTGCAATTTGTTACAAAAGTTAGCTAATGAGAAAAATTAATAAGACCATTATTTCAACTGAGAAATGTAGAATAATAAAGTGCCAAATTCCTTTTTTTATATGTATAGCTCTCATAAAGTTTTTAATTGCTTTTATTCCTATGTATATATAATTATAATTATATATTTATGATTATTCATTAATTAAAAAGTGCAGACTATTATAAAAAATTAAATAATTAAATTCTCCGTAACTCTTGACGTCCTCACTCGCTTACACTTGTGAACGCGAAGAGACTGGCTTACAGTTTAAGCCCGACTATGTCGATAATCCTTCGAAGAACAAGGATCAAGCGAGTATAAATGTATTTTTGCCTGTTTCTTGTTACAAAACCCTTGTCGAGTTAAAATGCAATTCTGAATTAAATGGTGGTAAATGACGGTAACAAATTTAAATTGAAATTTTTGATCAAGCACTAACTTATCGCAATTCATCGAATCTGTCTACAAACTACTGACGGATATTATATCCGTGGAATATTTTCATGGAATAACTTAGAAAGTATTCCGAGAATATATCAAAGAATGTACTAACGGCTGGAATTTTAACCGACGTCTGTCCACTTTGCTCCTTATTAAATAGTGCTGTGAGAGCCACATGGGAGACTTTATTTTATATATGCACGTACATATATATATATATATATGGCAAAAGATTTTAAATGATTCTCAAGTTGTAAGAATCATTTAAAAGTAAGTTAAAAAATTAAAAAAAAACTCTTTTATTATTAGTCTTTTGTTAAACGTAATTCTACAATCTTCCCATTTAAAAACTTTAGACATATTCTGACTTCAATTCACTCACTTATTATAAAGTTTATTAAACTTTGAACATGTACTTGCATACAGAGTGAGTATGTATAAGATAAGTAAGAAATGTTAATTTAGACAGTATTCTGATATTATAACGTGTAAAGTTTTATATACTTGCGAAAACTTTTCATGAACTTCGGGTATTTGCAATTTTTCTGTCTCAGCACAGGGTTATACCTTGATGTACGTAATCAAATTGCAAATTATACATAATATTATTGTAGAAATAAGACACGTAATAAAATACTAAACACAAACTTGTCAAATATTGTACAAAAAGTAACGTAATTAATTTAAAATTAAAGTACTGGCGTTTAATTAAAATGGTAGCGATGTCAATGCGCTATATGGAATGTCATGCTATTGTATGCGTACTTCTATTTAAAATGTTCTCTTTCGCGACATCTAAATCACTGCAGTTTGATCCCTTTTCTTCGCCTGGTACTCCCGTTTCTACGCGGTTAGTCTTGTACGGCGAAGTACCTACTTACAGTTACTTCTAGTATGTGGTAACAGAATTGGGTTGGCTTTTTGGTAGCAGCGGTGCCCAACCGCGGTTAAATCTTCGCGCTGACAAACTGTGAGATTACTTTTGCCGAATACAAACTGTGAGATTACTTTTGCCGCCATCCACTTCTCAATGTGAATGACTGGGTACTTGGCGCTAAACCTTTTCCATCAGTGAATGGGCTTTTTCACTCTTACGCGAAGGAGTATACTCGGCCCCTTAATTGGTTGTACCGTAATTGCCATCCACTTCTCAATGCAATTCTCTCCCAAAACACGGCTAATTGTACTTGATACGGCTGCAAATAAATACTTACATGTTACTAGATATATTGTGGCTGAATTTAACCGAAAGAAAGTTTTTGTGAATACTGAATTAACAAAGATGACGAAATCTTTTACGCATGGTTCTATGAATATGGCTCTATGAATGAAAGGAATGATTTTGAATTTTACATAATTTATTACACACACTTTTTATAAATCATTATTGTAATATGTAACGAGTATAATATTTTAACTTGCCGTTTTAAGTCTCTCATATTATGTTCGTACAAATCGCACTGTAAATGGCGTTGTTTTAATAACAGTTAATTTTTATCTCTGAGTAATTCTCTTTTTTGATGATATATATAACAACTTTCACGTGAAAGCACAGCACGTAAAAGTGCGATATATTAAGAGAAACTAAAAATGGCTCGTGTTATTACATGCAAAGTGACCAGGAATATATCATGGTGTCTGCTAAAAGAAGTAGATAATTAGAGTAATTATTAAAATGAGTAATACGTGATCACCTGTACGTTATTGTAGTACGTAAAGGATTTGCAGCTTTGAATTGATATTAAGTATCAGCTGTTACATGATACTTTCATAAGTCGTTGCCTAGTCACGTAATCTTTAATGAAAGTGCAATGTGAAATGCTGGCAACTTTCCGAGATACTCGAGGAAATGCGAATTGCGAATATCAAAGGAAAATAACGATAGTATACGAATTAATTAATTGATTGGGCTGCAGCCTAGAAAGGAGCTGCGCGGTCTAAATTAAGCTAGCCATCTGAATTATTATTGCAATTAAGAGTCTAATTGAGATTTCTAACTTTCGTCTGAGTAATGTCGAGTACAGACAAATTAAAGTATCTGTAGCTCATTTCAGAAAAGATGGATGAAAACGTATGTGATGCGTAATTTACCTTCAGCGTAATATACCTTTCTGTGTATTAATAGTAATTATGTACACGAGCTTTTGTGCAACTATTCGAAACAATGAGCTGTTCATGGTCCGCACAAATTATAGCGAAAAAGATTCGACCGTTTGCGAAAACTACCCACTGTGTCCTTATTTAACATCCTTATATATATGTTTTGTTATTTTATATTACGTAATTAAATATTCAAGTTTCATTTGTGCTAGCTTTAAATTACTTGACATAGAACTTCACAACTATATGAAACGCGTACTAAAATATGCATGGGTTTGAAAAATGCCATACTTTTAAATACATGCTCGTTGAAAAAAAGCACAAGAGAAATTATATTACTGCAATCACGGAGATGCGTATGTATGTATTTATATAAGTTACATAGTTCATCAAGTTATGTAAAGCGCGCCATAAAGTTCTACTTCATTAGGTGGGCTCATTAACAATCTTCGTCGTTACAAGACTCCGCACTCCGAGAACATTACATATTTTTCTACACGACTACTGCCATCACGTATGACTTTCGTCCTTAAGCAATGAAATTTTCAACGAGACCACTTCCAAGAATATTCACGATTCTAAGCTGAGCTTTGCTACTCTCGCGTCATCACTGTCGCCGTTGTCGAAAGTATGTCGCGATCTTCGACGCGTGCGATTCTCAATCGGTCGAGAACGAGGATACATGGAGGGTGTTCGCCAACGAGCGCGTGGGTGGATAGATTTTGGCACGGCGAGAGAGTGTCGGTGCAGTTAGGAGAGATGGAAGACCAGGGTTGCATCCACGTTTATTCTCTCTCCGTCTCCATCCCTCCTGTTCTCTCCCTTCCCTATCCACCCTTTTCACCCTCGTATTCTCTTTCTCCCTCACCCAGTGCGACTACTGTCGGGAGCACCCAGGCGGGCAGTCAGTGCGTCGTCAGCCTTCGCGTCGTCGCGACGCTCCTCTCTCTCTCGTTTCCCTCGACTCTCTCGGTGGCGTCCGCAGCATCGCGACGCTACGACGCGCTCCGTCGACTATCCCTTCCCGGGAGAGACGCCGCCGTTAATTTTCCTACGATATATTCCAGCGACACGGACTTGGCCATTGATAACAATCGCAATAGGCGATATAGTAATACAAGTATCTTTTTTTCACACATCACTATTTCATCGAAAGTGTTTTGTTCGATCTGTATAAAAGAAGAAAGGGTGCCGAGTTACTTTAATTACAAAAAGTAGAAAAATCTAAATATCTTAGCTAATGTTTTTCTTCTGCGGGGATTTTTTAATAGAAATCGTAGAGTATGTTTTCTATATAAAATATGTTATAAAAATTTATTAATATTTTACGCGTAAAATAAATATATAAGTTTCGAGGAAAAAATTACATCTTTTTTAAGAAAACATTCCTTGGGCGTAGTTCACGGAAGATTGAAGAAACTGTGCATTTTCCACAAGTTTGTTTCTACATACTTCCATTTTTCACTGCATATTTTAAATCGAAGAGAGCACAGTTTGCAATTTATTACTCTTGAAAAGTTCCTTGTCCCGGAAAAAGAAGGAAGAGAACGAAATTGAGTGACGATAGTACATGCATTTTCTACAGAGAAGTTATTAAAGAAACGGCAAAGGCGTCTTGTGTCAATGGGTGAAAAAGGAAGCCAAATCGTGAAGTTTTTGCGAGACGTGATCCATCTTGGTGTCTCGATCAAGTGATCTATCTGACCGCGGATCTGACCGCGAACATACCAGCCTTTCAAGATTTCTCGCCTTCAAAAGTCACGCACGAGCGTTTTTCCCCCGCTTCCGGAGCGTCGTGTACTTACTCAAGCCTTATCGACACTCGTGGATTTACTACTGCCGTCTATCTAAGAGTACGTATCTAATTGCAACAATTGAAGTTGAGTTTTCTTATTTCGTATGCTATTTAGAGTAGAGTGTAGTGCAGAGCAGAAAAACAGGCAATATGTTTGCGTTAACTTCAGAAAAACGTTTTTATTCCATAATCAAGAGACATATTTTCTGTTACGTACACATTTTAGAAAAAGAAGTAAAGTTGTATGTTAATTGTGTTTGTAATATAATTTTATAGAGTGTACGATCGTTATCACACGTAAATATATTTAAAGTAGTAAATTTATATATGTTACTACTTTATTATATTATAATAAATATACTACTTTACTATATTATTTTACTATATTTACTATATTACTTTACTATATTATTAAGTTTAACAAGTGGTTAAGAGAAGATATTAAATCAATATTAAATTAATGTAAAATTACAATTAAGTTCCGATGAAATACAATATATGTTTATTGTATTAGATCAAAGCTCTTAGGTATTTGTTATAAAAATTCGATTTCTACAATTCATGTCATACGTACCTACTATCACTATTATGTAATTACTATTGTCCAAAGCAATCATCATCGTATATCTTCTTATTTGATTGTGACTGCTATTGGCGTCTGCAACTGCACTTAAGATATTAAATTACAAACATTTGTGTTCGTGTTAAGTCGTAAAGAACTGCAGAAGCTAGAAGTGTCCTATACAGCCTTTTTACAATAAGAATTAACGGAAAATATAAAACTGTATAAACTTATATACAAAAATATTTAAGATATTATTAGCTTATATTAATATTAATATTAATATTATGTTGTATATTATGTAATTATTATAATTCTTCTCTCACACAATATATCTAAATCATACTTATGTAGTTTTATCAATGTTTAAAATAACAAATTGCATATAGACATCTTATGTCGCGCGCAGAGAAGTCCTACATCTATGCTACTGTTATTCCAAAGGATACATAGTTTGGAGATTGATATAAACTATACAAAACAAGATACCATAGCTCGACGGATATTGAGCGATATGTTTGCAGCAGATCCGTGGTTATGAAGTAGTTTGATCGTGTTGTTATACTCACAGTTCTTTGACTAAGTTTTCAAAACTTTCTCAGCAAGGTTCTTTAATATTAAACGATTTCTTAGATGTGGGATACATAAATTTAACGGAAGATCAAAAATAATCGCAAAAGCTTTTTACTTGTTATCTTTAGTGATTTTCCTTTAGCGATTATGATTTTTATTTGACTGTTTATTTTTTTACTTTTGACAATAAAACAATAATTTAGTAAATCAACATGAATAAATAAAGCTACAGTAACAATTTCTATTTTATCCTGGTTCGTATTAAAATTAATTTATCATATTACACAGATTGTATAAAATTTGATTAAAATATTTTTTTATTGTAACTCTTAATTCAATTTTTTGATCCCATGAATCTCTTTGAATTATTTCGATTATGGAACAAGTCTTCATTTTAATGCAAAGTTATTGCGTTGGTAGATTCTCTGATCTTAAGAAGAATTTTACATTTACCTCATCGTAAATTGAAAAAGCGCAATATAAATCTAGTAAAATATAATTTCTAATAGTTTCTCTTTATGAAATATAAGGGAATTTTAATCTCAAAGCTTGATCGTTTATGAATTATTTATGTAAATCAGAAGTGATTTGTATTTCTGAAAGAAGTAGGCGAATTTGCTCGATGACTTCACCAATTACAATAGAAAAGGGTCCCATTTCTACTTGACAAATTCAATATATGCAAATAACAGCATTCATCGGAAATCTGCGCTTCAATTTGTACTTGTAAATGCTTCACCTTAATAGTTTTTCAGCGGCGTCACTACTGATAGGTGGTCGTTTTAAATTGATCGCAAGCCCTGTGCGTGATATTCATTTCAGTGAACCACAGTAGAATTTATTACTTTTCCACTATTATCGACGGAAGTGGCTATCGATTTAAGTATAATTCGAACGTGATATGAAGAGTGGTGTAAAAATATCGCCACCTTTATTATTGTAACCCCCCCACTATATTCTTCTTCATCATATATTACCAGTCTTTTTACTTTCTGTAATAAAAATGCTGTCGTCTGTGTATATGACGGTCTCATTCGCAGGTCTCCATTATTGCATTGCAGAAGGTACGTTACGACATAAGCCCATTATATGATACACCCATTCGTACCCTTTCGAGCGTTTTAATTAATGATTTTACCGTAAAACGCCACGTCATTTCACCTCGTTTCTCGACGAAACTTGGAGCGAGCGAACCATTTTACGAGGCGCGAAAACGTGTTTGAGTGAAACGCTTCCACTTCGTATCTACTTAGGAAGCAGATTCCCAAGAATGTGTCTTATCAGGATTCGATAGAGCTGCTTTTACGACACATATCTGATAAAATTAAAAAGATATATGAAGAGATATAAACCCGTATGATGTGACATCAATCAGATCACTCCGCTTAGAAATTATGTGATTTTTACGCTTTGGATGTTAATCTATTAATACAAATAGTTATATATATATATATATATATATATATATATAATTAATATTTATATATAAATAATAATAAAATAATTTATTGCAATTATAGAAGCTGTATTCTAATCTATAGTTTTAGGAAACGTAGGTAAATACAAAATTATTAGCACATAACATACTCGAACAAACAAATAAAAAGAAATTTTGACTTTTTTAATTAAATGAAAAGAAATTTCACCAAATTTTTAATTTAATTCAAATATCGGAAAATTTTTGTGGAATTTATATAATGAGGCGACAAAAGAATTTGAAATGATGGTATTATATTATATAGGCACAATTACAAGAGATATATGTGTAATAGCTTGCTGGTGACGCATGTGGCGGATTTTTCGAGCTGGTATTTCACTGATCATTTTTACGACTGGAGCGGCGAATTGCGTTTAAATGAATTATCGCAAATTTTTATGGATTCGTCGGATATAGCATACGGATCTGTATGCCAAATAATTGATTGATAATTAATTAGCTATAGCTATTCATTGCAATACGTAGTGAGTATTTGGTGTAAACATTTAAGCTAACGATACTATTATGCAAAATTACATTAATACTATTGTTACGATTGAACATTTGCTTCTGGATGTCTCTCTTCTATATTTTATGATAATTGTACCTAATACAGTCAGTTGCACAAAAGCATCGTCAGTAGGTCTCTGAAAGGAATGGAATATTAAAAATTAAAATTAAATTTTAACAGTATATTATATGCACTAAAATACATTTAGTTTAACGTCCATTATTATTGCCATTATTATTGATTATAGCTTGATAGCATTGACGCAGGCTTTCTACAAGATTTTAGGCCAGAGTCTTGGACCTAAAAAATTTCCAAATTTTTCGAATTAAAATTATATTATAAAAATATATCATATGCATTATAGCATTTTACACTGACAACATTCTTGTGCCACTAACTGTACAAATAAAAATCTTCTCTATATCAACTGTAGAATTTTAAAGAACATGATAAAATCTCTTTGTTTTTTCTTAAAAAAAAGTTGTATTTGTTTTAATATTCAAATAAATGTTAAGATATCTTTTTTACGTTTTTTTAGTTTTATTAAAAATATATTATACATTTCTCATATACCTATTATATGTACCTATTATATACACATACATTTGTTATATACACATACATTTTGTTTAAATTATTAAATCATTTATTAATTTTGATTTTACAAATTTAACTTTCTACAAAAATAAAACTCTAAGCTATTTCACGGATATACATTACAGATTATACCGGTTCCTCAGCAAATCTGCTACTGACAAGACGACTGACATTGGAATTAAACTTCGGTTTGATGCAGTTTACAATATCTTGTGGTTTTGTAGCTATATTGTGACTTGAATATATTGACATTTAAACCACTTCGAATTCCATTTAAAGTCTATAATCTTGAATAATTGCTTTCCAGTATCGATTATTATATTTAAAAAAAGTATTTTTATGCAATATTTTATATCAGTATGCTAAATATGGAACTGTAAGGAAAAAAATTTCACTTTGCAAACATTTAACAACTGAGTTGTCCATACTGGAAGTTATATCGGGTTTTCGTATTTAAACTGTAATCTGAATTTGGCAGTTGTTTGAGAAAGGGCAAATTGCGCATGACTATCGCATACTTTGATGTTACGTATGCTGAAGGAGGAACTAGTATAAAGCAGAAAATTATGCGGTCTGTGAACATTAATGCGATGTAACTAGATAATGCATACATTTATGTTGAAATTCGTATTTCTCGTTTGATGTGTATACAAAATCATATAAAACTGTAATTTTATTTTTTGAAGAGAAAGAATTAGAAAAATATTTAGAAATCCTAACTGCATATCTGCAGGAATAACTCTTTGACATATTTATTCGTTGAGACCATAACTGTCACTGAAAATAATGTTAATATGGATTGAATTAAATTAAAACTTTATTAACGAATAATTATGAATAATGACATTCAACTGTCATTATTCACATGAATAGAAACAAATTATTACAATATGAGAAATAATTAAATAAACATACCGCAATGTGCAAATTCGTGAATATCAATTTCATGATATCAATTATAATCACTTTGTTTATAACAATTTAAATAAACGGTTTGCATTTCAATAAATTATCAATGAATCGCAATTTTGCTTTTGCCGTGGACATAAAGTTTTTTAAAAGTTGAAAACGACGATAAAAACGCGGAATTTGTAACAAAACCTCCACTTTACGTTCTATTTCACTTCGCCACTATTTCCGTTTATTTGCAATTGAAACCTTGCTCAACTTTTCGGCTAGTGAATTCGAATATAAAATCGTTGTTACAGTGGTACAGTTTTATATTCAATTTCCGCGTATACACAAATAGGATATCCATTGTAAATTCACTTCCACGATGAGTTTTGTATAGTTTTGCAAGAGAATATTCTTATGCATTCCGTACTCATTGTACCCAATGCAGAAACATTTTCCTTGTAAAGTATACTGCGTACACGGAATAGTTTGTTGCACACGATTTTATAATATACAATGATAATCTATTTTCTACAGGCAAGTATTTACGTTAGCAATTTCGTTGTTTGTTTCGTCGTTACTAATGGTGCTAGAAAAGTACTTTTAGAAAAGTTGAAACTAAATTTAGCAGGAAGATTGTCTGTACTGTATCAGGTTGATTAAAACCCCTTTTTCCCTCAAAAGGGAAAACCTTTTTCATTAGCTCTTTTATGCTCGACTAACGATTTCTTCGTTCTCTTTATGTTTTAATATGCATGGTCGTTATCGCCATGAATTTTGTACTTTAAAATTCCAGTTAGGTATAAGATAAGTAAGTTTTAAGAAAGATAAGATCTCTTATTAAAATGCAGTTTCATGACAAATCAGGTGACAATTGATAAAGAAATTATTTAATACTATTATTAAAAATAATAATATTATTTAAGATAATGTATAAATAATATAAATAATATATAATTATTGAATGGTGTTTACCTTCCCTATATAATTTATAAGTAAGATTTAACATACAATCTCAATGTAAAATTTGTCACAACGATAACAGCTATTAAATATCCATTTTGCTTTTACTTTTAATTTATCTTTGCAAGCAACTTAAAAATTTCAGAGTATTGTAAGCACATTTTTTAGTTTCAAAATATTAAAAACTCTAGAAAATAATTATAATGTAAAGTAAATGAAACTTATTTGCATTTTTTGAAACTAAAATTTCTTCCACTTTTTCACGATTTATTAACGATTTATTTTATTGATTAAATTTGCTGTAACTATTTATCATGCTCCCAATCTGTAAGTCATTCATTAATTTTCTATTCATACATTATAATAAATGGTTATTTATTCCATGTTCTATGATAATCAATCGTGCGTTATGCATTATTGATTATTAATACACTACACTGACAAATCGTTACAAATATTGCGTATCTCTCGTGAAACTGTGATAAGCACATGGTTTTTTGTCACATCGAGAAATCGTTACATTTGATGACAAATGTCAGCAATCCGCTTATCGTAAAACTGATTTGCTTTTTACGGATGGAATACTGTTGACCAGAATGGAGAATGCAGGGAATTATAAATATTATTATATATGCCTTTACGTATGTAATGCGATGGTATAATACTGTATGAATGATATGTATAATATCATTGTGTCAAAAGAACATTGTTTGGGCGCATAAAATTTTCATTTGAATTTTCCATTTTTACATCTTTTATATACGTTTTCACGCTGTCGACTTTTTTATTCCTATGTAGATAATAGATGTAAAAATATGAAGAGAACAGACAAAAGATTTTAATCCTATAGGTCCCATAGCATTAGGAGGCAAAAAAATTTGATTTCATCGTCACCGTATTAAATTTTCGCGATCGAGTGTTAGACGACATATCTAACAAAAAGTTCAAAGGATATTCCGAGATTCGTTAATTTTACGAGCTTTTCCTCTGTCACTGCGATATAAAATGTTAGAAATATGGTGCCGATGGGAAAACAATTTCTTCAGCTTTTCTTGACAAAAACTGAATTTGACAAATTGCGTTCCTTTAGCTTTAGCAATATTTTAAAAATACTGTTATTGTATAGATTTACAGAATTGCATTTTTCAATACAAAACCATGATTGGAATTGAAGCATTTGGTTATCGCGCAAAATGTCATTTTACAAGTGTCGCTTTAATCAAATTGACATTCGCTTTTACAATTGATATCGCACTTGATGCGTTGGACAGTCAAAGATAGACGTGTCATTCAAAATTCATGCTTAGAGGAAACTACGCACGTTTAAGTCACCAGATCAACAGGTTTACTGTTATTTAGTCTATATAAGAAGACTTTAGCTACTATTATGCGTGTGCAATGAAAAACAATAAAATACCAACGTCCACGTGTTATATTTAACTTGATTCGATTTTAAATACATATTCATTCACTAGCAATACACAAATTAATTTAATACTTGTTATTAACCCCTGTTCTAAACTGATTATTATGAGGTTATAGAATATCAATTAAATAATGTAAATTAAAAAATGTAAATTTAATAAAAAATTGTAAATAAAAAAATACACTGTTGAATAGCAAATGAAAATAGATCAGCCCTGAATGTCGCAGAAATGTTGACGTTATTTGCAAAAAATTAAAATCAAGATTGATTTAGAAAATTATTGATCGCAAAGTTTAGTAATCACTGAATTGGAAATGGCGAATAAAATGAATAGGAAAATCGTTTCGCTTCGAGTGAAATCGTACGCGGTTCACAGTGGACGCGTGCTCATCGCTCCTCATCCTTTCCCTCGCGGACTTTTTTAGCAAACCTCCACGAAAGTTTTAACATGCTCGACAACCTCGTTTCCGGATGGAAAAAAAACTTTCGTACGCATTAATTTCTGTCAGGCTTATTTATGTTTCTCGGTTCTTCCTGCGTTACAGCGACATAACGGAAGTCGCGGTGGGAAGAAACGCGGCGAATGACGCGAGTGAGAGAAAAAACTGTGGAGCTCTCTTCCATCGCGAGTTCTCCTTATCCTCTGAACCCTCGAGAAAACAGAAAGAGGGAATGAAGAAAAGAGAAGTAACATTATCGTGATAAATTACAGGACACAAATGATAATCACAAAGTATTATAATATTCATTAAAAATTCATCTTTGTTCCATCGAGATAAGAACGAAAATAATACAACAGTCTTTAATAATATCTGGTTACTAAATTTGCTAAATAAGCTGTGTAATTTCGTTGTTGATCGTTACGACGAAGTTAATAAGTAATAATTTTATTCCTAATTTTTGAAAATCGAAATAAATAAGAATTTAATTTTTTTTTGTTATGAAATGTTTTGTTATAAAATTCATTTTTTTGGTTATGTTTTATTCTCTGAAATATATTGTATATTCTATTTGTTTCTAATAAAGTTTATATGAATTACACACACAAATAATAAATAGACAATTGCATAAAGTTCTAATTTAGAAATGACCAAACGTTGTCGTCTGTAACTTAGAAAACAATTACACGCAGCTGCAATTTCAACGCGCGCAAACACTCAAACACACGTAAAAGAGCAAATCTATTTAGAATTGTGTTTGCTTTTATTTCGGAATGGAAATAATGCCGTGGTCGCTGTATCGTATTGCGATATGTGATGCATGGTGCAATAGTTTACATAAATTTAAATCGTATTTTCGAGCTGTATTCCGAATAAGATTTAAAGACTTCTATCGTTCTTACATACTTATTTGAGCTCTAAATAAAATGCAGAAATATATATTGTCACTTTTAATCAATGTTTTATCGTTGCGTGACGCTACATAAGTGATTTATGCGGGAGCATATTCGCAATAAATATTTCGTAGGAGAGATCTAAATATTCCACACCAACACATATAACAAATACTGGACGAGTAAACATAAAAAAACAATAATGGTGCATAATTAGTTTGTCACGCTAATTGACTGACCACATAGAAAATGTACTATGGCTAATGTAAACAAATGCGTTTTGTAATTAATTTCTTTGTTTCTATAAATATATTAGAACATACATGTAATTACCACTACCAATAAACACATATTATCACAATATGAAATTAATCACGTAATATGTGACTATATACAATTGTAGGAATGATATGTTCACGTTATAATTATTGATAAATCGGATATTGAATGTCATACGTTACTCTCCCGAAATGAAGAAATGATAGATTAGGTTGTATATTTCTCTCTCTCTCTCTCTCTCTCGCTCGCACGTTCGCTCGCTCGTACATTCTCTCTTTCTTTCTCTCACTATATCTCTATGTATATATAATATATATACTTATAATATACATACATATACATATACAATATATAATAATATTTTTTTTTTATTGATGATATATTGATGATGATGATGATGATGATAGCAATATATATATATATATATACGCACACATATAAAATGGATTCAATGATCAGAAAGAATAGCAAATATAAAGTCTTAATATGTTATATACCAATTATATATATATTTTTTTCTTTTTTCCTAATATATGTCTATCTTTATTAATAATTAAAATTAATTAAATTGTATTAACTCAAATAAAATATAACAGAAAATAGGATTCACTGAACTTCCGAATAGAGAATTATGCCTGTTTATCTAAACTTGATGTCTCGTAACACGTTATAGCAGTGATGTCAGCTCACGATTCATTCCACTGACGTCTGTCTCGTTCAAATAGCTGAAGTTACTTGTACGAACGTATATACGACAATGCGTGAACACGAGCGTGGAGAACGGTCCCATTATTTATCGGCGGAACTTCCTCGAATACGACACCTTTGGGAAAGTCCAATCGAATCGCGTGTTCGTCCTCTTCCTTTGAGTTTCTATTTTCCTGCCAGGATGAAAGATGTCCGCCACGACATAAATTTTACACGCCAACGATACGACAGCTTAAATATATATTCTGGTAATCTCACTGAATTGTGATGTATCGTAAGTTATACGGTTTACTTGCGCTTAAAAATATTACATAGTACGATGATACATATTTCTAAAGAAAGTAGTTTAGAAAGAGATATCTACCGTCGCACATACATCATGCTTGTTATATCTAAATCTGAGTCTAGTTATGTGTGTTGCAACTTTCTGTCATTAAATATTCTATTATAAACACACATTGAATATTCTCTCAGTTTTTTGCTTATGTCATATAAATATATATTATGAAGTTTTGCGAAAGCCACGGTGCATTAGTATTACTATAAAAGGATATAGGAAAAAGTCGGATGAAGTTTTACGCTTTTTACGAGCGACGCATCGCTTAAAGTTTCACATCCACGCAAACTGCCGAATTTATTCTTTTACACCCTTTACGACATTACAGACACCCTCTCGCCACCCTCGGACTTTACTCGTTTCCATAGCGCGTCAATCTCTTCACTGTGTCTCTTCTTTTCGATCGTAACAGCACGGTTATATAACCACCAAATTGCTGAAACAACAGTTATCGGATATACGAAATAGACAGTTTCTGATAGAAACTGGTTATCCTAGGATACATACCCGTGTGCTAAAATAATAAAATGGAACATTTGAACTTTATTTCTCGCAGATGTTATATTTATAGGGTGCTAATCCTACGATCTATTTTCTATCTGAAACTGATTCTCAACAAAATATTATTACGTCAATTCAGTGCTTTCATGGCGCGGATCAGGTTTATTCGAAAGTTATATGTAGAAGAGCTATAACAATATATTGTCGGATTATACCTTCTTATTCTTCGAGTAAATCACTCAGTTTTTTCAAGAAATATCCGGACTGACAAATACTTCAAGTATATACGGACTAACTTTGGAATATAAAAAAGGAAATAAAACAGCTATAGACTGCAAGCAAACTTATACGAAGTTATATAAAATCACTGTAAAGATATAAAAAGTTCAGTTATGACATCCAACGATAATCAATAAATTCTTAAAGTTATCGATTTGTAAATAATAATGTTATATTTTTAAAATTAATATTAGTTTATTAATGTTTTACTTATCGTTAATGGGAGATAAGATTTTGTCACTTACTCATTTTCTCACTTACATATAAAAATATTACAGATTTATTTATTATTTATAACAGTTTATAATAGAGAAATAAAATAAATCTTGTAACATTAATGCAATCTCCTTTCCAACGATAAAAAGAAGCCGCGGTTACCCTTGAGGTTGAACTTGCATTTCTGACTAAAGCCAAGCTTTACTACTTCCGCTGTTGGTGTAACATGAAACATAAGAACTCTTACCTTATTTTTCTTCTCGGTTTATCTATTTACCTGTGCAACTCTGTTGACTCAATGTCGTAATATAAACTTGTCAGTTAAAGATAAACAGATAATAGAGAAAACGATACAAAATTGTATTAAAGATGTCGAGATGAGAGAATTTAACTACGTATTTAAAATACATGAAGAAATGCTAGAATAAGATACTTTAAGATACTTAACGTTTAAATAACTACTTCGACTTTTTATTTAATATTAAACAAATGATAAAATGAAAAAGGAAACACTTGTTAATTGCTGATTGTTACTGGTCTTTTTAATCGAATATGTAATTCGATTTCACGAACGTGTATTCAACGCTCGCTGATCAGTTTCATTCTTGCAATTACGAAGATCAGTTTGCGCAATCCACTTTAATCATAAATTCTCGCTGCCATTTATTTGCTCTTGCATGTAGAAATTTTTGTCATTGCAATTGACACGCATTCTCAATCATTTACTCCATACTTTACTGGTGCTCTGACATACCGAAATCAATTATGTACTCCATATATTCGTATGTATTCGTATGCATAATTGGCACTCCCTAGGCACCTTCTACTAAATTGCTGCCGATATTTGACACGTGTAATCCCTAGCTCTCTCGGCTATTCCATTTACAACATTGATCGAAAACTACATTCGTAAGATGAGAAGTACAACGTTAAAATATAATAATTATTTACGATATTCGAGATGTACATACTTCTATAACGTATCATAATATAATGTCCACATAAAATTATTTTTATATCTACATAAAATTATTTTTATAATTCCATTTATAAATTTGTCTTTATAAATTACCCAAGTAGAAAATCAAACAGAAAATCAAAATAAGGTCAATTTGACATTATATTGATAAATTTATCATGTTTTGATCAATATGATATCAAATTGACATTATTTTGACTTTCTGTTCTACCTGGATATCCATGTAATTTAACAAAACGTTCAACATAACTTTGCTTAATTTATTAAACACACTATTTCGATATCATATCGACCTCACTATTCATCCTTGATTTATGTTCGATTCTAGAAACCCAAATACATTTTACAGAGAAATACGCGAGAATATAGCGCACCAATGTGCAAGTTACATGTTTGTCCAACATAATCTGCAAAAACTAACCTCGTTGTAAGCTGTGAGCTTAATTCTTCATATAAATAACGCAAAATATAATTCCCATGTCGCAGCATAATGAAAGAGAGAGAGAGTAACAAAATCTACGTACCGACTAAAAAGACATTCAGCCGGTGGCACTGTCATTTATCGTTAACACTTCGTTAACGCGTGGTCCAATCCGTTTACACGCTTTTAAGCCATCAAGCGATGCATTACAGCACCGGCAAAACGCACGAGCACTCAAGAAAAGCAGATTGGATGTTCGTAAAATTTATGACGCTGACTCGACACAAACGGCATAACCGTTTTCCGCCAAGCTATCGCGCGATCCCACGCGTCGCTTTTCAACCTTTTCACGAATATGACGATTCACGCGGATGTCTCGTCCGCGGAAGCATCTGTTTCGCACTCAGGATATCCTATGAATACGCGCGAAACGAGAACTTATCTATTTTTTTCCCGCGACCCGTTCCAACAATGTCCTGCGCGTGTCCCATTTTTAACACTTATCGTCCTGAATAACGAACCGCGTCCGTTCGTTAAGAGTCTCGCTTTTTCATTTGTAAATCACAACGTTTTTTTCTCTACAATGCCGTCAGATAACAGTCGTTCCGAGCATTGATGTGTATTTTTCGACGACATTTCTTCCCGATTTGAATGAAAATTGCAATACAAAAATCTGTGCCATGTATAAACACGTGACACGTTCGCGTGGGACATAAATGCATGCGAGAGAATAGAATTTTACGTGATACGTTCGTATTTTCCGAAGAAATTGTAGTAAGATTGAAATAGGTTGAGTTAAGCCTCGCTGTTGAAAGATGTTCATTGAATCCAATGCCATTATTATTACATATCTAATGCGATATATCTGCTTATACTTACGTTACAATATTGTAAAAAAACATGAAATTAATTCAAATCAAAATTTTCCTTCATATTCTACAGGAAAAAATTCCTAAATATTTTTGTTTTGTATCTTATTGTATTATAACGTATTAAGTTTTAAAGAAGAAATTCCGACTTTATATTTCCTTTTCGTTTCCTTATCGACTGTTTCTGAAACGTAAGGAAAAGTATGCAAAGACATGCGCTACAGAAATGGCATGAGAAACGGCGTTTAGAGAAACCGTTTCAATTCCGTTTGACTCTTTATTATTTTATCGATTGTGAAACTATTTCCTCATTCACACTAGTGGTTCAAAAGATTTCGTGATATGCACTTTCGCGCAGAAAAATTCCGGGCGTGTTTTTTATGGAAGGATATGCTCTTTCTCGCTCTCTTCTCAGAACTTCATTCGTTTATCTATCTGCTCGACCCGTTATTCAGTATGCTCGTAAATCTCGCGATTACAGATCGTTGACCGCGGCGCGATGCAGTTCTGAAAAATCCCGCTTGTAATTGCAAATCCATCGGCAAAATTGCTGGATGTTTATTTAATCTGATAACGCGCGCATATTGTGATAATGTTGCATGGTTCATAGAAGTAAAGAAAAGAGTTTGCAATATATTTTGTATTTGTATTTGTTTTGTATTTGTTTTGTTAGCATATGAAACATTTCACATTTGTTGCAAGTTTATGCAATTTTATTTAATTTAAAAAAATAATACCTATATATTATTTAGAAATGAAAAATTTAAAATATTACTTTTCTTAACAAATTTAATACATAATAATATTAATAATTAAGTGATATTGCATTAAAATTTGTATTGCATACGTTATTCTACTATATCTTAAATAATGAAAAAAGTTTAAAATTAAAAATAAGAGAAAATGAAAAATATATATTTTTTAAAGAAAAATGTATTTAAATATAAATATATTTATATGTAAAAACAAATTACCTCAGATCATATTTATTCTTTTGGTTTGTTTGTTTCGGACTTTTTTCAGAGGTATGTCGAAAACGCTTCTTGCCCAATTTTAATTTAGCCGGAATAAGTCAAAAGCAAACGAATACGCGGAATTTCGGTCGCGCAGTTGGCAACTGTCTGCAATTGTATGTGTTATCCACGAAAGTACAGAAACGTCAACCTCGATTCTACCGCATATACGGTTTCCAGAATGCGCGGTTTAACCGCATGACGCGGATAAAATTTTTCGCTCGCTTCTGGTCCCTTCCGCCTTCCGGAGTACTAGGAAACAATTGGAAGATCGCATCTGTTCCTTTGTTCCTTTCTTCAGCAATAATCATATCACATCAGTGGAGTTGTTCTGTTTAAAATTAATAATTTCGCCAAATAATTTTTTTTATATAACTTGTGTGATGATAACACTTTTATTATTGTATTAAAATTTAATATTTAATTTAATATTTAAATATTAAATTTTAATAAAATTAAACTGAATTATTTAACGAATTAGAATTATGAATTTTCTGCAAAGTGAATACTATTTCTATAAACGGAGTGTAAAATATAATATAAAATTTGTCTAATTTTTTCCGAAATATACTTACCAGATTTTTAATAAAAATTTTGTTTTTTAGATATTAACTTTTATGTGGTACCAAATTATTATGTTTTCGTGACGTAATTACTTTGGATTTTTATTTAAAATTTAAAGTAATAATGTAGGATGGAAATAAATAATAATCTTTCTTATTACTTTTATTAAAAAAGAAATAAATAATAACCTTTACTAAATTGGTCAAAATTGATTCATTAAATGTCAATTTGACACCAAGAGAGCCTATATTAAAGGTTTACTAGCAACCGTTTTTTAAGAAAAATATGATTCTCATAGCAAAAATTTTCAAAAGGCCGATATGCAGATTATATCTAGCCTATAATCCGCTTATTGTTAGATTAGTTTTTTATATGACACCACCATCATAAAATGTATGTATTGTCTGATAGAGTACCGCGTATTGGAATATCGTTCCTCTAGAAAAATCAATTTCAATGCTTTCGACACGCAATGGTCAAACATTCTAGCGTATTTTCATTTCACCCTGGAATGCGACGACTGCAGTAGTCATTGAGTAAATCCAATAAAAGAAACATATAAACTGTGTATTAAGAAGTTATTTAAAGAATTATTTAAAATAAATATAAACGCGCGCGCGTGCAATCACACGCGATCTTTCGGTGATTTTATAATTTAACATTTACTGGATTTATTTCGATAGATGTACTTGTTTGTAATAGGAGTATTTATTTGATGAAGAGTTATTCTGAGACAGATTATTATATTTATATAAAAGGGCTTTTACCTCGAGAATTTGTGCTAAAATATTTCGGATCATCCGAACAATGGATGTAGGTAGAATTCTCGAAATATGCAACAGTAAACGTGAAAGAGGGAACAGTGCAACGCGCTGGTTAAAATAAATGGTGCTGACAAGCACAAAGTTGAAATGTAATTGCGTTTATGTAAAGTCCTGATTCTTTCGTATTGCGACAGGTACATTTCTATTTACACGTACTTACCGGTATAGTAAATATTTCAGCTACCAGAGTATTTTGTCCCCGTAATAAAAGCGAGAGGATATTCTACTCGGGCGCTACAATGCTTCCTCTCGGATATTTCCAAGATTTCCCAACAATACACCATATCTACCGTAAATATTTTTCTGCAGCTATGTGATCCGATTCGTGTCTCCCTTGTATCATCATCCTAGAACTGTAAATACGTGTTGATCGCCTTTCGCGAATAAATTCTACGATCCTGGTACGTGCTCTATTATGACACATCTGGAATGTCAAAAACGGTCACAATTGTTTTTGCATCAAATGTAACTCAGAGATCAAAAACTTTTAATTTTTAAATTTAAATGTTTAAAACATTTAAATTCAATTACAAAAAAAATTTTGATAATATAAAATAAATATTATCTTTATTACCTTAATAGTAATATAATTAATAGATAAATTTTTATTTTTCTAATCTCATAAATTTAAAAAAAAATTATTTAAAATTCGATACTCCGAAAAATAGACTTTTTCTATCTTATTCTCGTGAACATAGCTTGTCATAGGTTGTAATATGTTTGTATATTAATTAATACAAGAATTGAACATTTAAATTAAGTAATTGTGTGATGTTAGGTACATAATTAGACACTAACATCAAAGTTGTCACACGAAATTTCTTAGAGACTTCAGTTTTTCGGGGACTTTAGTTTCTAGAGCTTCGATTTCCGATCTCTCGATAATCCTGAGAACTCGTAGACTTTCTAAAATATCTACACGTCCCTTTAAAACATCGCGATAGTCTCTACGAACGTAAACACGTCAACAAGGAAGTCCGAGTATGGCTATGGGGCGAAACGAATGGAGATAACAAATGGTTATTTCGCACGGAACTAACGACTTTTCTTTTTGCCGCGCAGCCGCTCCTAACCAAGCATCATCGGCAAAAAAAGGAGGGCAGAACATTTTACGGAGCTGGATTCGGCGACACTTTTATGGATATCTTCTGCAGTAAGATTTTTTTCAGATTGCTGCTTTTATGAAGAGAGATGTATGGGGCCAAGCAAAAGTGTTTTACGGTTGACAGTGACGAATTGATGGAGTGTTGTGCACAACACGTTTCCCTCCTTTGCAAGAAAAATTCTGCTATCAAACGAACATTTCTATACAATCTATTTTTATAGATGGTCATAGGTATCTTACTTAGCTATGTCATGCGTATGGTACTTGTCGATATATTGGCAAAACGTAAAAAGTGATCGCTGTCGATAGATATGGAGTACGCAGGTATGACGCTCTTTTAACGAGACTTGTTTTTTGCTCATCATAGATATGAAAGTTTTAATTACGCACGATATGAGTCGCAGCAATCAGACATGTGTAATACAGACATCGTATCGTATCATAGCGTCCGTTTGATTCCGGATCCATTTCAATCGAAATGCTATCGCGCAAAAGTACATATTGAGACATAAATAATAAAGGTTATATTCGAAACAGATATTGCATAAGAGATATTATTTTCCAACGGAATTGGTACATACATAAGATGCTTTGTGAAACTTCATAAATACAAAGATAGTTTTTTGCGAAAATCAAAGCCAAATATAATTAAAAAATCGTTTAATATTAGAGAGAGAGAAAGAGAGAGAGAAAGAGAGATTAAAAGATTTTGATGAGTAAAATAATACTATATATCTAAGTATATTGATACATTTTTACGTCCTCTGTTTATTTTATAATTTTGCGATAAAGTTTTAATATAGAAATTAGATTTGATTTAATTAGATTTAAAGTTTTAATTTAAAACATTTAAAATATTTTATATACTTAATATAAAAAATTGAAAAACTGTACAAATGTATAATAATGTAATTAAGTCTAATCAAATTTTTATCAAGAAAATTGTCATCAGACCGATAAATGATGTAAATAAAAAATATGTTTATTCATTTTCTTTTAAAAATCTTCCGAAGTTCAAATAGGAGACAATAAATATGTTCATTAAATTTCTAAAACAAAAGCATTAATATAAATTAATACATACACATTATTAAGCAGATAATAGTGTCATCATGATTTATATACGTTTTGCTGCACAATGTGTACATAATTTAATGGAACAAAATTATTTTAATATGATATTCATTGTAATTTAATGAGAAGCAGAAAGGTCATTAAAAATAAATTATTAATCACCAATTAATTTCCAACACGATTAACCTGTACAATATAACAACAAAGAATGAAAGTTTGGGGTATGAAAGCTAACATATAATTGATCGAGCGTACGCATATCGAGCGAACTGTAATATATTCCGATTCAGCGGTGCTCTAAGAAGAGCGAAAGGATATATCCCTTAGAAATTCATGAACGATGATATATCTCAGCTATAGCCACTGTGAGAGATAATAAAAAAGACTTATCGTACAGTTTCGTCTTCCACCATTAGAGCTAACGATCGTTGTTACATAGATACACCGATTGAACACGCTAAAATGTACTTTGCGAAGTATATTTCGCACGACCTTTATCGTAGTTCTACGAGTTCAATTTCTTATGCACGTGATAGACGCGGCAGAGACGGTCGAAGTGAAACCTCGGTGGGAGAATGTGGCAGCTACTATTCATGAAAAAAAAAATTTTAATTTCACCATCTCTAAATGCATCCGGCGCCGGTGTGACTAAATCGTCGGTACTCAACCAGTTCCGTTCCGTCGTTACGGATGGATGGTAGTTTCTGACATAACAAAGCCATTCCCGACTTAATCCCCGTCTTCCAGTTGCAGAGCACCCTGTATCCCACTATTGTCGTGCCTATACTATGCCTTGCTGCTATCGGCCAAGTGACTGCGAGCGTGAGTAGTGCCTCAGCTGGCAAAGTTCTTAGGAGTACCTCCGTCTTGGTCGCGACGATATGAATCAGTACCGGCAACGAACTTACTTACGCGACTTATCAGTGTATGCTGCTCTTATCTATTCTGTGTCGCTTAACTATAACGAACTTGAACCGCGGATCCTCCGAAAACGAAGGCGAACTATGTTCTGAAATTTCTTTCATTACATTACGTCTATATTATGTTATATCTCGTTACCCCGTCGCTGTTCTTTATACACAAACTCGCAGTTCTTTATACACGATTGGATGAAATTGTTGCATTAACAATAGAATTAAATGGACACAAAATAATATTTAATATTTTATCAAGATATGACAGAAATCGAAATTTCGAATAATCGAGATTTTTTGGATTAATGGAACCGATTAATCTTACATTCAAATTTAAAAAAAGATCTAAAAAATAAGAAAGTGTAACAGTAGTATAAGGATTAAAAAGTGTGACAAAAGTATGATAAGATATGAAATCGAAGACACATTGTATCTTCTTTTTTTAAACATACGCGAACGGTATTGGAAGGTTTGTGAAGTAAGACATGCAAATAACTTTGAGCATATCTCCGTTAGTACATAAAGCGGGAAAAGCTAACATCGTCAGGAAGTTAGAATATTCTACTTTGTCATGGCTTGAATATATTCCGTAGACTGCATGTAAGACCAACATTGTTTTCGCAAATGATATACCGTACAACCCCAAACGAGAAGAACTCGTGAAAGCTTGAATATATCCTACAGAAGAAATATACAGTTAAACTACACAGTTAGAATGAAACTTTTGAAGTGAGGTTTTATTTTACAATTCAGTTTCATTTTATTGCTTTCGTGGATAGTTCAGGGCACATTGAAGCTCCTAATACATTCACGACTGCTATTATGATCTGCAATATTGCGTATAAAAAAATCCAGGATTAAAAGTGAATAGAAAAACAATGAGTCATTGGATGACGACAAGTATTTAAACATTTTTGTATTATGTACAGCTCCAAATAATCGATGATCTACGTTAACGAAAGATTTTGTGATTTAAACGTTATCCTTGCTTACTCTTTATATTTCTGAAATTTATCGTGAACAATAATGCAGAAAAACTCGATTCATAAAACTTTGCTTATTACATACAACTTCATCATTTAGCGAGACTGTTCACAATTATCACAATAAATTATTGTTACACTAAAAAATACGATCGTTTAAGCTAGTGACACATAGGAAAAATTACGACACTATGAAACCAATATTTTCTTCCATATTAGTCAAATATTTGATTAATATGGATGTTTAGTGCCACTTGGAAAGAAATTTCGAATTTATCCTGCGTGTATTTTAATGAAGCAACGATGCGATGTTTGCTTGTGTAATTGCAGGAAACGAAGCTACTCGCTTTTATTCGACTGAGCACGTGCGTAAGTACGAGTATATGACGTATCGATCATGTGAAACCAGCTTATAGAGAATGCGAAAGCATGTGTGTTGTATTGGTCTACATGCATATGTGAATATGTAGGTACATGGTATGTGAGACCGTTTCCACTTCATTCGCTTTTCTATTCAAGCGTGAAAACGAGAAAGCTGGCAAGTCAACATTATTTACCGATTGCACATCAAGTAAATTAAATTGAAGGCTCGAGTGCAACAACTATGCGAGCTCAGTTTTCTCGATAAACAAGTTAGTTGTTTTGTTATGAATGAATGGCGGTTCACTGAATGCAAGTGCAGTTTGTGTTCTACAATAATTTAACAGGTGTAGTAAAAAAAGCAGAATATGAACAATAAAGTCTAATATTGAGCGTAACCATTCGTAAAAGCAATGGCTGATTTTTCTAATAATAAAAATGCATTGTAGAAAATCAATTATTATTATTTTATTCATTTATGCTAAAGTAAAATTAAACACAAAATGTTTTTATAGCATCTTTTATAAATGGATATATTTGTGTGGTATTTCACGCCGAATAAGCTACAAAATGGATTATTAGTGATAAAGCCGCACATGTCAGCAGCATCTTTGCTTTAATATTATATATGCGAATAGCAGGAGTGAAGTTTAAAGCAGCAATGCGAATAATAGGCACGAATATGTACGTGAATAGAACGGGCTCTAATGTCAGGATGGTATCTGTCGAATCATTACTGAAAAGAACGACGGGAATCCTCGCAAAGGTGGATGAAAGAAAGGAATTTCCAGTATTGAATCGGGAGGATGTGTCCCTCCTCCCTTCGGGCTCACTTTTTAATTATACCAAAACCTAATATCGCCGAAGGTGATTCGCACTCGTTAACCTTCTCGTTTTTCAAGCCTCGCCGCATTAATGGACGATTTGATCTTACAATCGAATGGATTACGTAATTTTTCGATAATTAATACGCAGTTAATTGTCGATGTGATTTATAATAAAGCTCGTAAACAGATAATGAACGCCAAAAACCATTGCGCCCAATTCAGGATGCAGTAAATAATACCGTGCTCGAACTGTTGGTGAATTTAACTACACTTTTCGGACTTTTTGTTTTGAAAAGCGTCTTCGCCACACATATTTACCGCTTGGAGAATAAATATTATACAAATATGTTACGATAATCCCTGTATTTTTATCGAATGTCACACAATTTATACATTTAATGTTATTATAAACAGCGAGCTATTAATATATATATATAATAAAATTTAAAAATTATGAATGTTTTTAAATTTAAGTTAGAAAGAAATAGTAATATTTTTAAATAAATTCTTTATTCAATTTACCAAACATTCAAAACGATTAAAATCGAAAGATGATTTTAAATGAAATAATACCTTATTTTAATCATATATGTTTATATTATTTTAGTTTTAAAAATTAATTATTCTAAGAGAATTATGTCTCGTTACTTTTATATAACAAATAATATTATAAATTACAAATTTCTTCAATTTTTCTACTTCTGCTTTTTTGAATTCAGATTCTTCATTTTACTGAAAAATGTGCGGTTTAATAAAAAATAAAAAAAAGTTATATCTTTCATACACGAAGTATGCAAGTAATAGCCATTTTCCGTAAATATAAGGTTTTGTTACAAAGCAGAAACCGCATTTTGTGAATAAATTATATAATTGTAATCTCTCACAAATTAAGAAAATATGCGCTTTGAATATATATAAAAGAGAAACGATTCAACAAATTATAAAATAGAATATCATATTTTTTAAATCTTTTTTCCCAATACCTTAATAAAATATAATCTACATATAATATTTTTCACTCTGTGCTTTCAAAAATTATCACTAACTACATAATAATAGTAAATAACAAGCAAAAAATCAATTTTACTTAGTCATAATAATCACTATTAGGCATATGGAATAAAGTCTGCCTAGCTTTTAGCTTATCTTGGTAAGCAGCTTAATAAATTAATTTTCAATATTTGCTCGCGTATACATTTGTGCGTTTTATCACCTGAAAATCAGATGGGTGATGTTAACTGGTATTGGGTTCGGTTCTCTTTGCAATGAAAAGAAACGTTCAATATCTGCACAGACATCCAATTATTTTTTCCATTTCGACTATTTCGATGTGCAAACTTGATAGCACATATAATTTTCAATTTTTGCTCGCGTATACATTTATGCGTACAGTCAATTTCATTAATTATCACCTGAAAATCAGATGGGTGATGTTAACTGGTATTGGGTTCGGTTCTAAACAAAATTTGCAATGAAAAGAAACGTTCAATATCTGCACAGACATCCAATTATTTTTTCCATTTCGACTATTTCGATGTGCAAACTTGAGATGCAAACATATTTTTTTAAATTTTAATTACGACGTGAGTCAGCACATATAAAAAACGGAATGTGACTTTCCTTCGTTTAGCACATAAAAGATTTACAATTAATTATTTGCAGTTTGAAGGGCCGAGCTTATTGCAATAGAGCATGATCCGTATGAATTCGCGGGGATCTATTCGGCTCCAGTGTAGTGTAACACATCATCGATTCACCGTCAACACGAACGGAATTGACGCACGTGATCGATCAATGTCGAGTTCGCGGACCAACGGCTTCGTTCGTTTACGTGGTACAAATAAAATTCCCGGAAATGTAGCGGAAACGTAGAGATGCCCATACGTTTGATTGTTGGAAATATTGCGGGCAAGAGCAAATAAAATGTCGCAAATTCGAAACATACGAGTTTCAAATGCAGTGTAGAGAGACTCTTACATAAAAGCGTAAAATAGGATTGCCGATAAGTATTCGGCAGAAAAACTATGGTCAAATTTAAAAATTAATCACAGTTTAACATGTATAGACGTAGAATAAAACAGAATCCATTTTATCTTTATATTTTACAGGATGCCCTATTTAGTGTGTGTCTTTTGAGTACAGTATACACATTAGTATTATATTATCTCTTCTTTAGTCTTCAAGCTCGTTGTTGTTGTAAAAATATTCTTTTCTGTATTCGCCACTTACACAAGTTTCTTTTATTCACAAGATTTAGCTTCAAAAACATTCTAATTAATATGTGTATTATAAAATAATGACCAAGTTTCGTTTTATCTTGTTGTTAATGTTATTCGGTCAATAAGATAGCTAAAATTTTGTAATTTGCATAAAAAAGCATCAATGCGCGTGCAATACGAAAAAATAATGGATTGTTATTCTTATCTATTTTATTTTCTCTTTTCTCAGAACTTGTCTTCTCACTCGTGTGCCCGTAGATGCAAACTGAAATGCATCGTGTATCAAGAATCTATCACACGTCGAAGCCATACATTGTTTTGCAAGTGCGAACAGACAATTTGTGAGTCGCGAACGGACTTTCGAGTGCGTCATTAGACGCGCTCAAACGTTCGCAATCGTGCAGATTCTCAACGATCTTGACGATGAAGAAGCAGTGCTTGAAAAAGTTGGTCGTCTATCATCAAGACAGACCCTTGAAAACTCGCGATCGACAGGGATGAAAGGTATATTGCAATATTTAACTATTGGTATTGCCTTATCTTCCTTTCCTTTCCATCCCTTAACAATTTTTTTTGTCAAACTCCTTTCATAATTTTTAAACAGAAAAAACTAATTTTTTAAAATTAGTTTTTAATTTTTTATCAATAAAGAAATATTTTTATCATAAAAAATAGACAATATTTTTAAAAGACATTATTGATCCAATCTTATGAGAGATGCCTCTTATTATTATAATTATTATAATATACTAAAAATATTATTTTTTATAATAAACATAATTAAATTAATATAATATAATAAAATTGAAAATTTCATAATTGAACAAATATTGTATATAAATTTGAAAATAGTCTTTTCTTCGCCAGTAATTAAGATAACACATGATAAGGTATTATTTGACAGGCAAACTGGCCACGTGAAGGCTTTTCAGCCAATCATGGGGCCCGCATGGAATGGGGGAGTTCCAGGTTCGAATCCTGGCTGAGGTAATATTTTTCGCAATAAATTCTTTATTCAATTTACCAAACATTCAAAACGATTAAAATCGAAAGATGATTTTAATTCGTTGTTTGACTGCGTTAGGCTGACAATCCATGTTCGGCGCGCAGATCATTTATTGATTGGCTGAAAAGCCTTCACGTGGCCAGTTTGCCTGTCAAATAATACCTTATCATTGTATATAAAATTTAAAAAGATTATTTTCAAAACGTTTAATTTTAAACGTTAACAAAATTGCATTGAAGATTTTATTTTTAATTAAATAAGTATTGTATATTTCTTTCGAAATTTCTCCATACATAAATTATAAATAATATAAATAAAGTTTAAAAAATAAATAATAAAGTTAAGATTTTATTTAAAAAAAAAGATTACTTTCAGAACCGTACGAAGTACGTATGCCTCGAGCGGGAGACGAGTGTCTCGTCTGGGTTTTCGGCACCATAATCACGTGGAGAAGTGAGCGAACAACCAATGATAATGGAACACAAACAGGTGATACTGCTAGCACCTTCACTGAGCAACAGCAGCTGTTGGCGAGGCGGCACCTCCGATGCTGCTTGGACAGGTCCAGGCCCTGGAGAATTGGTACGAGCTACCTTGATACTGTTACTCAGCCTTGGTATCCTGTGTGCCAATCTGTTAGTGATATGTGTTATCAATAGCAGGCAGTACAGCAAATATATACATGCTCAGGTAAGACATGTGCTACATATAATACATGAAACTTTATGTAATTTTTTAGAAATAGGCAAACACACATACAAATCCAGTTCTCTCTTGACAAAATTTATATTTTGTTAAATATGAATTTTGAAAGTTAAATTTAAATGCTATTTTTATAGTGAAATAATAATAATTGCAAAATCTGTAAAAATTTCAAACTTTTAAAGTAAAAAATATATTGAAAAGAATAGCTCAATACAGATTTTTCTTGAAAATTTCACTTGTTATTCGAAAGATAAAAATAGAACACGTAATGAGATCAAGGAAAGGATTATGATAAAATATCAGTTACGTGAACGTATGAAGATTTCAGTCAGTGTCATAACTCACAGTCTGTGATGGAAGGTATTTTCTCCATTTTCCTCTTCTTCTATGTAAATCAGTCTAAAGTGGTTAGCTACACGGAATACGGGGCAGTCATGTTTCTAGATTCTAAATGAGTACCGTCGAGTTTTGTAGAGACTGATGATGCTCGCAAAAAATTGTGCATTGTGAATAAATGTTTCATCCTCTATTTATTCGATTAATTAAAATTTTCTGACATCATAAAACTGAAAACATCTTTATTAAAGCACAGTATATAATACGTTGTTTTTAGCATTTATCGATTTCCACCGCATGAATATGTAAATGAATATGTAAATGAATATGTTTCTGAAGAGTTGAATATATATAGAGAGATTGGTTATTTCTATAACTGTATTGCGTACATGAAATATATTCTTATTGAGTTTGTGACGTCTAGTTTAAATATTTTTTGAGAAACTAGTTATAAGGAGTAGTCCTAACAAGCATTTTATCTCGTTTTATTATCACAAGTGCAATCTCCTACGCCGTATAAATACATATGTATATTGTCACTAATGTTAAATTTTTCTGTATTGCTCTTTTTGACTCCCTCTTAGTTTTTCATCTTCTACCTAGCGACTTCGCGTTCTCAGATCTAATTTATGTATATGTAAAAGTTACATAGCCTACTAAATATGTATACGAAAGTAACTTTGAATTTCCATATGATTATTAGCGGGAGTAGAAAGTAATATTGCAACGACTGAAAATTAAAACTACATTAATAACTTTTACAATTGAAAACATACATTTTTTACTTGATCTAAAAAATTACGTATAAGTTTTCATAATTAATTAAAAATAAATGTCATTCAAAGTTGAACAAAGCAATCAATTAAATCAAGTAATTTTCTGGTATTCATGGAAATGGTTAATGGTTAATCAAAAGAAAGTTTTCGATTAAGTCAATCAATATTTTCTCTCGCTTCATACGATACGCTTCATGACACAGCTAATGTCGCGCACATTACACAACAATTCAACCATTTCAGTAACGACGTCCATTGACACTGACCAAGACGATCAACAGGTTCTCCTCAATTTTCTTCCAGCCCAGATATTTGCTGACGAGCTTAGCGAGCAACGATCTTGCGATTGGTCTTTTAGTGACGCCTTTCGGTTTCCTACCAGCTGTTTACGGATGTTGGCCATATGGTGAAGTTGTCTGTCAAATTCAGGTAACTTTTACAATGTGTATCACTACTTTTTAAATATAATTTTTTGTTTATTCTTAAACATCGAGAAAGAATCCTGCTTTAGTTAATATATAGTTACATCACGTGAACATATAGTTAATAATTTGATTGATACATATTTTATATCAACACTATTTTTCTACATATTCGCCGTAATGAATGTTAACTTGAATATAACGTTGGAGATTACAATATTACTTATAACGTTGCGCGTTAAAGAGCCGTTCAATAACCTCGACAGCTTTTCTTTGCCAGAAATCGATGAATTTGTAGGAAATCTTGAAATGGTGTTCGCGATGCTTGGCAGGAAATTATTATCGTTTGAAACTCGTGGCTGCGCTTCCGGCAGCCGGTACTTCTTCCGCCATTTCCTCTACTAGTCGGCGACTGCGACGTTATCGGAGTTCCTGGCGATAATCTTTACGCATTGCTCCTTTCCCTCCGATCCCTTCCTCGTCCTCTATACCATCTTCTGAGGTAACGGTCTGATTTGTGACCATATATTTCTTCATTTCGTACGTGCTAAACTCGGAAATGCGCCGTTTCGTCGACAGATCCCAAATTTCGTGGTATTTACTTATCTAGCTAAAACGGGAAATTGCTGTAATACCTTGCGCGAAATTAGTAAACCCAAGTTATATATATAAACTAAATACAACTTTCTGTGCAATTTATAATAAATATTTGTCGTTATAATGTACATTTAATGTACGTTAGGAAATTTATTTTTCTTCAATAATGAAAATAAAATATGTTATGTAATATATCTGTATGGCTTTGCTCTTTTAAAGTTAATTATCTAGTAACTGCTAATTAACTTCACGATATATTGTTAACGTATTTCCATATGCTTGCGCAGTAAAATATCGAAATAATTTTAATAACAAATAATAAAATTTAACAAAAGTTTAACAAGGAAGTAATAAGAGAGATCTCTTCATTAAACAGAAATATGATATTCTATTTTATCTGGTATAATTTTATTTATATTATAATAATATTTTCTCAAAACTATATTGATGCTGGATGTTAATTGAATATGGTGTACAATTAAGCAAACTTTCATTAATTTATTTTGTATTTTGTATTATTCCTGTCGATAAAATAAACACTAGAAAAACAATAGATTTGTGATAGTATTGGAGAGATATTAATATATATTATCATTTACATTTGTAAAACATATATAAACACAGAATGATACAGTGTCATTTTTATCTCGGATATCGTAAGTTATAACCACATCCATAACAACAAATCATCTTTGTCGCATTTCCCCGATAAGACTCAAACTATGCAGAGATATACATTTGTATTTACATGTCAGTTATATACCTGTCGGAATACCTTTCCGATATCTAAGATGTTGATATTTTCCGATGTTTCGACTTTGCATTTCTCGAAACATATATAATATTATGTCAAAGCACTGTCATTACTATCAAAATTGTTACATTACGTTATTTTTGTCGTCAAGATTATATTTAGTGCAAATATGCAACAAGATAAGACTATCAATAAAAAGAGAGAGCTATTTTTATACATATTGCATTCAAAATGCTGAATGCAGATACCGATCAAACATTGTGAAGAAAATAAAACAAAAATTATTAAAAAAAAATATTTCTCCTACAATGTTTGATCGGTATCCGCTATTCAGCATTTAAATAATTATTTCTATTTAACAAACTTATACAAGAAATTTTTTCTTTTTTCTAAAGAAATTAGCAACTCTCAAAAATTGTAGTTAAGTTGTGTATTGCACAATAACAATATAATGATCATTATATCAAAGCAAATAGAAAAAATAAAATAAAAAATAAAATAAAATTGAGAAGATGTCTTTTTAATCACAATTTAACGGAGTGATCTATGAGATTTTCCGAAACAGAAATAGTATTTTTTTAAAATATTAGGAAGGATTTATTTACTTACAACATTTACTTACTCGTGTACATTAATATCATTTTTGAAACACTTCTTGAGATTCTATCTTAAAAAGAGTACAAAAAATATGAGCAATAGGACGGTAAATGACTAAAAAGAAACAAGATGCAGTAACAAGTAGAGACTATAAGTAAAGAGAATTAATAAACCCGGCGAGCAAATTCCTGTGTTAGAAGCTAGAAATAGATTGCAAATGTGGTACAATTAGTAAGAGCCAAGCAGAGAGAAAACAAGTCGCAGAAAATTAATAAATAGATACGGAACACAAATACCTGAGTTAGGAAAAATATGTTGAATAAAAATTTAAAGAATAATATAAGATGTATACATTCTATGTATAAACTCTTATTATTTTTGTACTACTATTTTTTACTACGATTTACTAGATGCTTTTCTACGAATCAAATGTAATTGTATATATTATATATATATATATATGTATGTATATATGTATATATATATATATATATATATATATATATATGTATATATATATACCTTAAATCATTACCAATCTGTATTAATATAACGCAAAAGAAAGAAATATACGATAATTCTCTCAATTACATTTTTATAGTTTCAATTTTTTTTACGCACCGATAAATATCACGACTTTGATAGGATATATTTTAAAAGATTGTGCAATATATGTACGATTGAAATGTATAACAGCCGGCTAGATATTCAGATAAAACTCGATGCTACAGACGATCCTATAAAATTTTATGAGAACCATCGACTCTTGAAATATAAAATCAGGTATCTCCACACCTGCAGGAATTTCATAAAACCATAAGGATAATATTCCTACGTACGAATACTTTTGTCCTGGAGACACATCACGTGTATTTCTTATATATCCAGTCCTTTACCCATATATATATCTCTATGGGAACGATGGAAGGTTAACATTTCAAACTCAAGTATAAGTTTTGTTTCATGCTCTTGTTACATCTTTCGTGTATGATACAGCATTCCATATACACTGTTATATTTTAAATTGTGTACGTCACTTTGTTTCATATTTTAAATGTACATTCTTAAAGTCTCTTGAGATTTTCTGAAAGTTCCTTTCTTCTTCTCTTCTTTTCTTCTAAAAAAAATTTTATATTATCGTAAACTTTTTTGCGTGTAGAACCATGCATTCTCATTAAGTATTAACAACTCTTGATAGGTGAATGAAAGTAGTAGCACTCGATTCGATACAGGTACTTTTGTTAGCACAAAGAGAAGCTTGCACGAATCTATTAACTCCGAGGCTAACGATAGTTGATAGTGCATCAGTGTACTTGTTTGCAAGCAAAAAAAAACGTACAAACAAGTAAAGTTTCATACGAACGTGTAAAACTTTATTACGTGATCAGCGAATAAAAATGGCGTATTCGCAGTTCCGTATTCTTTTTATCGTGGTAACACAACGACGATATTGTATACAATTGAATCGAATTCGCGCGCAATCAGTTAAAGCTTACACTTAGAACGATGTAGCAAGATTAATAGTGTTTAATTTTACCATGTTAACCGGCAATCAATTACATTCTATCCATTTTAAACGTCGGGGTCGAAAAAGCGTCCGCATCTACTCGTGACAATAACGAGCAGTAATATTCGAGTTATTAAACGCTGCCTCTATTTGAATGCGTTTATCACGTATTATTATTTCTATCGATAATTAACAGATATTTTAACAGATAGCGAGGAATATGAAAAGACAATGCACAATGTTTTGCAATTTTACTCAAAAATTACAATGCTTTGAACTGTTTACAATACTGTTTTGAACGTTTTTGTTAACCTGTCCTTATTAACTTTGAAATTTCAATACCGTGATTTTTACATTTTTAACTTGAAATTTTGAGACATGCAGTTTTTATTCTTGCACGCTGCATATATATATCGAGTATCGCCCGTAGAAAAATAATTGAGAACGGGTCGATTACAACTATACAATATGTTGACAATTGCTCCATTGGGAAAGAGTGTGAGAATGACACGGAGATCACGCGTTCTAGGTATTCTGGAAATGGTAAATCGTCTCTAGCCACTCGATATTCATAGAATATATTCTTAGTGACAACAAATCTCTTGGGTTTCTGCGATAATCTCGGACCGCGATGGATTTGTGTATTCAGATATCCGCTAGAAATCAAACTATAAACTTCGATAAACTAGTACACTGCTTGTTTTTGCTCAATGACGTGCCAGGAATCACTAAAGACAATTACTGTTATAATGACTCTGCTAATTGTGATGCATTTTGTGCATTACAATAATTGTAATTAAGTTCCTTAGACAATACAGTGATTTTTAAAACAATTTTTTCATGCAAAAAATTGAAATAAATTTTAAACTTAAAACCTTTTTCCATAGAAGCGAAAAACACACAATTATTTTATTTTAATAATAATACTAATAAAAACCCTGCATACTTCCAGTGTATTGAAATTCGATCTTTTCCATTTACAATATTATTTCTAAAATAAACGGTAAAATTCTATTACAAATTCGTTACAAATTTGTTAATTATGGTTGGTATAAAAACAAACTCTAAATCATCTATTGGTAAATTTTCCCAACGTTCGCTACCTGTATTTAACTGCATAATGTCATTACTTATCAGAACGAGCTATGATGTCGTAAAAGCGCTGTTCATCGCTTCCATCGCTGCCATCATTTTCTTTTTTCTCCTTTTTGTGGCATAAACCGACCTGAAAAATTCTTGTGCCGTCGCGGCAGTAATGCGATTTCGAATTTAATATTCCGCAATTCCAGGTATACGCTTCAGCCGCATTACCGTGACGAAGCCTGTTTTCGTTTATTGGCGACGAGCGAGAAATTATATCGCGTTAAGAGAGATAGTTTCGATCACAAGTTTCTACGAGAGTACGGTACGTTTTGTGTGCGTGACGTGGCAGTGACATGCTTCAAATTCTCAATAGCGTACGTGCACCCCCTCCCAGAAAACTCTATGGAAATGGAATAAATCGTTGTCATTGGCAGCTGGAAGCTATCATTGTCATTGAGTAAAAGTCAACCCTGACTGTTAACTTTATTTTCCCATTATTTACGCTGGTGTGAAATTTTCACAATTGTTCACACTCGCATTTGCCTGAACTCCATTGAATTTCGACAAAAAGCGAACATTCTCCACTAAAAGGATGCGCGTTGTAACACACTACTGCAATCAGCTCAAAGTCGTTCCAGAGTAAATGCAATTTCATGAAACTCCAAGCAGCGCTTGCTGTTATTATTTCTCGGCGCGACCATCCAAAGGATCAAACTCGTTATAACAATTATTCCGATCGTGGCTAAATAAAAGTTAGCCCGATATTCTATTAAAGTCTCCGCTGGGATTCGACGATGAAAACGGCGGTGATAGCAAGGAGTTAGTGGTTGCTCGGAGATAAGTTAGCTTGTGGCAAAAATATTCGGTTAAGGTCTTCCGAGAGAGTTTTCGGAGATGGCCTCGAAACGAGGCCAGACCGATCCTGGCCCCTTTTAGATTACCGGCTTTTTCCTGGCCATACGCCAACGATCACCATAGTAACCATCTTAAACGTATACTTTCATAGTACATTCGCATCTTCGTCTTATCGTCTTATCGTTTCTTTATGACTATATCTTTATGACTACATCGATATTACTGATTCATCGAATCAGTGACACTATCGATGTAGCTATAAAGAAATGACACTGATTCGATGAATCAGTGATATCGATGTAGTCATAAAGAAACGATAAGACAGTGCTTTCTCAAACTGTCGCCTTCGGCGGTTCGAATATTTGGTCATTTTCCTTTCTCAGAGATCAAATCGTGCTTCTGTCTCGCCCAGCATTTGCTGAATAGCAAATCCCGAATCGCATGTACATCTCGTTCCAACTATTCTGCTTTAAAGTAGACCAACGTATCGGACTCTAACGTCAATTGATGTCAGTAGATAGCTACGGGATTGTTCAATATATGGTTGAACGTATATGCAACAGACGAATATAAGTTATATGACATTTGCTTCAGAACTTTTTTCTTATCTTCAACTTTAGCAGAATCAAAAGAGAATTATAAAATGTCCAACTTTTATTTGTGCCTATAAATTTATGTGTTAATAACTTCTTTATAAGAGATAAATTCTTAATATGTAGATAATTTTTTATTTTCCTAAAATTTATTTGTGTGTGTGTGATTTCAATAATATATAGATAAGAAATATTTTTGCGATATGCGATAAATTCCCAAATAATCAACAGAATCTAAGTTGACGGATAAAAATCTTTTCAGATAAAAATTTTTGTAAATTGTATTTTGATATAATGCTAACTTATTGCTTAACAAACTTATAAAGACAGTAGTATATATGTTTGAAAATTCTTTCGTTAAATCAATATGTTTCTTTGTGTTTCAAATTGTATTTTCAAAAATGTTAAAGGTTAATTTAAATATTTATGAAAAAACAATAATAAGAAAAATAAGATTTTAAGTAGATTTTAAGTAGTGTGATGCACGTTAATTTGCAGTTACGATTTGTGTTTCTCTTGCCGCACAGCCGTAGAAATAGTTGGTTTCAATTGGATGAAAGGGCTGGCGGTAATTCTACTGGCAATTTGCTCACCGTCTGACAGCTTGTTTCGTGTAATGTATGTACGTTTCGAGAAATTAGCGTTCGCCGACAGTCCATTCGGCCAAATTACGAGAAATTGACCCGTTATGCCTGTAACCGATACATTACTACCTGTATATATAAGTCATCGAGCAATGATTTATATATGCGCAAAATCAAGATATAAATGTTAATTAGCAAATAACAATACTTTTATACTTTTTCAAACACTACTTACAATCTTCAATAAAAATTCTCTTCTGATAAATATAGAAACATACTATTTTTCAATTATTACGAGAAAAGAGACTTGTACTTAATTAAAATGTAAATGGAAATTCAACACGGATTCACATTATTTGATCCTTTTATCCTAATTACTTTTATTGCAACACAATTGAACCAATTAACTGTATTTTACTGTTGGTATAATGTTTATTATTAATTTCTTTAGAAATTTACTAGGAATTTACAAGACCATATTTTCTTCTCAAAACAATTTCATTGTAATTAACGTGCGTAAATTCAATGTTACCGTAGTGTCTGCAGACACGGAATTTACAAAAATTATATGTAATTTACACACTATTTAATCGCGACTAAAATTCGCAGGCAGATAAGTGCAACAGCGCGGAAGCAACATTGTGCGGTGATGAATGCGGTCTTTTTTTATTCGAGCGTGACATTTAATTACAGCACGGACTCGGCACCAGGTTTATAGAGCTTACTAACGATTCCTCGTAAAATGTGTGCGACGTAATTGTAACGTCGTCTACAAACATCAACGTAAATAATCAGTGATGCTATAATGTTAATTAAGCCAATCTTCTGTTGACCTATAGCAATTAATTTGATGATTCTGTCTCTGCCCATACTATTAAATTAGGGCAATAATAATTCTCACGCGAATTCCGATATTCGATGCAAAATTACCGCAAAGCGTTGTAGCATCAGCAGTAAACCACAAACTGCTGCTCATCAGCGATCAAAACCTTGATTATTTTTCTATATATTCATAGGCAAGATATGCATGTTTAGGATAAACTAATCCATTGACAATTCAAAATTATTATTACTCTGTGAATTATTATTTACATTATATACACATATTTATATCATTAAACTTCTATTAATAAATTTTTGATAGATACATATTGTGTCTCTGTTCTCGTTACTTCCTTTTAACAAACCAATCTTTAACTGACGATTTGTAGAAACCTAAAAGAAATTTAATGATGTAGGACGCTGCTTACAAGCGCAGTTGATTTTCTCTCGATGCTCTCTTAACAGTCTCAACTCATCAAAACTTCTCGCCTATCTAACTTGTCGATCTATACACTTCTCCAAGAAGTTATAACTTATTCTGTTTGAAAAAAACTAAGTAAGAAAGAAAGAGAAAGCGCGATAGCTGAAAAATCTCGTTTGCTCTTTCAAAAACTTTTACTGTTCCAGGCACTTCTTAGGGGCGCTTTGACTCAACAGAGCGCTGTTATCCTCGTCTGCATGGCAATCGACCGTTATGTTTGCATGCTGCACCCTCATCGCTATCATAAGCACTCTTCTAAAAGGGTAAGCTGTCTATGTTCATTCGTTAACTACTAAACTATTAATTATTAATGGGCTCTTATACTCATTTACTCGTTTATCGATATTATATAATAATAATTATTATTATATAATAATAATTATTATTATAATAATTATTATAATAATGCTTCTAATACAAGTACTCTTTATTGTAAATTACTCACGTTTTCAATATTCTAATCTATTGTTTTTAACATTAAATATTTAAATTTCAATTATTTTCAGAGAGAACCTTATAGTCATATCAGCGATTTATTTTTTTATACTAGCGATTTGTTTTTTTTTTTTTAATAATAAAGTTAATTTCTAGTATTATTATAAATATTTAAAAAACAAAAAAAACATATGCATATTTTTTTATTAAACGTGATTCTTTTGAATAAAGTCTAAATACGTAAAAAATTTCTCTATCATTATTTTCAAATTTCTACTACAGAAGAAACGAACATGATTCTTTTATAATTCAAACGGAATTTCGTGCCAATCGATGTCTCTTTGTTTGAAACATTTCTTCTGTCTGCAGAGATTCATTCTCCCGACAATTCTTTCGATTCATTCGCGCTCTTTGCAGTAAATTTGTTCTTGTTAAACACGAGAAATGAATGATCAAAGTTGATTGATTACAGACAATTATAATTTCAAATTAAAATAACTATTACTCAATAAAATTAGCGAATGTTCAATTTGTTTGAATTTGAAACAAGAAAATAGAATCCCTCGATTGATATAATCATTTTGTTCATGAATATAATATGAGACTCTTTGACAATATTTATATTTATGAATCTGGAGAATGAAAATATTTCTCGTTACATGTTACAATCATTTTATTCATAAGATACGACAATCCATTATCACTCACCGCTCGTAATGTGAGTGTAAAAGCTAAAGATATTTCTTGTTATATGTTACTTTTGGAAGTTTAATATCGGTATTATCGATACTTTAACGCTACATTCGTAAAATATTTTTTTCAATTTTTTATATTATATATATTACATAGTTAAATACACACACACACACACACACACACACACACACACACACACACACACACACACACACACACACACACACACACACACACACACGCACACACACACACACACACACACAAAGATAGAGAGACAGAGACCTGTGAGCTTTTGAAATGAATATTAAAAGAGATTGAAAGCTTAACAGTAGAAATTCCATTTCAAAAAATAATCTTTTAGCCTCTTTTTGGGATCTAGGATATCTCATGCTACTCAGCAATGAAATAAAAATAATAGCAATCGTTTCTATTTTGTTAGTGTAACGAAAGAGTGTGAAAATCAAATAAACGTATACATTTGCGCTACTTTTATAATATAAAATATTGTCTTCTTTATTCTTCTTTACAACTAAAAATTGCGGCATTTAAATTTATTCATATATTATCCATATCCATATATATTGTCCATATATATTCTCCCTAATTCTCTTTTAAATATTTTAAGTAGAAAATAAAAAGAATATGCTAAAAGTCATTGTGGAATACGAGTTAAATACATTTCATGTGGAGAGCAGATATAATTTATACATAAATTTATTTAAAAATATAACTTATTAAAGCTAACTTGTTTGAGCGTGCTGGGAAGCTCTTAATCTATTAGATTATTTCTGAAATTCCGACCTGTCGATTACCGCAAGTTAATATAATCCAATCATTTTGCATTACTTGTTCCATGAACAGTTACAAGCGATTGAAAGCAACTTTGAAAGCAACTTTTGCGCAGTGGCAATTGTAAAGTTCATGAGTGATAGGATCCTTTCCTGCGATCCATAACTTGCTAGTGATTTCGTACTACGGTTTGTCGAAGCACGAACGCGCGTCGGTTTATTCTGGCTTAAACCGCTAAAATGAATTTCGGAGGAGATTTAAAAGCATATCAGAATGCAAAGTGCCATCGCGGTTTCTCATTCGCCCTACCATGTATCCTTCTATTCCCGCGGCCGTAGCAATGAATCGCATAGCTAGAACGAAATTTACGTGTATAGTGAAGTACAGAGTGGTTCAAAAATCCATATCTCTGACTGTCAAAATCAACCCAAACAACGCACGTGTCCAAAAGACATATTAAAGACATCTTTGAGACGTCATAATCTTTTAGATACCTTTAAGATCACAATGTTTTCTGGGGAGTAGTTAAGAAGAAGATAACATAATAAATTTAATCCAAATAAAAAAAAAGTTTGTCAATTGTTAAGATCATTTCAATTAATTTTGATTAAGAGAACTTAAAAAAAAAGAAAAATTATTTATTATTATTTACATGTATTTAAAAGTGAGAAAAAATGCAAGATAATTCTATCTTAATCGTTCTATACATATGTACCATCGACAAGTGCACTGACTTCAAAGAATGCGGTTTGCCAGTGTTACCCACATCAGAATTTTTGGTTCGTTTTTCAATATATCTCCCATTTTTCATATCTCTCATTTTTACAATTCTCTTTTTGTTTCGGAAAATGTGTAATTCGTTCTATTTTTTCCGTTCATATTTTCCGTTCTATTGCTATTATAAATTAAATGTACAATTTGTAATCACTTACATTTTACCTTAATGTTGCAATCTATTAGACAATTTTTAACCATTTTTATTTACAGATACTTTTCTATTACTTTATACGATCTTTACATATACAATTAATAAAAAATAAAGTTACATCATTCTCTTTTAAGTTTCATTCAATTATTATATATAAAATATTCAAGGATTTATTGACTAAAGATTTAAAGATTTATAGGTTTGCAACACACACCAATATATCTGGGAATATATCACTGTTACTTTATCTACAATTTATAGTCGCAGCAATAAGAGCAATGCATTTTTTATACATATTTAAATAATCAATATGTTAGTTATATCTGGACTATTTGTTCTTTTTTTCATAATGAATCGAACGTAATCGCACAGTGGAGAATAGAATAATAGAATTGCTATTTGCACAATTGTTAAAATGAGGAAGAGAGCACAGCGACAAAAATCAGAGGTAAAAGAAAGACGTCCGACGAATCGCTGAGTCGTGTCTTCTATTCATTCCGTAATTTTCCGGTTATCGAACGCTGCTCATCGAATTCTGGCAGATCTCGACTCTGTCTCTTTTTATGTCCAATCGATAGAGTCTGTTGCTTCTTGATTTCGATTTCAGATTTACTCTTATCACTTATACTATATTAATTCGCAGTTAAAGGTCCGTTAAATCAGCTTTACTCATCTTTGATGCTAACTGGACTATATATCTAGCCCGTATTTAGTTCAAAGTTCGCAGCAACTTTATCTTTAATCCTTTGTTTCTGATGTTCACAATGTCCGGCATATATCAGCTCAGTTAAACCATTTTCGTCGATATTATCTTCGATAGCATTTTTAGGGATTCTTAACTCAGCATCTCGTAACTTTTGTGTGTCTTGCAAAATTTAAAATTTAGAATGACATTTATATTATGCACAGCTCCGTTATGTTTAGTTTTTTTTTAGTATTGTTCATGACTATAACTGTGACTTTTATGTAACCGCAATTAGTTATAAGTTATTTTTCGTGATATCATGATATTATGAAATATATATTACCGTGTAATCTATACATAATTTAAGTGATAAATATTTAATTAGTTTTAAGAATAAAAATTTGTTTATTCTCGACGTATACGAAAGCACAAAGCTTTTACTGCTAATGAATAGTAAATTTTGAAGTTAAACACGAAGAAGAGGAAATTCAAAGAGCAAATTATATAGTTTGCCTGTTCGTCTTCTTGAGAATATGTCTTAAATTAAGGGTATTTGCATATTAAATTTGCATACTTCATAGCACTATCTTGTATTTATTAAATAAGGTAAGAAACGAAAAAATATATAAGGAAAGAACGAAAAAATATATAAGAAAAAGTTTTATTTTAGTTTTATTTTAAATTTCACAAATATTTTAATATTTTTTATCATAACTCTCATCTGTGATATTTTTATGTATTCTAATATATTTTCATCTTTTTTAATAGTATTTTTGAATTAACACACATCTAATAAGAGGAAAAAGAATAAGCGCACAAGCGTCGAGCTTTACTACTCGAGAACAGTAAGGTCGAGTGTCATTCCATTGATCGTTTTCTGAGATCAGAACGAGGTTAATCTCGATGATACTTAACACGCCGGGTTTGTGCCGTAAAAGTATGCTATCGATAAAACTCGTTCATGAAACTTTCTTTTGTTTAAAGATTTGACTAGATAAAGGTTTAATGACTTCACTAAAGATGTAATGCGCTTAAAAATATAATCGATCGTTTTCGATCATATATATATTAATTAATATTTTTAAAAGATAACTTTTAATATTTGTAAAATTTTTAAATTCAGAAATATCATAAATTACTAAGTTTAATCCTTATGTTTTACATAGCTTATACTTTTAAAATAACTATATATATCTCTTATGTATTTCTTTTCTATTTTCGTTAATAAATGCGATTAGACAGTGCTATAAAATATACAAATTTACAACATGCATTTAATTTAAGACATACATATTTTCGAAAAACGGCGAACTTTGTAATACTTTCTCTTCATATTTTATTTTAATATTTACAATATAATACATTTAAAAGATAATCTTTTCTTCGCCAGCGGTTAAAAATCAAATAAAACAACAATTGTTGACAGCAACCTGGCACTATTAACCATCAGTCTTGAATTTGCCGTCATCGATGTAGGACGGGCATTCTGTGTTCCACACATTGACACCGCACTTTTGACTTTATATTTAGACTCCTTTCGACACACAACGTACTTGAAAATGCGCTGTTGATCTGTAACTTTGTCTGAAGAGGACCCAAGGGTCGAAACGTAACGTAGCAAATAAAGCTATTAATAGTGCCAGGTTGCTGCCAACAATTGTTGTTTTATTTGATAATACATTTATTTTTAATCCGAGGCTATTTGCATACATTTTCTTTGATCATTATTTCAAAAATTATTTACATATTCGATAAAATACATCGCAGTATTTGTTTATCACATATTAATATTAGATATTTTATCCAAACATATGTTCAATTTGCAGATTTGCAATACTCCCCTGAGATTTTCGATAAAAAAAAACAGTGCATGGTAATCGTTGAGTAAACGACGCGTGATATACTACGCTACGAAATGTGAACGCTGTGAAATGTGTGTAAACAAGCGGTCGATAGAAATATAAAGACAAATATATGTGCATACACACATACACCATATCTATAAACGCTCGGCGGAAGATGGGTGAGAAAGAGTGATCGTTTTCTGTCTATGTTGACACAGTATTACATGCGGCAGGGCTGCGTGGCAGTGATGTCGACCACTTGGATAGCAAGCGTGGCAATTTTCGGGGTTCTAGTACTCCCCAGAGGCGGTTACTACTTCAACGGATCTGGTCTCCTTGCCTGCGACCCCTTCTTCGCTAGAGCGTCCCTTAGGTATCGCCATAGTGAACGTCACTGACATTTCACGATCTTGCTCATCGCATTTGTTCACCATGCCGGTGACCAATTGTGAACAATTACAATTTAACGTCAAGAATGCTTCCGCGCGATCGATCGACCTTGGGGGAACACCGAAGCGATCAACCGTAAAAAAGCGATATATCCACGTTAATGTTCCCTTCCGGTGCGCTTAAAGTCTGATCTAAACCGGTACTAAATACGAAAAACTCTTCGAATTATCGTAACGTTTTTATCGGGTTAGTAGTTTAGAAACTATTTCCCGCCTCTTGTTCAAATAGAATTATCCATTTATATCACAACTTTTGTAAATGTTGCTATGGAAATCGAATAAAAAGTTTAAAATAATTTAAATGCACTCAGGATAGAGTCAACTGTCATGAAATACATTGCATATTGATTACGCTAATTTATAATAGATAAAGTTGAAACGGATGCATCGTGAAACTGTTTTTATCATGTTAGAAATACTAAAACTTCACATATATATCATCAGATTTTACACAATCTGCTTGTACGAATATAATTTTATTGCGTTCGCGTGATATCTTCATCGTACTACTTTATATGCTTGCTCACGTATGACGCGCTAATTACTGCTTTTCTGGATCGGAAAATACTTTTTATCGTATCTCCTTTTTCAGGATCCTGGCGTGTTGTTGTTTTTATTTCCCGACGACGATGGTGCTGATGTACTGTTACGGCTCAGCCTTCCATGTTAACAAACTACGCTTGAAAAGAGTAGTCTGTGTTAACACGCCGGAGGTTGTTAGTGGTGGCCATATAGAAAGGGTAAGTCAAGTTTATTCTCTTTGTGAGTGAAATTCAAATTGACAAGCCATTCACTTGGCAATAATTAACAAAACAATCCCGTCAAATAGAAGAAAAATGTTACATCGACAAATGATTCGATACAAAGTGCGTTGTGCAGCATGAAACGTGAAACTGACACTCTACAAATTAAATATCGCTCGTTGTCTTTTACGTTTGTGACAGTTAAAAAGAATATCACACGAATGCAATCTTGGCTCTTCTTTCCTGAAGTAACAATTTTATATTACATAATAATGTATGAAGAATTACGTCAGGTTTAAAATTAACTCTCCGTTAATCGTAATGTCTAATAGATATACATTTAGGCTACAATATTTATTTTAAACCATTATTAATTTGTTTTTTATATACTTTAATATCTGGTCTATTAACCAAATGCAAATGAAAAATTGTTTCAAGAAGCAGAGGAAAAAAATGAGAAAATTAGTATATCTGTAAGGTATACCAATACACTGCGACCATTCATAAGTTTGCGTTTATCAACACCGTCAATACTAAATCGACTACTTTGTGCGCGCGCGTGTGTATGTGGTTGTTGTAGATAATATAGATAGGATAATCTTTAGCAGAGATGTTTGAAACTTTATGTTTTACGCGACTCACTGTTCGCGTCAAGTTCACGTTCTCCCGTAAATTACGCAATAAAATTATGAAGCTTGCAAGCATTGCAGATATACTGAAGAACTTTATACCAGAGTTTGTGTAAGATTCTCAAGTGCATTCTCACAAAAGGGCAGCAACTCGTAAACTAGTTTCTAAATCTGTTAAAATTTGCTGAAACACGGAAGATTCACATGGCAGGCATCTCGCAACGAATAAACACGAATTCGAGGACAGTTGGCTTGAAGGAAAATCGAACTAATTCTGCTACCGATATATCTCTTAAAGTGGAGATGCCAAATACATTCGTTTCGAGGTCACAGAGACCGCCAAAGGTGGTATGAGAGAATATCACAGGGATATAGTGTGAAAATGCTTTTAATGTTGGAGATTCGGGCGGAATACTGTCAATTTAAATAAAATATACTAATAAAAATTCTTATAATTCTAATAAAAATCAGATTTTAAATTATCAAGTAGTAAGTTTCACATAATGGATTATTTATCTAAAAAAAGAAATAGGATGTATTAATTAAAAAGTAATATTTATAATAGACGCACTATATATCACATTTAAAACATTATCGATTAGATCATTAGAATATTAATTATTACAAGTGTATCTATATATGAAAAACTTTTTATACATGAAGAAATAACATAACTTTATAAACTTAAAAGTATTATCTAGAAAGTGTTTAATAAGATAACGAGGTCTTTTATGTATCCAATTAATTATCAGAACACTGTATCCTACAGAAAGCAAAGAATATTATCTTATTTTTGCTGGGATTTCCAGTAACATAGTAATTTGTCGTAATCGTATCTATTAAATTAAGTCTAGCTTATTTGTTTTACTATGTTTTATCCAAAGATTCGAATATACAATGGTTCGATCTGCAATGATTGAATTGTTAGTGAGAGAAATAACTGTAAACAAACTGATATCCGCGGAAAGATGCGTAACTTCCGCCGATAGAACCCCCATGCTTCCTTGGATCGGTATCTTCAGCATTACCGGGAGGACAACCGTCCGAAGCAAGATGGATGGTCCGTGTACGACTAAGCCAGCGTCGCTTGAATTCGCTGTCGCTCGCTGCCGTCTGCGATGCATTGAATTCATCCACGATAACGAGCTCCTGAGGTCGTTCTCGTTGGCCTAAAGCTATGTGCTAGACATTGAGCGATCGCGACGGCAACACTGGTTCTATCCGCCGATCTCGGAAAATAGTCGCGAAAGCTCAACAATACCTAGTAGAATGCAAACACGAGCTGGGGAGATCCTCTGAATAAATGGAATTCAGAGAATCGTCGTGTTTCATGAGGAGAATGGTGTTCAATAAACAGCGATCGTGAATATTTCGAGAATAATTGTCCGGCGGCGAGCAAACTGATAATAATCAGACTGTTTGCATGTTTTAAATTTGCATTTGCTATAGCTACTGCGGTGAAAAAGTTTAATAGCTATTAAAGACATTAAAAGTTTGAAGATTATAATGTATGTACATAAATAATAAATACTTTTAATTTTTAATTTTATCTAAATAAGCATAAAACACTCTGGAAAGTATCAATTTTCTTTGCTAGAATTACTATAACTCGAATTTTAAAGTCGAAATTTCACTAATGGATGGTCGTTCGCTCACGAGAAGATTTTCATTAAATATTTCATAGTTACTTTTAGTGAAACAGCAGATGAGCAAATGCAAATAGGGTTCTTTTCTTCCGATGGAAGAAAAAGAAGAACATATCTCGACATATCTTCGACATATTGTGAATAAATAATAACATCTGCTGCTGAAAATATTATACATAAGGACGGATATATTATCCATAAGGACCATATATTATCAACTTTGCTGCATTTTTCCATGGATGCAAGGATTCTTATGACCTGATTTAAGTAACCCTATTCTAAAAGTTTCCTGCCCTTAATTCCGCTCTAAAAACGAATCTTGCCTTGGAAATTTTGGCAAGCTGCTCCGGCACGAGAGCCGACATGCTTTTGGCTTTTTCCACCTCAGTCCCCGCGTGACGTCTTCGTAGTCAAACCACTACCAACTCTCTTCTTCAGGATGTGCGCCCCAGTTTTCGCGGCAAACAATATTTTTCTTCTTGCGCCCCCGCGTTACCCCTGTTTCCCATCCTAGGAAATCGCATTTATCTTGACATTAGCCAGAACCATCCTGCGGTTAGAGAGTTCTGACCTTGTTCCTACTAGATGCACTTGCTTATTTTACCTTTTTTTCGCACCGTGTTCTGTCATTTGTAAAAGTCTTTAGTTCGATCTCACACCATCAATAAGAAAAAAAAAATAAATATCTTGTCTGTATAACGAAATTATTTCCTCTAAAATTTCCTCTTTTTGATGTAAAAAAAGCAAAGTTTAAAATTTGTTATATATATTCCTAATAAAGTTACAAGAAAAGTTTTAAGTTTGTGAAACTTACTTTAATAATAAACTTATTACTTGATTACATTTATACAATATTTTGTGTATTATTACAATATTTTTTCTTTAGAAAATCTTTGTATGTACTTTACATACATATAATATATATGTATGAGTATATACAATACAGAGAGAGCCAAAAGTCACTATTTTAATGTTTATTGAAATTATACTAATTTTGTTTTCAACTATAGATTTTACATGCCATTTTCTATTTTTATCTGATATTTTCTTATATATAATAGTTACAGTTTTACAAGTAATGTCTACTTAACAATGTTAATAAAGTATTAGTTCACCATTCAATGGACAATGACTTTTAATTCATTTTGTATATTCTTACATGTATCTTTTTATCTTATATGTGTAAAACATAAAAAAACAAATTGAAAAATTAAAATTTTAAAAGAATCCCATCCCAAATTGAAGCAATTTTTATATTTTGTGTCGCTAAGAAGTCTTCGAAACTTCTACTAAACTAACTTCGGCAAGCTATTCCGGCACGAAGGGTCCAAGGTCCAATAATCCTACTTTAATTTCATCTATAGCTATAGATTCTAGATTCCAGTTTCGACATCGTAAGTCGTCTCACCGATTCTCTAGAGCTCTGCTGAGAAGTCAAGCGTTTAAGACCTGAGTAAATCGAGAAAATTAAAGACTCGCTGATTAAGTCAATCAGAACCTAAGAGAACGTTCTAACGGAACTTGTGTCGTTTCTTCTCGATTGTGCGTTTAATGATAAAATCTTAAGGGTTAATCTCTTTTGTGTACTGCTTAATTGAAAATAATTAATGAAACTCTAAAGATTTAGAATATTAAAGGAATAGAAGCGCAGAATCTATAATTTTTATCGTTAACTAAATTAACTAAATTAAATTTTATATTATTTCTATAATATATAATTAATGATAGCAATAATCCTGTGTGCAATATTAAAAAATTACAAGTAATGACTTTCGAATGGAAATTCGTTCTATGAAAAATCGATTCTAAATTCATCAAACGACCTGTCGTATGGATGAAAAGCGATGGTGCTGAATCACTCTACCATCATTTTCGTGCAATTTGGGTCACGTCTTCAAGGATTTTAACATTTTAATGCAAACTAAAAAAAAACGATATTAGGAATTATTGCTTTACCTAATCTACCGTCGTTGAAGCATTGAAAAATTACCCAGAATGTATCATGAACGTGCGACGGCTTAATCATTATAAATCATCTCACTGCGATCATTAACCCAGTTCAAGTGACAGTCCCTGAAGCGATCGCACCGTGTACTATTTCTACTATATATATATATATATATATATATATGTCGTCACCAAGATATTCTATCCATTTCTTTCTCTAAATAGTTTAAATGATTTCTTTCACATGCGGCTAATAGTGCATTAGCTGCATACAGTTGTCATATTAAAAATTTTTAATATTAGAACTTGTAACTAGCAGCACCAAAAATCCCCAATATTTTCCTTGCAACTCCGGACAGATACGAAAATGTATTATATAAAATATAGTATAGGTTACTATTGTATAATATACTAGGTATGCTAGTACAGGTTATTACAACTTACTACAATAATTGATGATAAATTTAGTAGTTGAGTGGATAGTACATCAGTTGTGTATGTGTAAACAGGTGCTAGTGTGTGATATTTATACGCTATCTGGCACGAGATAGCATGGAGAAAAAAAGAATTGAATGATTAAATTTAAAAAACAAAATATCTGCTTAAAACTTCATGATCAGACGCTCATAATTATCCCGGACACTTTCAAAATATTCTCCCGTCTCAGGACATCCTAAAGACGAGAACGGTTCGAAAAAAGAGGTCCCTAACATCAATAAATTCCTGCCCCGATGCGTCATTATAACAAAGCAGTGCAATCTGCGGTTTGGACTAGTTTGGACACATTCAAGTAGGAGCACCACGAGACTGAAAAACCATGTCTCTCGCGATCGAAAGATAGTCCCTATCCTTCGCACGTGCATTACAGCGCGCATTAAGGCGTGTGTCCGCTTCCGTACTCCACCGTAAAATGGTCCGTAATCGGTCGGGAATCCGCGGATCGTTATGCTCCTCTCGTTTCCGCTGCCAGCTCGTATTTTCCGGGTAGGCAAGATCTCAAGACAAAATGGGTTAAGTGCGCGAGCATGATAGCAGAACAGAGAGAATTACAGACCGAGGGCGGGTGGGAATCTTTCTTTTCCTTACAGCGACGAGTCTCGGCGGTCAGAAACCACTTCTCATGGGCGGTGTTCATGCTTTATGTCATGGTCAACGTACGTCGACCGTTGTCGACAGCGTGCAAGTTTACGATATTAATGAGTCGGCCAAATCGATTACTCCGACGCGCGATTTAATGTTCTGAAATTACTGGTTACGAGCCGGGACAAATGCTTTGCGTCCTACAAACAAATTACAATTGTTAGGATCGAAAACTATTGGACATCCAGACTTTCTAATTTAAGAGAACGGTAAAACTACATCTTGTGTCGCACAGATTATAAAGTATAAAGAGTTAGAAAGAGAGAAAGAAATATAAAAAGTAAAGAAATATTATACTAGATGTCTCTCATGTACCGCGCGTTGTATATCAAGCAGAGCAAGTCCACTTTTTTCTTTGTTCATAATATTTCTAGATTCTTTTTCTTTTATTGTCGCCACTGCCGCAATAATGTTAGACAAGGGGTTCACTACTTTTTTGTTATGATATAGTAAAGTTAACAATAAATAAAATAAATAAAATATAATTAATAATAAAATTTTTTATTGGTATGTATTGTGTTACAATGACAACAAACATAAACTAGTTATCAAAAATAGAAAATTTTGATCTAGAATAACTGTACAAGGATTACCACTTTTTTAATGCAATTAATAATAATTAATACAAATCTTTTTGCAATATATCCAATAATTTAAAATAAAATAATGTACTGCTTCAGAGTGAAATAAATTAGTAATTGATTAAATACATAATTTTAATGTAATAAAATTTTAAATTATTATGGCACATTAATCTCTTAAAATATAGAAAAATTTATTAATAATTTTTATAAAAAATTAGTCTTCTTTATTTATAATTTAAAAAAGTAACACGTTTTCTTTTATACTTAATTTTACTAAATTTTATACCCGCCAACACGAGTAAATCTTCATTAAGATGAAATAGAACTCGTTCTGTACAACACTTTGTTTTATTTTGCACGAAACCCTATGACTCACTTCTCTCATGGCAACAACTTTTTAGAACTGTTTAAACTTTTAGAATCAAACTCTTTACCACTGCATCGTCAGATCATGTCAATTTATTATACTCTTCTTTTCTATATTTTATATCATTTCGATCAATTGACATAGAGAGGATATGAAAAAATCATAATCTGTTTTTCAAGAAAAATAGTAACTGTCCAATGGCTGTTATAGTTAATGGAAAATGTGAGAGCCGACTTATTTGTAAGTAACTCGCCATTCGGTCGTGCCTATATCATCTGTCTTTGTTTTTTACGATACATGATCTCGATGTAGGTCAATGGATGCGAGAATATCTTCTAGGGTATTCTCCGTCGACGTGTGAGAGATTTCTGCACAAAAGAAAGAAAAGAAGAACAATACTTCACTTATTCAAGAGAGACAAAAACGAAGGTCGTTGTACTGAGTTCGTCAACAAGTACTGATATGATAAATGCATGTAATTAATCAGCAGATTACCTTAACTGGTTTTAATATAATAGATTATAATAATAATAATAATAATTTTATCATGTTAAGATAAATAATATACTAATATATATGAACAATACCCTATAAATTTTTCTAATGTTTGGTACAGATATTGTGAGTTTAAAATTAAAAACCCAAAAATTAAAAACCATTATCTGACGAACGAAATTATCTACATTACTCTCAGCATGTAAATATTTTTTTTTACATATTTTCACATATAATGAAATTATTACATGCCTTGAATACGCTTTGTGTTTACTATATCTATTTTTACTTTTATAGCAACAAGATTTTTCAATAATTCCTTATAGGTATCATTACGACTTTCTCACTTACGGGATTCTTATATCCTGGAATGTTATTGTATTGTTCAATTTTCAAACCAATTTGTCGTGATTCTTTCAAGATACACAGTTACGAAAGAACAAAATTTCACTGATGATACGCAAACTAAAACTGGAAAGAAATAACTACAATTACATTAGGCGAAACAAAAACTAATCTACTGTCTTATATTGGAGTGGTAATTTTTAAACTTCTTTTCTATTAAGAATGTCGGAGAGAACATAAAAGTGAATAATATAGGAAAGGTTGTGCTATGCTCTTTAAATAACCTATAAGTGTTTATAAATGTCAATTTAGTCAGGGGCGTTTAATATATACGATATATTAATATTATATATGTATAGTCATAGAAGAAATTTCAGAAAATTACTATTATCCTATAAATTTTTCCTGTACTTCTAAGCATTGCAGCAAGAGAGAAGTGACCACTTACTTCAATCAAAATCGAATCATAGCGGAGCACTATAGCTGAGTGCAAAGTCGAGAACTGTATATCAAAAGTGACAGTCCAATAGCTTCAATGGTCATTTTGCCGTAGTAAAAAGGTATTTGGAGAAATTACTGTTTGACTGAGTGTTAAAGAGAACCAAAGTAACACTGTCCGACGAAAATTAATAAAGTTTTTAATGCAGTAGTAAAATAATCACGCAGAGATTTTGAATACCCTCAATTTAGAAATTGCTCTAAAGTTTATACATAAAAACGTTGCTTCTTGAATTAAAAGTTTAGTACTTAAGTAAAGCTATTTGAACAATGATTATCAGTAATCAATCTTCGATCTGAATAAAAAACTATGCGAGCAATTAAAATACGTTGGATAACGTCCAGGCTACGATGTCGAATCTAACAGGTCACTTGAAATTCACAAGGATATCATACGGTCACCGAGCATTTGAAAGGTTCGAAAATCGTCTTTAATTTCTTCATCCTATTTTACTCGTTCTTTTCGTACCTCATCTTGCTTCTACTTATCGTGAGATAACGAGGTGGAACGAGTCAGATGAGGAATCGAATAGGTTCGAGATTTCAGATTGAATTCGTGGATTTCCGCATCGAGGATCATCCTGATGATTTTTCGTCTCTGCCCTTTCTCTTCTACGTCTATATCAAAATCCCATTCATTAATGCTTCACTTTTATTAGTTTTATTTTATCCGCGTTTTATACCACGGTGATATGATATTTTAAATAAGACACAATCTCCTACATATCGTTTCCTCATGTTCTAAAGGCGGAACCAAATATATAATTTCTAAAATGTTCAAAATAATTTCTAAAAATACGAGTAAGTTGTTGAAATTGTTAAACAGTTTTTAACTCTTCGTTGACACACTTATTTTTTTAAATCAAGTTTGTCACATGTTTAGCACCCCAGCCTAACTTTAGACAGCTGTAATTCGTGAACCAAACAGTGAATCCACACAAAAAAAAATTAGAGCTAATTTTGAAGTGTATTTAATGTAATTTCATAATTTTTTAAAGAACATTTAATAATAGTGTTTATAAACAATTTCTAGAAATTGTTTATTTATAAATTAATTGAAAATTTAGGAAAAAATTTGTTTGGTTTTTTTTCTACTAGATTGTTTGCTTGCAATTAAAGAATATATAAAGGCGCCAAAGTTGAATTTGGGGTGGGGACCACCTCGTGTGTCAACGAAGGGTTAATGTTCTTAATAATTAGAACGTTTTTCAATCAATCTGTGTTAATACATAGATACTTGAAATTGCTCGCAACTTTTCGTTATTATAAAACAATTCTGTCCTTCTCGCTTTGTTGAATAGACATGTTATATATTCTAAGCAAATACATAATTTATCCTGAGTGGTAGATAAAAGAATCATTTAAGAAATTCCCTAAGAGAGAATTCACAAATATAAGTATTATTGGTGTGAGATGCATTGGAATGCGTTTCAATGTACCGGAAGAAAATCGTTTCACATAATACAACGATTTCAAATGCACGTACAATTCGATTAAGTGTATTGCATCGTTCTTGACACGCAAAGCTGAATTTCTTTTCGAAAAAATAATAGAATTTATTAATTCTGTTTAAATCTGTTTTAAATTTTTTATGTTTATATCTGTGCTTTCAATTTCTTTTCGCGTGAATCACATATGCAGTTTTAAAAAAAAGTATGAGTTAATTTAAAAAATTACTTAAAAGATTAGATGTTTCTAGCAGCAGAGCATTTCAGTGGTAGAATATAATGCATAATTCTAATTTTACAAAGAGTAAATGGAAAGTACTAAAAGTTCCTCTTATACTTTATGGCATGTGTTTCTTGTAGTGTGGACAAGATAGATTTTTGCAAGGAGATTGCATCTGCGGGAGATGTTATAATCCTTACGTCAAGGTGCCTGTGTTCGCGGTAGAAAAGCATTTTCCACTTAAAATCCTTTTTCTGAGAAGCAGCGTGCGCTGTAACCAACAATAATAATGTCTTTTAGAGCGGCGTTTATGAGATTTTTTTTCTCACGTGTTCAGGGAGAAAGACCCTCGGCAGTGAGAGTTTGTACGTAACCACCAAAACTCTAGTGGGGCGATAGAATGGCGCGCATACGAGTCACCGTCAGTTTACTTCCATCACAATAGAGCAACGAAAAAAAAGAGTGTGCCGGAGTCCTTTATTAGTTCCACCCACTCGCACCCTGATCCACGTCGTTTACTTGTAATTTAAGTGCAATTTACGCGAAAGTGCCTCGTAAGTCTCGCCAACGCGAATATTTATTCGAAACTTTCTAGAAAGGACTTCAACGAAAACATTCATTTCCGACATCGAAAAATATCCCACGATGGTAATATCACATAAATAAACTTAATAAAGAGTTGTCCACAAAGAGATTCAAAAGCAATATGTCTCTACGTTTTGTTTATAATTAATAATATATGACATAAAGTAATATTCGTGAATAATAAATAGTTTGAAATGTTATATTTGTAATCTTTTTAATGAATAAAACGTTTTTAATAAAAGTTTTTTGTCATTACCGCCAAAATTATTAAATCAAAATTCTATTTAAAAGAAAGTTAAAGAAAGCGAGCTGTACATTTATAAAGTATGCTAAAATACGTAAGATTAAACGTTCATGTACCAACATTATGTACCCGTAGAAACATTATTTCACATTAAAGAAGAAATTGAACGTTACTCATTAACATATGATCCCCATTAACGTGTATGTAATTATCGTGTATGTAATTAATTATTTCCTTTGCGGACGTTCTCGATTTAACGGTTGAAAATTCTAATATAACGCACCAATTTTATGTAACTAAATATATTGTAATACTATGTAATAATTTGAAAATTAGATTATAATTGGGATGTTCGCAAGTATCAGCAACGTAAAACGTAAAACCATTTTACACGTATCATTCTTATTTGAAATTTGAATTTTATTGTAAATAATGATTTTCGAAAGTGCACTATTGATTCTTGTTACATAATGCGTTATTTTAATGTTACATTTTTTATCATGTAAAATTCACTTTATACGACCTATAATTCACAGAATTCAGGATAACATTCTATTTACCACTTTGCATACCAAATAATATTTAATTTCTAATATTAAATTATTTAATTATTTTTTAATATTTAATTATTGGTATACCAAATATTAAAAAAATAAAAAACACTTGATAAAATTATAAAATATTTTTTAAAATGATTTTATTAAAATGATTTTAAAATTAGATAATATGCAAGCGCTTTAATATGTAAATAATCTTTTTAATACACATCCATATCACGCGAATTACCTCAAAATGGTAACACCTTGCATGGAAACAATGTCTGCATTGTTATAAATGCGCGCATTCTGCGAATGGCATGTGGAGAGATATATAAATTTAACACTGCATGCTACGTTGCGCCATCTCCTGTAATAATACGATTATTTCGAGGATTATAAACCACATTAAAAGCTTATTTACTTTGTTAGAATTGTTTGCTTAAGACAGCAAATCTTTAGTTTTCTTTGTTTTTCTTATGCACTACAACAATAGTAAATTAACATGTATCATAAAATTTACAAATTCTTATTTATATATTACTGATGTATAAAAAGAGAATTATTAAAGCGTGATTTTGGGATGCAAATTAATATATTTTACATATTATGCTAATTTAAAAAAAGACAAAATTATACATGCTTTGATAATTTATACATTTGCAATAATATCGTAAATTTTGTGATAAGTGTACATCAATTCTTCTTCGTAATCATAAATTATAGCATAGCAAGCATCATTAGTTTCTGTATTTGTTCGACAGATTGTCCTCGTCCGAAATGGAATTCAAAAGATCTTTCAGTTTTCATCTGAAACTGCTGTATATATGTGAAACTATATATGAAACTATATAACGAGATGATAAATAATCTCCATATACGCGGAAACTCGTAAATTTGAAATGCATAACGTTGAGAAATATAGATTGAGAAAATAGTTCTGTGACAAATTTGATAAAGTGAAAAACATTGGATGCAAAATATTATAGTACGATATTATTATAGTATTATCATATCTTTAGTATTATATCTCTGCAATACACATTGTGTTTTGCAGTCGTTTTATATGTATCCTATTTGTAGCAGATAAACTAGCCTATTTAGTTGACTTAAAATTAAATTATACAACATTTATTTTTGAAAGTCCGTACTTTACACGAAACAATATCGAAGAATACTCTTCTTTTATGCTTTTATTTTAAGGATAACCATCAACATAGACGAGACTTTTAAACTCTTCTAAAGTTATTTTGCATAACTTGCATTGCAGAATCCGTGAGAACAGAAACTCGAAAATGTCCTTAAAATATGCATGTATATACTGTGTTGGGAAAGGCAAGGTTATATTAATAGAGTTGCGTTCATTTGCACAATTCGTGCTGAATAGTCGATTTCGAGTTTTGATAGCTTGAGGTGAAGATTCTTATTCCAATGGGATGAAAGTTCTATTGCATTATAACAGGGCGGTGATAACAGTGAAAGTTTAACGAGTTATAAGTTCAGTAGGAATAGTCGCAGTACAGCACATGCACGAGTATGATACATGCCACGTTAAAGAGAGTATTGGGATTTCTTGCCTGTTAGAGAGAATTAAGACGATAAATCGAACCGGAATGTTAATACTTCAACTGAATAGTTTATCTCGCATCTTTCCATTACCGGCATGATATGCTAATAGTTCGGACGGTATTTCCGTCTGGATTCTTGTCTTCTTCTTCCTCGCCTTTCTCGAGTATGTCTTGCGATCCTCTGCTAATCTATTCCAACTTTAATAAGAAGAAGGAAATAAACTATTGATGAACAAGACAAAGTTTCTTTAGCCTTAGGGAATATTATTTAAAGAATATGATTCTTATAATATTTCTCTCTCTTTATGTCAAAGTAACTTGTACATTCAGTAGTAATATTTCATTCATTCAGTACGAAACCATTTCAATCAGTGTATCTTTCTGATAGGCTTAACCGAACGGTTTTTAAGAAATTCTACATTTACCAGGTTCACATCTGTCCAGGCATTATCATTGTAATCCCGAGACTTTTGAAGACAGCTTGTATATAGAAGATGCTGCGTAGAAGGGAACGCAAAAGAGAACAGGAAAGAGAAGCAAAAGACAGCGAGCGAAGAGAGTGGACACGGATATAGCTAAACGAGCAGATTCGTAATCCTTTTACTGCCACACGACGAGAGGCTTTGATGCTGACGAGCTTAGCGCTTAGTGACTTTCGTAACCGTGTCAAGCCGGCGTAAAGGACGAGACTGAGACGCGTCGGCAAGCCTTTCGCGCGTTAAGAGCCATTCGTCCGGATCTTTTCTGATATTACGTCTACTTTCGAGATTATAACTCCGAGACTGCGACGCGAGGGATTTACCATTCGACGAAACATCGAGACACGTTTCTTACAGAAATCTTATTTTATTGTTATAAATACAATTCTTCAATTGTCGCTCCCTTATTCATCAAAGCTATCTTAATTTTCTTTCTTTGTTCATCAGAGAATGTCACTGTGCTTTACAATGAACTTTTATTTCATATTAGAATGGCACTAATTAACACAATATTATTGGAAAAAATGTTATCTGGCTCGACTGTGAAATGTAATCATCTAGGGAGTCGTAAAAGTAATTGAAACACAAAAGATTTCGAAACGGATCAACGAGCTTTTAAGGAAATATCGATAATGTGCGGCCGTTACTCTTCCGAACAATTGCGTTAGCGGATATCGACAGACAATGCGTTATAGATTTGAGATGTCGATGGTGATCGTGGAAGACGTACCGTGTACTTAAAACTTTTTTATAGGATAAAATTTAAGAACTTTAAGAGCATTTGCAAGATCATAATGATACTAAAGATGTTAGGAAGTAGAATTTAAAAGTCGAATTTTCTGTAAAGCACTTTAGACCTGATGTAAAGAAAAAAACAGTCTTGTTTAATCTTTCATTTAAATCGTTCGCAGTATAATCGCTGTGATTAAATATGAGTGCCAAAGCCTGAAACTCGACAGTAATCAACCCGACGTTAAGCTCAACTTTCTATTCAAAAATTCATCAGTCAAAAGAGTTATTAAGGAGATGAGTTCCATCTTCTGACAAGAATAATGAAAAAATTTAATGAAAAATAAAATGTCGGTATTCTATTAAAAATAAATTTCTTCATTATATCCTATTCGATCTTGACATTCTAAAGATGTCATCGGTATTTAAACTTTTTTTAATCTTTGATCTATAATTCGTGTATTTCGAAATTTATATGCTTTTATATATACATATTACGTAGGGGAGAGTCCTGAGTCGGCCTACTAAGCCATTTGGCCGAAAACAGAAGATAAATTATTTAATGACGCTGGCGAGTGTTTAGTTGTGTACAGCGATCGTTTTCCTACAATTCTATGTCATTTAGAAAGATGTAGGGTGGCTTTTGCAGTCGCAATGCAGTGCGGAGTGAAAAGGTGCATTTTGGAACGCGGGGTGCCGTCTTTACCCACAGTGCCGACTTAAGACCATCTTCCCCTATATTAAGATGTTTCTCTTAATATACATTCTATGTTTGTGTATTTCTAATTATTCTGCTCTTTATATCAGTACATAAAATTATATGTAGAATTCTAATCTGAATTTTGTTAATCATAGAAGTAGATTTTAAGCTAGTATCATAAGCTAGTATCATAGTATCATAAAATAAATGTTACTGAGTTAAAATATTATGTTACTTTATAATTCTGCAAATAAGATTTTATTTTTTTCCAAACAAGATTGCATAGGACATTTAGAAGATTTTTTAGATATTCTGAAATTAGATTGCTTCCTTGAAACTTTTTCTTGAAATGTTCTTTGCGTTGTCACTTACAAAAATGTGTGTTTGTTTAATATGATGTAAATATATGTGAGTGTTTGCCCAAGTATTGAGCTTGGATGAATTTGCTAAGCCCAAATGACTGTGCAAGTCAGTCATCATTGCGAGAAAGTAGTTTTATCGTGAGGAAATCTAGACCGTCATCTAAACGAAGTGAAAACACTACAGAATATCTTACATATTTCAGCTTGTCGCTCACGAAAGACGATTGTCGACCTCGGCCTCGCGAACAATGGCTGCAATGAGTTTAGGTTTCATCGTCATGGTCACGCCATGGACGATTCAGGAAGTCGTTGCAGCCTGCACCGGAAGCAAGCCACCACCGTTTCTTGACTTCCTGGCTACGTGGCTGGCTCTCTCCAACAGCTTCTGGAATCCTTTCCTTTATTGGCTGCTCAACAATCATTTCCGCCGAATTTCGAGAGAGCTTCTTTATACTAAGGTAAATGTTTACATTTTGAATTAAATAATATTAACGAGTTATTAACGAGTCTCTTGTTTATCGACAATAAGTAAAATACATGTATGAAAAGAAAAATAAATAAAGCAATAAGAACATATATTGTAAAAATAAAATGTAACTGCTGCATATGAAATTTTATTTGTCTTTTTATTGTCTTTTGATGCAAAATTTCGAATCGAGAGTTGTATTCTAATCATTAAAATTTACTTTTTAATATAAATAAAAAATAAATTTTATATCTTTGTTTTACCTATTTATTTCAGGATCAAATTTATTTGGCTTTTGTTTCTTCGTACTCAAAGACTAGGTTTGGGTTTTACATTAGGCCAATTACATTAAACTGTTACAATTGTAGCCAACGCTATTTTACACGAGTTAACACTTTACGTAAACCTTGTTATATTGTTATATTAAAGTGAGAGCATGTTTTTTCAATGTGTGTTTTTAAACGTATCCAGTTAAAGTACGAAGCAGCACATAGCACAGCTGACAAATAATTTTTTCTTTCCAACTAAACAAGAAAGTGATAACAAAAGATTTTGCTTTTTGTTTCATGAAAGAAATCTTAAGAGTTGCAAGATAAAAATTCTTTTTTATGTATCAAAATGCGTATTATAATAATTATAGTAATTAATATATAATAATTGATTTATAATTAATAAAATTTATAATTAATTAGTTGATTTATAATTAATAAATACATTTAAAAATGTAGGATTTTTACATTCTGTTATAATTCAAGTCATCAAACGATATAGCAAATAATTAAGGGAACAAGAGAAATAGCAACGGAATACGAACTACAAAGAGAGTGGGATACAGTAAACGGAAAATTTATACGATTAGAAAGGTTCAATAAGTTCGTAAGGTGAATGCTTTCTTTTATTTACCTGGTTCTTTTTCTCCCGTTCGTTTTATCTTTCCGTTACATCACAGTTTCACATTTTCTGATTTTACGCTTCACTTCTTTTATTCCGTGAAATCAATCGTGCGTTCAGTGCTACAACAGAATCAGTAAAATTCTCGAAGAGGATGGCGGTTCACGTCGCCAGCGAACGAATGAAGACGAACGACTCAACGCGACTTTCCAGGAAAACACGATGGAATGCGATAGTAACCGGGAAAACAAGATTTATCTGATGCAAAACGCGTTACGCATCTGATACTTTCTGCGACAGATCCAGCGGTCGGTCGCTTCTTCTTCGCTGAATTCCCTTTTCGGATTCAGCAGGAACAAGAGAAAACGGCGGTATGTCGCGTAGCACGGTCGCGGCCACATAGATCTTGGCATTTCGACTTTACAGGCCATGAATTCCGAAAAGCTTGTCGGCGTGCAGTAAATCTTTAATCGCCACGCGAAGTGCACCGCGGCCTCTTCTCTACATTCACCGGATGCGAAACTATATGCACACAAGTACAGTAAAATATACTCGAACACATTTGATATATCTATACAATTGACTTGCGTGAGTTTTCGAATGGCAAACGACAAATGAGTTTGGTCATTCGAAGTAAAAATTACTACGCTATAGTGATCTAGAGCTATGGATAAAAAATTTGCTCATTGTGTTTTCGCAAAAAAATAAAAATCGATTAATTAGTGGATTATTATGAATAAAATTGTAAAATAATTAAGCGCACATTTAAGTTTCCAGGATTATTTGCAAATATTAATTAATTTCCATATATTATTTATCAGTTTTAATATCAGGTTTTCTAATTATAAATAATTAATATCTGGTATTTAAAAAAAAATCACAAAAATGATACTTTGCTTTAAGATTTTAATTAAGACAAAGTTTTGCAACAAGATTTTTAAGAGAATTTTTCAATCGATTTTGTAATCAATTGAAAAATTTATCATTAATAACGGAGATACATTGAGTAACTATTGGAGAATATACATAAAAAAGTTATATTAAACAATTAATTAAACAATTTGTCTTTACATATAATTATTTATATATACATATTAAATTTTGATGACAAACTGCAATATTCTGTATTATGCATATTACCGTAAAGTAATAAATCAGTTAACGAAAATCGCTTTGCTTAGATACGCTATTATAATATATTAATAAAGTAAGTCCTCGGGAATCAAATGATATTGAAACAAGTCCTGGTTTTTATATTACCTATAGTTTAGATATTGCCTATGAGAATTTATATAAAACAATTTGTGCAACGTTATGAATCGCGAGTACTGTTAAATTTGTTACATTTTTAAAAATATTTGGAATAACATGTTTTGCAATAAATATGCAAACTAGTAAACTAGTATACCTAAGCGGACATTATATAGAATATAAAGATAATTAATAATTTATTAAACAATAAATATTATATAATTTCATTGTTTTCTTTAAAGAGAAAAATTATTATAAAAATAAGATTTTATTATAGAGAAATTATTTTCTAATATGAATTGAGAGAAAGAGATAGTAAGTGTCTTAATAGTCTATTGCTATAAGACAAATAAATTCCAATTAAATAATTTATATTATTTTAACTCACATACAATATTATGTATGTAGAAATAGTATGCTAAATGTACATTTGCTATGTACATATTCAGCTGTATACCTTAAGGACCGACGTTGCATTTCAAGCATTCCATCCCGAAGCATCGTACCATAAAGTTCATGAAAGCACAGTAATATACAATATATTATGTAGCTTATAATTAGAAGCTTTACGTTAATTTGATAAATAAAATGCATAAATGTATGCATGAATATATCGTGATGATGTTCGATTATCAAGAAGCTTTAAGATATCCTGATTTATTATCCATTTTCTCTCTCTCTCTCTCACACACATACAAGAAATATTTCAATCTTATCACACAGGTAATCAATAAAGCTTGCAAAATCTATTTCTACTTGAAGCGATTGATTTATTGTTCGCAAACTGACAAGCATTATTCAACCATCAATACATGTCATGATTGATAATTCGGATAATTTTAATTTCCTTTTTATATGTAGATTCTGTGCAGGTCTAAGCCGTTAGGGACGAAACAACACTGCTGCGCAACTAGCACGGGTGGCTTAGATGTTTGCAGTATCGCAGGTGTCGACTTATCAGGTATATTAAACAAATGTTATATTGCATTAAAAAGAATGACTGACAGTCAATTTGAAAATTTCTACTCAATAAATTGTATGTACTAAATTTTATATATACAATATATTGGCATTGCGTAGAACAATAAAAATCAACAATAGAAATATATATTTGAATTTAAAGATATTTTTTTCAACAAAACAATTTTAAAACATATTTAATTTATGTAATTTATTTGTACGATCTTTTTTTAATAAAAAAGATTGGACCCATTAAATGAAAAAGTAAGCTTTTAACAATGGTTTTTCCATACTCTTTGAACCTATTTATCAAGTTAATTACGACAAAATTCATCTGGTTGCCTTTATATCGATGATCTCGCACCGACAGTGAGAGGATTAACATAATCAGTGTTTTGTGCTAATTAAACCGAGGGGAATCAGCCTTTTGACAGCATCCATTATCAACATTAACTGGATTCTCGCGCTCTATGTGACATTCATAAACGAAGATTTAATGTGATCGCTAGTAGTAATCAGCGTTATCATATACGTATAAATGCAAACTACATCATAATCACGTTTGAAATCACATATCATGTTGAACATATGACTGCTGCTATTGATTAGTATAATCATAGCTATAATGTATTTAGTACTTTATAAAACATAAAATATCAATATTATTCTCTGACATAATTTGTTTCTTATTACTTTTATTCTTCTTATTATTTATTAGACAAAGTTTCATAATTTTGAACTGAAGTAAATTCTAGAAAATCAAAATTGCCCAATTTTTTTTATTAGTAATAAAAAAAACACATAATTGTACTAAATGTACTAAACTTAATATGCTAATACCAAGTAATATACATAACATCTTGGAGCAAAAATAAATATAGGAACAGTTTGTAAATTAATTAAATTTTTATCATAATTTTGTATTCGTAATATCAATAAAACAGTGTTTTTAATTTTCAATGCACAGAGGAAAAAAGAGAGTGCATAGTTTAATTACATAAAAGGAATATTAGTATCATATTAGTTTCTTCCTAATAACGAGTTTATTTTTAATTTAATATGTCACGGTACTAATTATTTCAATTCGATTGCACAAAAGTGCAAAACCGAGACAAATTACATAGCACACTCGCACACTCACTTCGAATTTATTTTTCAAAACAATATTTTAAGCATGAAAGTTATTATTACATATTATATGCAATTCCGTTAATAGCGAATATTACCGTAATTAGCACAAAAGATTTTTATCGTTTGGGTCTTTTATTTCAGGTTTTGAGCGTTGCTCAATGGAACGATGCTCAATGGCGCGTTGTTCTTCGTTATCATTAGCAAATACGCCACCGCCGCTTCCTTGGGAAACCGGACATGTAATACATGACGTAGCATCCACGTGAGGTACATACGCCGCATAAATATATGCTTCAACTCTATTATTCACTGCTATCTATGTTCTATATCAAATATACATAATCTATATAAAATCTGTCATCACCACAGTTAAAAATTAATATCTTTAATCAATTTGCAAACAGTTTTACATTAAAGAAACTACATGCATCAATAATTCTTAAGTTACAGGAAAATAGGAAAAACTTTCATCTTAAAATTGAATCGATTTTTATAAATATTATGAGAGCTCTTCACCTAACATATTCCTAATTTATTACTGATAAATACCGATGGTAATTCCTAGCCAAAGATGCCGCCACGCAGACGGAGGATTTCGGATCTCCGACGGACGACGCCAGTTAGTACAGCGTGGCGGCAAGCCGGCATCCGATGGTCCAAAATTATCGGGCACAATATTCGTCATCTATGCACCGATATCTGCAAGATCACGTCACATCCTCGCTGGCACGAGAGCGAGTTTCGCGCTTCGAGGAGGACAATCGCGACGACATCACGACAAACGGAATAAACCATTATCATCGACACGATCGGCAGAATCGCTTTGAATTTGCCCACTTTAATAGTCTACCAGATCTTGTACAAGATATGGAACCGCGATGAAACACTGATTAACGAATACATCATCGAATCAGAATGTTAATGTACATCACGGTCGTCGTCATTACTTCGCATAAAAAAGCTTGACTCACCGGGTGTAACAGCAGGGAAACACGACTTCCATGCTACGAGGCAAGCATATACGAAGCGTGTGTCGACACACCGCGATTAGCTCTCGTCGCGACGAGATCGATTACGGAAATTAATTACAGCACCAACGAGGATACTAATCGCGCTGCTTTCGACGATATACATGTAGATGTTTAATCACGGCGGAGCACTCTGCGAGTGTTAACGTCATTCGCGCCCGCATCCAACCCTGTTTTCCACGATTAATTATTCACGCGTGAGTGTTGGCGCTGTACACAAGCTGTGCACTCAGACACAAAATTGCTTCTTTCTTAAGCATGTAACTTTGAAAACTTTCTTTTACAATTTTTTACGATATATAAAGGTAATTTATAGATTCCAAATTTGAAGCATTTTTTTTCACTCACAGATCAAATCATTAAAGAAATTTTACTTTTGAACGTTTTAAAATAATTTGATAAGATTGCTCCAAGAGTGCAATACACTTAGGACGTAAAACTGTGTGTCGGATAAACTTTGTAAGAAAGAAAGATATGTTTAAATTGTAATTGTTTGCTCAAGCTCAAGAGCTCATTGGTACGAAGACCAAGACGTAACACCTTATATCCACGTCTATTACATATATTTCATAAAAAAGCCTAAGACTGCACAATAAATGCAGATATCCGGACTTACTCTTTTAATATCGCAGAGTTTTATACTATATGAATAAACTACAGAGATAAAAAGATATGATAGAGCGATGTTGTTCCTGCATTTAAAAAATGCGCTTTATTCATTTAATGTCTTATTTCTTTTCTAAACCTCAAATCGTTATTAGAAATAAGTTATTTGCGATATTTTCTAAGAAATTTGTTCCGATGATGGCATAGTAAGGCAAATTAATCGTCTTACTTTTATTTAACATAATGTAGATAGAATAATACAAAAAAAAACGGCCTTGTTAAAGTTAACTATGACAACATAAATCAATGGTAATATATTGATTTTTTTGTATGCATATTGCATTTGCATGTAAAATATGTGTAGATTTTTATTTGGATTATTGTGAAAATAATTATTATACAGAAGTGAGAAATTTTGAAATATAAAATTTTGAAATATACTAAAAGACTTAAATAAAATCACATTAAATATTATCGAAAAATTCAGTGGAATAATCAAAAAACGAAAATGACATTTCTGTTTTAAACAAGAAACAATGTTATACATACGTTAATTTAGCGCGTTATGTGTTGAAATAGAATTTTCTTGTACATAAAAAGAAATTATCTTTTACTGATATGTAGATATGTTTTGTATTTAGAAAAAGGTATCACGATAATTGAAAGTGGAAATATTAGTGAGGTCGACGACACCGTTTCATACGCACTGTTCTCATAAAGAGAATGCAACTTCTCGCAAGACTTTATAATACGTGTGAAATAATTACACTTTCAATTTATAATTAGAAATATTGCGCACCGTTCTGATATGAAAAGATTTATATAAAAAGTAAAGATTTATATAAAAGTAACACTTTATACAGCTTATCCAATTGCTAAAATTTATTGTTTTAAAGATATTTTAGATTAATTTTTATCTTTATTCTTGTAATTTTTTAATTTTCTTTTCTTCTCTGGTTTTAAATCTCTCTTTTCTAGTTTTCTTTTTTATATATTTTTTTAAATTAATCATAAGTAATGGATTCTCGATATTAGATTCATAAATATGTAACTTGAGCATGAGAGTTAACATGATTGTAGACGCGTATATTAACATTAAAAAATGACAGATTACTGTTGACTTTACTTGGACTTTATTTAGATGAAACATTGACTCTCATGAACAAGTATATTCATATTTTGTATATTCATATTTTTTTATTAATTAAATGTTATGTCTCTACGTTCCAGAAATTTACGTTATTTTTGCATTTAAATATATTTACTTTCTTACTTTTAAAAACGTCAAACATTTTTGTCAAACATTATACAATTTTAATTTTTGCAGCATTTATGAATTTCTAATATTATGGGAAACTTGAGATTAAAAAGAATATTCTTTTTATGATAATTTTGATTCGTGAGATATAGTGAGATAGAATTGCGTATATCGCTAGACCATGATAAATAGTAAGTAAGTTTTCCAAGAATTTATATCAACACTTACATTTCTCGATGAACAGTTAAAATAAAATGTTAAAACAAAAAATTAATGCTATTGTTGAGCAATTGTGTGCTCACATATAATAGCATCAGTTTTTTGATGCGATTATTCGCATATTCTAAAACGATAAAATCCATCTATTTCATTCGCTTAAATTAATATATAGTCGTATGGATTACTTGTTTTCAAATTGCTAATAATCAAGTATGTCTCAGACGGCAATATGAGACTCTTCGAGAAACATCCGTCAAGAGATTTATTCCTCGAGATCCCATTAGAAGTTGCTTAGCAAAAATCTCCTATTTGTATTTTATTGTAAAAGTAATTGGAATGTCTACTTGATTAAAAACTTGTATACGTATACGAGCAATTGACCCATATGTACATGAAGTAAAAGATATTACATGCTACTCTTTGAGTGTACCAAGAGCAACCCTAGGTACTATCGAGTAATAAAAAATAAACAAAATTGCAGATATTGTCAAAAAGAGCTATTTATTTTTTAAAAAATTTAAATTCATTCCAAATACTTCTATGGGGGATTGACGGTATTTCTAAAAAAGAAATATATATTTGCTCATATTTTTGTTATGTTTTATATTACATCTGCAAGAAGTTAATAATGCAAAATATTTAAATTGTGCCGAACTAAACAAGTGAAATTATAATAAAGTTAAATCGTTAATTATACATACAGAATGTCTCATATATAAAGTCTTAAACTGTAAAAACTGTATTTCCCGAGATTCTTAAACGTACAGATAAAAATCCTTTTACCATAGAATCTGCTGGTATTTTTTATTAACGTTTTATTAACGTTTTATTTCGATATGTCGAAACAAAATAGATTTTCAAAAAACTATACGCGTACATGTATTTCTGAGACGAATCAAAACTGAACAAATCATTTTGCATCATTACGAATGAGCAACATTGAGAATGATCATTAAAATCTCTCGATAAACTCAAATGTGAACTTAGTATTAGCGCAATGTAAAAAGCGATGTAAATATAAGAAAAAACATCACCTCGTTTCTTTACGTGGTAAATCGGTGTGAAGGTTTTTGATTGGAAAAGAGAATAAAAATGAAACACTGCCTGCAAATGATTCATCATCTGCTCGAGATAGCTCGTTGTCCGCGACGATGCCATGATTTATTTTAAATATCGAATTGAATGTGAATCGTCTTTTGTATTTAACAATTTGACATACCGATTACGCATGTAAGTAGAATTTTAGATAAGATTATTAGCCAAAAGCAAAATGGCGACTAGTTAGATGAAGTAAACGTGAGACATTTCAATAATTCACCAAAATTTAGTAATATCACCAAATAAATGCCTTAAGCAAAGAACCTTTTATAAATCGGCAGTATGGACTGAAAGAGAAAAGCAAATATTATACTTATTCTGCACAAAATTACTGAAACAATATATTTAATTCAGTTATTTTTTGCAGAGTAAATAAGAATTAAGTGCTGTAATTCATTTGAGTATAATAGTTGCGTTTTTGTATTTGTATTTAAGTTATAATTAAGTTATTGATTACTGTTGGCATTGTAAATTACAATATAATAAAGTCTCAATTATTTCTAAAGATGTGGAAAAACTTTTCGAACAATCAAGAGATAATCAATGTATAGTTAATCAAGCATGTGTAAAGATCGTGATAATAATTCTTATTCTCTTTTTTTGTTTTTTAATTAAGATGCGCGAAGTACTTTTTGAAGTCGCCGCTTCAAGATGCTTGTAATCCTGCTAATAATAAATGTTCCTAATAATAAAATGATCGTGTTACGAAAAGTAATGCGAGAGTGGATAATTATGCTGTTATCAGCTCGTTCAAATGTTGATGATAGTGCGACTTGCATAGGACAGTAAAAATGCATACTGTAAAAAAAGTAATGCTGAAGCTAACCGAAATATTAAACTTTTTGTTCGATAAATTTAGTTGAAATATTCTGTTGCTTATATTTTTAATTAACATTGATGAACAGATTATTATTACAGAGTAATTCTACATGATTTTTACTCATTACAGCGTATAAAGTGATATTATGACATATTAATACTTACTAATAACAATTTTCTTTTTTAGCTACATAACCATAATTAGTATCATCTTTTATGTTATCTATTTTTTATAGTAAATTTTATAGTAAATTTTAAATTATAAACATTAAGAATAATTTCAAGAGTAATTTATTAAAAAATCTATTTACTTTTAATAATTTTATTTACTTTAATAATTAAAATGTTCTTTTCCATATGCGATGATAAAGTTGTGGCAATTCAATCAAACAAACCTCTACCAAGCGCACAATTACCTATATCTAATTCTTTATAATTAATATTTTTTATAATTGCGGAATTTATATTAATGTTGTTTTTAGTTGATAATAGAATTGGATATTTTTATTTTGTTAATGTTCATGTAATATAAATAAAATATAAATAAAAGCAATATAAATAAAAGCAAGGAAGTAGTTAAAATAAAATTAAATGTAAATCTGATATATTAATTATTTTTAAATCAAGATTAAGAAAAAAATATCTGAAATAAATATTCAAAACAGCATTAAAATCTATTAAGAAAAATAAATGATATTTTTTTATACATATGCACGCACACACATGTAATGAAAAACAATATTAAGCTAACTTTAATTTAATTTTCGTAACTCGCTTGGTGTTTCTCAAGCCTTCTCCTTTTCTCAAATTTGTTCGTTACACTCATAGTTCACTAATTACAATCACGTATGTTGATTATTCGAATACAATGAAGTTTTCACGTATTTATAGTCCGTTCTTATGCATTTAAGACAGTCGTAAGTACTTACAATCTTAAGATGTTATAAACCAATTACAAAGACATACTAACATCTTGAGACATTACTTAAGATGGTCTTGAAATAAGAACGGATTATGAATATCGGCCTAAGTTTCATCATCATTAAAATAGCACTATTAATAATATTATCCAATTACCAATGAGAAAATTTTAATAAAATATTTAACAAAAGAAAGGAAGGAGAAAATCTTCTCTTAAAACACATACTCTATTGAATTAACTTCGCGACCCGACTTTAAAACACAGTAATCGTCATTGACTCATTTCCAAAATTATTACTTCCGGGAACTGAGAAAACTCGGAATTAATTCCAATCCTATAATAAGAAACAACTTTTAGCAGAGTACCGAACTAGACTTTGTAAATGAATCTCACAGAACCGACAATGAATAACTTTCCACGATGAAGATCATTTCGATTTTCCATCGGTACACATCATGTATTCACTGATGTTCACCTGACGCAAAGAAGCAAAAGATGGGACCCTCGAAACAGCAATCGCACCCAAAAAACGAAAAAAAAAATACAGTGTTCGCAATTGCCATTATTATAAATACTTAAATATTTTTTAATAATTATTTCTAAATGTAATAATTTAGTTATGCATAATTGTATTTTAACATGTAAATAAAACACATCCTAACTAATTCATAATTTTCTTCCCTATCTATAGAGAGATATTTCTTTTTTTATTTTTTTTAGTACCTAAAATACAATATTTTTATTCTTAACTTTTTTATTACAAAAATATTACTTTACTTCTTGTTTCTCTATATATTTTCAAAATAAAATATTTACTATACTAATTCTAAGCAGACTTGACATATATAATAAATTTCTAAAATTTAATCTATTAATGTACTTTATGCTAATTTAAATTTTGTAAAATAAAATATCTTGTTATATATTATTTTGTTATTATTATTTATTTAACTAAAAAATTATTTATAATACATACAAAACGCGGCGATTCGTTGAATTTGATTAACAATGAGCTCTTTGCGAGTTCCGTACGTGCGAAGTGTGCGAGTATTTCCTTAAGCACAGCCGTACAACACATCGATAAGGTGACACCAAGATTAAATATTTGTCTCCTAATCAGTTTTAACCCATCCATTTTAAGACAACAGATCTACGAAATATAGTATTTTTATACTATAATTTATTGTCATAATTCGACATACAGTGAGATATATTTACTTTATTAATCGTAGATTCGTTATCTCAATGAAAAAAATTTCAGACTCACCGAACTGATGCGCAACGGGCGGAGTTATTCAGCTACGTAGCTACGATGATACTGCAACATATAAGCGAAAAATGAAAGACACTTATAATGAGCAACAAAAAAGATAAATCTTACGCGCGCGATTAATTCGTTTTTTCTCTTTTTTTCTTTCAATTTAGATTTATAACTAACATTTAGATTTATAACTAGTACAATTATCTATTTTCCAAAAAAGATGTTTGCAAAAATAACTTTTGGAAAATTTTAGATCATTTTTTTCGCTAATAATTTTTAATTTATCGACATAAAACAATCTAAATAAATAAAAAAGAATTATTAAATTTATGCAAAATATGCATAAAAGATGATGCTCACCTAAGGTTGCTCCGCCGAGACCCGATCTCTCCCAGATCTCCGCCTCCTCTCAGGATGTCTGGGCCTTGTTACACAGGACACTCGCGAAAACACAAATAAACCATAAATCGCGACTAATTATCCGGTAAAAGTTTTTCGCGATATTGTACGGCACTCCCGTTTCCATTACTCCGCTATCGCTTGATGCTTCCCAGGCCGTCGCCTCCTCTCGGATCCCACATTTGCACAATACACAACGCTCGTAGATAAAAGCTAATTACGATCGCGCGATCAAAATAACTGCAACACTTTACACGACACTCCCGGCGTTAATCGAGGATCTTATTACATCACGACGGAGCAACAAGAGCGAGAGACACGATCGCGCAGGAATATGCGGGAATCCGCTCGACCGATGACGTCACGCGCATTGGCGCGCGTACAATGGCGGGACAAAACGGCGGGAAGGACTCGGAGAGTTACGAGGCGATCCATCTTGCGAAAAAAGAGACTGACGGCTGGCGTCTCGGGACCGGATCTCGTACGCACATTTCTTTCACTGCGAAACACACATGAAAACTTATAACCATACATACGGAGGAGATACGAATTAAGATTAGAGTCATACTCGCGACGCATGAAAGCATGGCGTCGTCGTGCCACCGACCGCACTCGTTTGAACTTCAGTATCATTTGCACGATGTATCTCGAATAATCTGCGTACCGCGCAAATCCGCAAAGGAAAATATACACGTTGACGAGCAACTGTGTTTCACGGCTCTTCCCTGCTTAATTTATAGCGATACGAAAGTAACGTAACTCACGGAATGTTCTTTGGCCTGGCGCGCATGCGTGGTAATATTACAGTCACAAGTGCGAATGACGGTCCCTGTTCCTTTATCCACTTCCCGTATTTTGAAATCCTGCTCTGAGAAACGAAACGATGTCCCGCGATATTTATAGGATCGAAGAGTTCAATCGCGATCGTGGCGTCACTTAATTGCGAGGGGAATGATTGCGCGTACCGTCCCGTTCGGTGGTACGAAAGATAATGCGACGCACGGAACGTCCTTTGACTCGGCGGCTCAGGCGCTGCGCGCGACGCAGTGACGTCATGCTAGGTTGAGATTCCCCACCCGGGTAACTATAACACTAGAAGTTGTTATAGTACATGTCACGTATGCTATAGTGACTTCTAGTATTATAGTGTATCCGGGTGGGGAATCTGAACGCAAACCTAATTGTCTACGCTAAGGTCACGAGCGCGGCAAAACAAACGCCAAGTAACACACGCGAGCCGAACAAAATATCAAAATACCTACTTTCAATGAACAATAAGAGATACATATACGTCGGATTTTTTCGTGTTCCGTTGGTTTTCACATGTAAACGGATCGTCAGTCGCCATTTTGCGTTCGATTAAGGTAGTCTCGGTTCGGTTGCGTAGCTATGTCTCTCGAAAATGTTGTGTACTCTGTACAAATAAATAATTAAACAATTAGTAAAAGAATATTTAAATGAATAATAAGTGTTGTAACATTTCATAATTTTAAAGATGTTTAAAATATTTTTAAAAATAATGTTAAAAGTGCATCAAATAAGAAGAGATAAAATATTAAATTTTTAAACCTACCAAGTTCATAGAAAATGTTTAAATATTTAAGTTAAAAAGTTAATGAGAAGTAGAACGAGATTATGAAAACAATTAAAATCTTCAAATTCTATTTTCTTATTTTATTACATTTTAACAAATTTAGTTAAATAATTTAGTTTAATAAATTTAGCATAATTGTGATATATGTACGATAAGAAAGAAGAAGAATACATATATATATATTTAATAGAATATTTTCTGAATTGATAAAAATGTTATAAATTGAGTTCTGAGAAAGTATTTTTATTAAGATATTATTGTCTTATTAAAAGTTTGTCGAAATCACGAAATTAGATAACTGCAAGAAAAAAATCATTTTTTAATATATATAATATTTCAGACATTATTTCAAGATATATTTATATGTATTGTAGAACGCCCTATACGTGTTATATAACATCGCCGCGTCATTTGGCGCGAAAAGTTGACCGCGCCGGAAACGAACCCCCTTTGCCATCGTAATTCCGTTTTCGTATCATTTACTGAATGCACCAAACATGGGACGGATCGGTCACGAGTGACGTCGCTACTCATTTAATTCGTAAGTAATAAGTACAGTTTATATTTACTTCGGGTTTATATTTATTATTGTAATATCAGTATCATATTCAGTGCTTAAATATTAATAATCCGTTCAGACGATATTTTGTGTGAAAAGTTTCTCCGGCCAAAATTCTATCGCAAGTCTATCGATGCTGCGTCGCTCTTGTCGCGCAAAGTTGACCGCGCGGGAGACGAGGCGCTTGCGCATATTAATTCCGCTTTCATTTGCAGAACACGGCGAACACGGAACGGATTGGCTCCGGAACGAGTGGCATTGCGACTTATTTAACTGGCAAGTACATGAAATATTTACTTCGTATTTATTATTGCAGTATCAATTGCGTAGTATATTTGGCGCGCAGATATTCATAATTCGTTCGGACGTATATTTAAAAAGACTAATCCAACCAAAGAACTATCGCGCGAATTTACGTCCCATCGCGTTCTTATTGCTAAGTTGACCGTACGGGAGACGAGACGCCTGTGTCATAATTTCGTTTTCGTTCACAAAACGCAGCAGATATACAGCACAAGTAGCGATTCATTTAATTGGTAAGTAGTAAGTACAGCATATATTTATTTCAGATTTATTATCGCAATATCTGTCGCGTGTCGTATTCGATGCTCAGATATTAATAATCCGTTCAGACGCGTATTTTAAAAAGTTTTTCCGGTCAAAATTCTATCGAGCGAGTCTATTGATGCCGCGTCACTCTTGTCGCGTAAAGTAAAGACGCGGAAGACGAAGCGCCTGCGCTATATTAATTTCGTTTTTATTTGCAGAATAGACGCGGGACGGGTTAGCTTTTGAACGAGTGACTTCGCGACTCATTTAATTGGTAAGGAAAACCTTGTCTTATTTCTTATAACAAACTAATTCACGTAATACGAGTAACAATATACGTATACATTCAGCACGCATAAAGTATAATATAATCACGCGATCGTTGTATTCTAGTAATTATAATTGCTTAATTTTAACCAACAATTTGTTTGTTTAGCGGACATACGTTGCCTGAATGCTACAAATGATAATGAAGAAAGAAGGCAAACAAAAAGACGGAATACGGTGTGACGACAAATTATGCGCAAGGTGAGAATTTTATAATTTATATTATTATTAATTACCAAAATAATATTTATTTGCACAATAATATTTGGTCACATAACATAATAATATATTATATGTAATATATTATTTAAATAAAAAATATTTTAGATTATATTTAAGATTAAAATATTCAACAAAATATTTTCTTTATATATGTGTTTAATGTTAACAAATATATATAATTTTTCCAAGCATTTAAGATGGAATGTAAATTATATCAGGATTAGACTTTTCTTATTTTATAAAAATTGATAAAAATTTTATATAAATTAATATTTTAGAAAGTACCTTTATTAAGATATTGTTGTTATTAAAAATTAATCAAAATAAATAATATTTGCGAAAATTATTCTTTGACCAATTTATTTTAGACATTACTTTGATTGGGACATATTTGTATGTTACAGATACTATATATATATAATAATTCCACTGTTGCGCATCGAACACAAGTGAAGAAAAGGAGCTCTGACTTGTATAAAAGTGAAGGAAAAGGTTTGACAATTTGTAAGGAGGGTAGGCCTAGGAGAGGCATCATGCGCCAGTGGAGCAACTTTGCAGTAAGCATTATTTCTTATGTAATTGTAAAATTAGTCATTTCTTCCTGTTAATCGGATTTTATTTCAACAATTTAGAAATAACAATTAGAGAAAATACATTAACCTAAAACTTCATAAAAGTTTATTTTTATGAAAATTTTTTTAAAGAATATATAATTGTTTTATTAAATATAGATTAATTTAAATTAGATATTTATTTAAAATCGATTAGAAAATTGAATTAAATACTATGCGTGTAAAAATTATTTTTTTAAGTCATTCGAATACTATTTTAATTTAACTTTTATTATTGTATGTTACAGAATCATCGTAGCTAAGTAGCTGGTAACTCCACTGTTGCGCATCTGTCGGTGAGTGACAAAAAACTTTTTTAATAGGATTACGAATCTGTGAAAAATATATCAATATCATATTGATATTATTAAAGTTATACTAAAAATGTGTTACATTTACACACAAACTTTTATATAGATTATAGATTCATTATCTTAAAATGGATGAGCTTTAAAGAATTATGATAAGAATAATTAATCTTGGACTCATCTTTCATTACTTATTAATTTAATATTCTAATGTAACAACAATCGCACACATATATAGAGAGAAAATATAAAGTACAACTTTCTCTCTTTCTTTCTCTCAAACGGAAGTGTCATACAATATCGCGCGAAAAACTTTTATTGGTAATTAGCCCACGCGCGACTTATGGTTTATTTGCGTTTTCGCGAGTGTCCTGTGTAACGAGAGGAAACAAGGCCCAGACATCCTGAGAGGAGGCGGAGATCTAGGAAAGACATCGGACGCCAGTAGAGAACCTTCGTGTGAGTACCATTTCTCATCTGTATAAAGTTAATAGTTCTTTTCCATTTATTTGTATTGTTTTGTCTCGATGAGCTAGAAATAATTAGAGGACCAAAACTTATCTAATATTTCATTAAATTCTATTCTTGGAAAGATCTCTGTTTCAATGTTCGCATATAATTGACTCGAATATTTGTCGACAACAAACCAATAAATGGAAAGAGATTTTCTCCTTCTTGATTGATCGCTGGTCAAAATGCGATCAGATTATATGGCCAGGACCAACAAAAGGTAAGTCCAATCTGACCCAAAGAAAGAAGATTGGATACAACAAGATAAGTGGTCATCATTGACCACAGCGTTGGGGTAATATATTTATTCATATATTTATTTATTCATTTGTCCAAATAGGACTGTTTTTTCTATAGTTTTATTTTCTCCCATATGTGCGAGATTGAAAAGACCCCAATGAATCCCAATCGCGCGTGTTTAAAAAACTTCCCATTCTGACAATTCCCATGGCTCAAGTGAATTTCAGATATGCTCAAATCAACCAGCAAATCAGACTCTTTAAATAAATCGCGTTATGGTCTTAATTATAGATTGTTGTATTATTGTAATATGACTAGAAAGATGGATAAGACTATAAAATTATAGATTGAAATATAGTTAGGTAGGAATATCGAGAATACAATAATGATAAATATAACTATTTATTATTACATAATGAAGTACATTTTATATACATAATATATAATAAAAAAATACAAAGTCTTATAAAATAGACACTAATATAACTAAAAATTTTAAAAAGTTAGTAGTAACATAAATGAATATAATATAAATGATTAAATTAATGAGAGATGCCCCTAGAAAGTAAGGAGGCGTCTCATTATTTTCAGCTTTAGAACAACCTGCATAACAAAAGATTGCTCTTGCAATATAATATATAATTCAATTTGTGTTTTGTGATTTTGGTATAATTTTGTTGTATATTTATATCATTGTATTAAATTATGTTTCTCTATTACATCTCAAAATAAATTTTAATACAATAATAAATAATAAAAAATTTAGAAACATTTATACAACAAAAAGAGGACCGCTGGTAAGAATTGGTGGTGATGGGTCTCTGTAGATGGGTCCGTTTTAATCTAAATTTTACCTAAAATTGAAAATAAAATCACAATTCTTTTGTGTGTGTGAATTAATTTAAAACATTAAATTGGTACTAAGCAGAAAAAAATTAGAATATCTCATAAATCCTTGATAGAATTACATCTGCTAACACATTATTAAATGTAGCGATAAAGTCCTCGTTCTAGCAGTTATTTTAAAGTTTTACACGTTCATAATCATCGTGTAAATAAATGTATCAATAAATAAATATCGCATAATAAATTATTCATTGATAAATCTGAAACACATGTAGTATAAAAATCATGGATTTTATATTACAAATATATTGCTGCGCATTTCTCCATTACATAGTGTAATTCTCAAGTTAGTTTTCATTTTAATTAAAAGTCAAATCAATGGAAACTATATTTTAAGAAAAAATTTCAACAAATTCTAAATTTTTAATTGTTTATTGATTTGTATACAGAATTCTTCTACTCATAAAAACAAAGTAATAAGAGAGTTTCACATATTACATTTCTTACATTACCTCTTTTGTGGCGATTGCAATAAAATACAAATTGCTTAACGTAACCGAGGTAGTGAGCACTTTTTTATGTGCTACGATGCAAATTAATGGCTTAAATACTCTATTATCGATGATTAAGGACATTTTTCTATTAAGTGGCCTACGTAAAATAAATTTCGAAATGTGTTTTTCAAATAATAATTTTGTTATACACTATAAGGTGTCTATTTTAAATTTAAAAAACTAATGTTATGTAATGCAAGATTGACATCATAAATCCTCCTTTGTGATAACGTTTGTATTATTATGATATAGTTAAATATTTTCCTTATCTCAGTTATAAGCTCGTTTTTGTGAAGTCATATACAATGGAGAATTTGGGGATTACCAATCCAAATAGTTTAAGAATTATAAAAATCCAAAGCTCTCATATATTTGTAAGAATAAACAAGAAAATATTTACCAATACTTATGTTAATAAAATCCACAACAGGAGGATCAAATGTATCAATTTTGCGGTAAAATCTGTACATATAATGGTATTAATATTAAAACTTATTAGTTATATTAGTTATTATTTCTCGTTATTCAACTGAAGTATATCTGTAAACCGTGTATACATATCTGTACTGTTACATTAATTATTCTACCTGTAAAAATAATCTCACTTCTTAAACATATTCTTAGAGCTTACAATATGTATTTAAGTCTTATTAAACTATTAAATTTTTTGTCAAATAATTTACACCGATATTGACAATTTTTAACTGAATTATTTCCAATAATAAAAAAAATATATTCCTGTAATTTATCATAAAATTTACTTTTAATAATGGCACAATTATTCATAAAGGTTAAAATTAAAGTATTAACTATGCTTTTTTAAATGAGTAATAGTATACTACATTTAGTGAATTAAATCATACAATAACAAAAAAGTAATTTACATTATTAAAATAGAATTAAAACTATTTTCTAAATTATTTAAAACTGTTTCTGATTTACACCATTTTTCTATATTATTAATTTCTATATTTAAGTTTTAAATTTTTTAACATAATTTAATGGGAACATAATATATATTAAATTATTTTAAAATAGTAGTTAAATATATATTTGCAAATACTGTAATCCCTTCTAGTTCGCGTATTAAAAAGAAAAAAAATTTGAAATTACGTACAATTGTTCTGAACCGCACAATTATTATATAGACTTTTAAAATTGCAATTTTTCAAATTGTAATGTGTATATTTTTTATAATAGCTAATATTTTTTATAATAGCTATTATAACAAAGTACAAAGTTATTAAAAATTAAATAACAAATTAATAAAACATACATTTTAATAACATCATATGAGTTTCTAATCGTTTTCATAAAAATCTAACAGACTAATAGCTCAGAATTTTGAAAACAATCTATGATATATGTAGTCAGATAACCACTTACACTCATACATATACCTGCGACATTTTCCTAGTTGAGCCTTACAGAATTATTAAAACATATTCTTCTCCTATACACTTATTGATAACTGACGCGCTCAATATTAACATTTGAGCTGAATAGTGTTTGTTAACGTATTAAAATCCATTCTTATGTCGAGTAATGACATTAGCAGGAATTCGCGAGAAATGTTCTCGAATATACATCTCAATATATTTGATACAATACTGAGATATTTTCAAGCTCCTTATAAAGTACATATGTTAAACATTATTTCTGTACAAAATTAAACTAAATATGCTCATAATTACACATTACAACCTTACAAATATATCAAATTGGAATACATATTCTAAGAATAAAATTAGCACATTTATAAACAAAAAATCCTTTTGGAATCTTTAAAAATGTCTTTTAAAATTAAAAAAAAATTGTTGTGCTAATATAGCCATAGTAAAAGCTCTAAGAAATCGTGAATAGTAAATTTTCATCAGATAAAATGTATTATAAATTTATTACAAATTGCATAAATTTTCCGCGAAAATTGTACGCATTGAACATATCATTTTTAGTGATACGAAATTAAGAAGAAATGTTCCGCAACATTTGATAATCGCATTAATGTACTTATTAAATAAGGTATACTAATTGTTAAGATGTATTTTATTTTACACGAAATTTCGTAAATCTATCGCATTATTAGATTTCGTGTTTTTGGAACTACATGTAAAAAGATTTATTTTCTATATCATATCATTTTCTATATTCACGATATCCAAGATTCACAACAATCGACAATCCTTGATAAATTGGTTTGTCTCTTAAATCACTCTTAAATCACATTTTCACATTTATTCGTATGTTGTTCGATATGACTTACGTGAATATGTTCACACGAACTTTCGTACACATGTCAGGAATGTTATAGACTTAACAATACAGTCAATAATCCAGAATGTTAAAGATCGAGTTCATTGCAGCCTTAATGGAATGTAAAGTTGATTTTATTTTTCATAAACATAGATCAAAACTTGACTTACTCATCACGTTTAAAAAATTTCGCTAGACTTTACTGCCAAATTAAACTGTAATGTTTCTTATGAACTGTAGAGCATCTGATACATACTTCTACGTTTTCTACGCACTATTACTTACGTGCAAAATATATGTTTACACTATCATTTATCAGCAATGTATAGCGCGTTTCTTTATCAGACTTATTAATTTCTACAACTAATTTACATAATATCTTATATTTTTATATCGGCAATGACTGCAGTCCGTGTGTATACATATTAATTAGATAATAGCAATTATCTATCAATTACAATATAATTATTCATCGTCTTAAATTGAGCGATGACCGAGATTTATCTTTGTTTAAACAACGCACATGAAATAATTATCAAAATATATCATGTATCAAAATTAATATATCATAATAAAATATATATGTAATAATAAAATTAGCAAATTGGCTGGATGTAACTCAGATTTATGAAGCATATATAATATAAAATTGGCATCTCTAAAATGCCTCGTTACGTTATCACGGATTAAATCAAATGTAATACATATATTTCATGTGTGTATTTAACATATTTAAAGTCAACCAATAATTTTATTCTTTTAAATCATTTGGCCAACATTTTATAGAATCATATAGATAATGATTCTATTTACGATTGTCACCTCGGCCATTATTCATTGTTTTTTAATAACAAAAGAATAAATGCCATCGTGAGAAATAGAATATTTCCAAATCACATTGAAAATATCGCTGTCGAACCATGATACATAGAGAAATAATATCTATATATTTAGATTTAGATAATGCTAAAACAACTAAAAAAGATAGTTTATCATCTAACAATAAAAGATAAGATTGCAATAATAAGCGTTGATATACTTAGGCTAAAACTATTTGCGGACGCACAGTGAAGATAGTCTTTGTGATAATATATGGAAGGTGGATGTTCGTCCCCCAGCTTACACCACTCGTCCCGTGCTTTAAATTCTGCCTATAAAAAATTAAGTATAAATAGCAAAATTGATTATTAAATTCAAATTACATCTGGCTATATCTATTATATTGTAGTCCACATGTTACAATATATCTATTTATACCTGACAGATATCTCGGCAGGGGGGACAAATTAAAGCACCTTTATGCAACCAACCATTCTGCATAATTCTTATAATAATCTCCTGTCCTGCATGATAACATGTATACGTATAATTGCCAACCTAAGGAAAAACATAAAATTATCTTTTAATATTTAGTTGCATTACAAGAATTTAGTTCATATTTAGTTGCATTACAAGAATTTAGTTCATATTTAGTTGCATTACAAGAATTTAGTTCATATTTAGTTGCATTACAAGAATTTAGTTCATATTTAGTTGCATTACAAGAATTTAGTTCATATTTAGTTGCATTACAAGAATTTAGTTCATATTTAGTTGCATTACAAGAATTCCCATAAACGTCCTTAATATTGTGTAAGAAACTCACCATAATGTGCAGTCTCCCGGCTTCGCACTTATACAAGTAACAACCGGAACCCCAATGCTGCCACTGACGCGCTTGTTTGCAAGTTCTCTCTTCCCACATATCATTAGTATGGTCAAAACACCTTGAGTGAGGACCGTACTTTTCTAATGCGAAATTCTTGTCCGGATCTAAAAGAAGAATGTATTTCAAGCAAATTCCATTATTTTTTTCGAGATACGCACGCAATGTCGTGTGACTTACGTGGATTATTCTCTTCATAAAGACAATGAGAACCCCTGACCACTATATTCCGCGCTCTCCACGTGAATTCCTGTATGTAAGGACAATAATCCGCCAGAGATACAGAACCGCCATAGTATTGTTCCTCTCCCGATGATACGTGGGGAATTGAATCGAAGTTCTGCAATGGAAGAATCGTCAATTGAGATTCTTCACATACCGCAAATATTCTCGTGCTGTCGTCTAGGTAGACATTCTATTTGTATCTGTTTTAAAATATTTGAATAGATATTTCTTACTTGATATTTCTTGGGTAGCGGTTGGGAATGTTTCACCAGATTACACAAGGCCACTGAACTCCGATCGTCTGTACATTCGGTTTGCAATGGATCCTGTTTCACTTTGTTGCAAAAAGGATGTATCGACTTTCCTCTGAAATATTTAAATATTCTCATATAATCAATGCGATATACATTTCACTTTTGCTGAATATTTCAGTGTACTCACGACAAGGGGGATGATTTAGTGGATATCCATTCTTTGCAGGATTTCATGGCGAAATTGCATCCTAGATTTTTCCCCCAACCTAGCTCTTGTGCCATCGAATAGTTGGCACTATACCAACCAGTATCTTCCATAAGAGCGAGCGTTATCCTCGAGTAAACTGGATTTTGCGTGTGCGTTCCTGTCATGGCTTCGTTCTGAATAAACGGAAAAACCAATCTATGATAGCAAACGTTATTCAAATTTTTATTGACAAATTCAAACGCGAGAACATATGACTTTATACAGTAACTATAACATACTCTAGTATAATAATATAAATTTATTAATAATAATTTAAAAATTTTAACAAAAAATGCTAAAATATAAAAAATCTATTATCCTTATTTTATTTTATCACGGAAGTTTGAAACTCTTGTTCGAATATCGTTGCGCATCACATGTATGGCGGAGAGTAAAATCAAGGACACACATTTAACATTAGGTACCTCAAATACACGTTTCTCCCAATGTGTTAGGGCTGTACCATCCTCACCCTGGTCTTCCAATTCCGCACCCTCGAGTTCCGGGCAATTGAAGTGCGCTTGAACCTCGGCGCGGACCCGAGGCGTGACTATCATTTGCATGGTCCTCTCTACATAACCGCCGTGCACTTGCCAGCGAGGCCTGACCACGGTTTTGATCGTGTTCTCGCTCCACTGGTGCGTTTGTAACCTGCTCGAAACGAGTATCGAACGTTATTAGCATATGCTGATTTGGTCGAGAGCTACTGCCGTCATCTACTATAATAATCTCATCGCTATGACACCATATATCATACGATTGTATTCGCGAATGCATCTCTCTCAATTGAATCAGACTTTGAATAAATCACGAAAAAACAAATAATAAATAACAAAAATTAAAAACAAAATAGCAAAAATTATTCGCCATTAAAATTTTTAAGTATAAAATATAAAATATCAAAAAATAATTAAAACTCTACATGTACGGTGCTTTTTTCTATATATAATTTAATATTACTTTTATCATACATTACTTTTTTACACGTTCGATTTATAACAAAATAATCGTCATTTGCGCATTTACACGTAACAATATTCAATATCTTCATGACTTTGCACTCTCTCTCTCTTTCTTTCGGTGGTTCGCTCGCACAGGCGCGTTTTCTTCCTCTTTGTTTGTTTCCCGTAAAATGATTGATGTGACACGTCAGTGAAACGCTGTTTTCGACAACGAGCGGTTCCTCTTCTATCCGATTTCAATATGACGGATGAATTTGCGAATGGCCATTTTGCCGGGGTCACTCGCGAATATGAGAAAAATATTATTACGCTTAAGCATCAATACAAAATCACTCAACGTACATAAATTGTTAGGGGTAGAAAAATAATGTATACTGTACGATAGAACACAAATATAGAGATCAAATGTAACGTCGACCGTGAGGAAAAAACATCAATCTCGTGAAACAACGAATCTTGTGAAACAACGAAGGATATTAAACTCGTGTTATAAACTTCATTCCTTGCTCATACGCACGCTTTTAAATGTCGTCAAAAAACATTTTGAAATTAATTCGCACAAATTCGACAAATCGCACGAATTGTATCGGTAATTCTCATATATTCGTGTCGTATTATGTGCCAATTTGTTACAATTTAAAGTATTGATTTTTACCATTATCAAATATTCAAATGTTTAAATAAAGCGAATAATTTAAATTTATATAAAGTAAATTAGGACAGAGATAAAGTAAATTAGGACTAGAGATAAAAACCAATGTAAATATTTAATTAGCTAATTAATTAACTAAGCTCAATAGGCACTATCAATAAAAACAAATTGTACTAGACAAGAATAGTATTGGAATATATTAAAGAGGACAGTTGTTAACAATCACGAAGCTGTGAATGAAATAGTGATCAATTATTTATTTTGTAGATAAAGATAAATATCTCTATCGTTTTATAAATAATCGCATCTTATCGTATTATTACCACCGTATCGTATTATAAGGTTTATATCACGTTGAAATCTAAGATTTAATCTAAGATTAAAGATCCTCTCTCTCTTTCCTTCTATCTTTCTCTCTCTACGTTGCTGCAGATTAACGTAAACCTTAAACGTAAGAGGATCTCCGTAGAGATATTCAAGTGTAGTAGGCGGAGAACGTGCAAACTCACGAACAGATAGATAACAGGAGATGCAGAGAAACGTTGGAATTTGTAACAGAGAACGTACAGTCTGTGACACGAAGCGATGTGAAAATGGACCGAAAGAATGACTAGGACTGAAATGAGAAGTAGCAAAAGACGGAGGATAACAAGTTGATGAAATAAGATAGAAAAGAGGATAAGAAAATTTAAAAAACAAAGAATTGTGGTAAACAGGGAACAAACAGCTATTTCAAAAATTTCTGGTCCTTAATTTAAGTATGGGGACGTCGTCGAGAAAGAATCATAGAATTTTCTGGCAGAAAGTTCCTGAGAAGTTCTGCATACATTACCAAGTAGCTTCATAATTCTCTAATGCTATGCAATGAGATGAACGATGTTCTATTAAAGGAAAAAAGAGAAGAAATTCTATCTGCGCCAACATCCGAAACGCAAATCAACGCGATAATTCATGAGATCAACTGAAGAAACTAGACACACTTGGAAAAATGTGCTGAGAACATACTGGAAAATTATACGCCGGAGCAAGCATTAGGAAGAGACTTGAAGAACGCCGAAGTCATTCCTAAAATCTATTATAGTCTGGAATGCCATGGATCTGTTGCTGGAATTTCGCGATTTAAAGTGGAAAAACGTCGATTTTCACCACTTGGCAGACAGATCCGAGTAAGATAGCGAATTGAAAAAGAGAGTGTGGTAGAATACATGAGAAGTAAATACGAGAGCAGAGAAAAGTAACGAACAGAGGACGGGGAAACATACAGAAGGGTACGTGAAGAAAGATCGTATGGGAAAGAGCTTCCATCTGCCAACGACGGAAGCCAGTTCGTTACGGTCCGTCGACTCGTATAGAATGGGATACCAGAAATTTTCCAATTTTAAAGGCAGATACACCGTCAGACAATCGTAGGGGTAGAAGAGAGAAAAATAACACATCGAGTCGAATGATGCGTTACAGGAAGCGAACAAAGCAAAAAATCTGTGTTTTTCTCTTTCTTTTTCATTATATAAAAGCAAGCAGTATAACATTTCCAGCAAAATTGAGTGTAAAAAAATTTACTTACCTTCAAATTAAAAAATATTCACTTTTCTTCGAAAAATAGAATATAATGAATAGAATATAATGAATATAATATGAATATTATAATATTACAATATGTAATATAAATATTCACTATCAAAGAAACAAATTCATTATATTCAGCTGATTAAAAAATTATATAATAATCGATAAATAAATTGTCTCGTGAAAATAATCACATTAAGCATGAAATATTATAAGAATTTGGATGACAAAAGTATTATTATTTCTTATTTATGTGTAATATGTGTGCAACATACGAGTTTCTATTCGTTTTCAAAACTATTCATAATATAAACTAATTTAATTTCATATTCGGTAAACGAACTAATTTGCATGTCTCTTCTTTATAAGATAATAAGGAAATCTTTACGTAAGACGTACAAAAGATAGAACGTACTTTTCATTAAGGGGTGGTTTTCCAGTATCGCTTCTCCTAGGCGTCCTGGGCTCACCATTCTCGTCTCTGTAGAAAGCATATAAGCTTACAGAAAATCCTAAAGCGTGCAAGATTTCGTGTTTAACGGTGCTGAGCAACGTTTCCAACTCCTGCGGTTTCGTGCTGATGCTTCCCGGGCATAGGTTGGCATGACCAGCTATCGGCCTGGAAGCAATTTAGTTCGCTTCAGCAACCATGAAATCTCCTTTCGTCTTCATTTTAATTATAATTTTAATTATTTCGAAATTATATAGTTCTTATTATTATTATTTTTTTTTTTGGAAAATACAAGAGTTTCTTTAAGATGCTTGCAAGATGAGTGAAAAAATAAATTTGCATATAGACATAAGAGCATAATTTCCGCGAAGCATATTTAGATCGATATTAAAAATTGTGTAACGCTTTATGTTAAAATGTTTTTTTTACATTCAAAAATTCCAAGGATTTTTTTATAAGCAAGTGGCAACGCCACGCACGAATATCGTCGATCTATCACGATCAGACGTTGTGCGAATAATAAAATTCGCGCAACGCCATTTACATCGACCGTAGTACGACGTGCGCGACATATGTACTTGACAGATAAATTTAATCTACTCAATATGCGTTCACGTTTCGGCGAAGTCATAAAGTTAGACGTCAAATCAGAGAACGTCGAGCGTTTTGCTTCTACAAATTTTCGATTATAAAGTCAGTTTTGTAGAATATTTCCTCGATTGCAAAAGGTTTCTGATATTCTAAATAATCAATAATTTAATAATTGAGATCTAATTAATAAACGAATTTGTTCTTTATATTATGTATCTAACATTACGTATGTCATCGATACAATTGTAACAATTATATGAAGACAAATTAGAACAATTTAAAACAAAGATAAATTTAAATAAATGAAATGTATGATGTTCAAAAATAAGTCGTTGCATAAAAGAAATAAAATATATCATTTTAATTAAAATCATTAATATGAGAGTTCGCCATTGTTAAATCGCTCGCCTCGTACAAACAACCTCTCTTATAAATCTTGTCAAATATTTAATCCGATGTTCTCATGAAATATATTCATGCCAGATGGTGTTTGCCTTCGTTTCTACCCTCTTTGTTCATACAAATAGTTAAAATTGCGCATGTTTCAATCATGACGCGCACTTATTCAGTGTATTAATGCATTATTAATGACGTTTTAAAATACCAAAATGTGAAAACTAAATTCATGTTACTCTTAAATAACGATGAAGAATATATTTTAATATTTTTCAATTTTATACAAGATAAATTTTATCCATTTTTATTTGCTTCTAATTCCCGGACAAATGATTGAAATTCAAGCTTTTTTTACAAAACAATGTACAAAACAGAAGATCAAGAAAAATAATTATGTTAATATTTTTACTATCAAACACGGTTGAAAAAAGTTATATTAAAAAAAACGAAACGTATTTCTATAAAATTTACTTTTCTCTTTTCTTTGGTCTGGGTTTAAATTTTACCCATATTTAGAGTTAAAAATATTATAATTAAATTTATTACATATAATATATCTAATAAAGTTATTAATTATTATTTCTATCGACTAATTAAACTAACTTTGAACCTACCGATCTAAAGCTGCTTCTTGTTGACAATGAGCAGCATAAGCTACTGTTAAACCCTTGTGACATCTTTCAGTCTGCATAGCAGATACATAAAAGACAAAATCAGCACCGTCGATTCCGGGACCAGCTCTACTTCCTTCAGCTATTCCGCAATTGTGTCCCGTCGCATTGCACGTTCTGCAAACCTAATATATAAACAAGCACATTAAAGAAAAACAAAAAAGATGTAGGATTTTAATAATTAATGGTAAATAAAGTGATAGCCGGATCGTTCAGTTACGATTGTCGTTTAATTAAATAAAGATAATATATAAAAGATACAATAAAGTCTCGAACGCGACAACTCAGTTCTCGTCGAGCACTCATTCTCGCGATCGCTTTTACGCTTCCCTTGTGAACCTCACACACACGTTTCTCTTCGCACAGCTCGCTCACGCACGGGGATCACGCGTCACGCCGATATTGGCTGATCGATGTCGCACACGCGATAAGACCCGCGAAATTCGACATCCTACAAAGATGTACAATAATAACAGAGAAATATATTAAAAAGAGCAATTTTTAATTTTGAAATAATTATTAATTACATACGAAAAAAATTCTCGCGTCTTATAAGTCAAGAATTTTACATCAACGTAAAATAAAGATGATAGACAACCTTGTTTAGCTGATTGTGAGTATCAGACAAAATATTGTAAGGAAGATTGCATGAGCTATAAAGTATTCAGAAACATTAATGGCTGAACCGAAGCAAAATCGCATTATCGTCAGAGACACCTTCGGCGAGGAGGTAAATAATTTTATGCCATCAGCGAATACCGTCAACAACAAGGGTGATGACGCCTTCGCCTAATAAGTTATCCGACACCAATTCGCCTCTCAGGGCCACTCATCAATTAGCCTCTCGTTTCCAGACTGCTGTCGTTAAAGCACATCTCTTCAGTACGAGTCTCGATAATCGATCAAGACAAAACGTCAATGAAAGATCATATCTCTTATTTCAAATACATGTACGTGATCTATGTAAAAATATAGAAATCTTGTTATCTGTCGCGATATAATGTGTCATTTTCTCAAAAAAGCAAATTCCTCTCATATTTTATTTCATATATTATGAGCAATAAGTTTGCAGTTTATACTTGCGCGAATAATTATATACAAATAAATTGATTATAATAATTATAATTATAATAATTATAATTACTAATAAAATTCTTAATATAATAAACTAAATATAAAAATTATAAAATTTCTTAATATATCAGGATTTATAATATTTCGTTCATATTAATCTAATTTTGTGTTATTATATATAAACTTAGTTTTCTCAATTGAATTATTTTTGCTCATCTGTCATTTAATAGAAGTAAAATAAATATTGACGTATTAAAAATCCATACGCGCGCGTGGTGTGTATTTTTGTGTATATATATATATATATATATATATATATATGTAATGTAATACCTTATATAAATTTTCGCTTCTTATGTTAAATAATTGATAGATAATAGATGGATGGAACAAACAGAATTAGATGAATCACAATAATTATTCTCTTAACGTAAATTATGAAAAATAAATCAAAATTTATTATATTGACTGTAAATTTAATTTAAAAAATTCAACAAAAGTACGAATTGAAAATTTAAGCATACACACACAACTTACTATTAATACAATTAACTTTCATAGTCGCGCATAATAATTCGAAAAGGACTTCTCTAAATGATTACATAGTATGAATAGCTAGAGAATATGAAGTATAAAATATCATCCAAAAAACACATTCTATTTTTCTACAGATTATATTTTACAGATTTATAGATTTACAGATTAACAGATTTTTAATTGATTGTTCCTTGACGAGAATTTAAATAGACGTCATTTTTTCTTAAAATAAATGCTTATTAGAAATTACAATTTACAAAATAAAATTTTTTAAACATAAAAAATTATATATACAATCATTATTTTTAATCATTTTACATTGTAAATGGACAAACAAGTTGTAATTCTCCAATGTCTATTCCCCAAAATACCAATGTCAATGCTCGATCAACTCCTTTGACTGGCTTCAATATTTATTGCACGGTTTAACTCGGCTTAGAGAACTTATCGGGTAATTACTTACGTCAAGATGGTCCTCCGGGACGCGTACTTCACCGCACATAGTAACAGGACGGCAAGTATCTATACAGTGTGTGTGGTGGTCCTTGACGAAAACTTGACTACTCTCGCATTTCCTGAAAACATACCGAAATGTCGGAAATTATTCACGGAAATAAAACTTGTCAAAATTAGATTGTAAAGTATCGCGTTTCCACAACCGCATCAAAACGCTGGAAATTGCTCATGAAAACAAAGTTCGTCAGAAGTAAATTATTATATAAAATATCACGATGTTAGACTCAACACACGCGTCGAAATCATTCTATGTTATTTAATATAAATTCTTAATGTAAATTAACTTGTGATTTCCTGCGGGACATTTATTATATTTCGCAAACCTGTTCGTAAACCAAAATACAAATATTTCAATATAAATTCCCATAAGAATTATATGTGCTAAATTCTCATATACTTTTAGCAAAAATGTTAACATATTGTATTCGTATAGATTTCTCCATAAAGACAACGTTTTGAAAAAGGAAATATCAAGATTTAGTGAGAGAAAGAAAATTTCATTTTTCTTTTCTTTTGGACACTTTCTACAAAAATTTGCGCAGAATTATTAGCTGTCACTTAAATAAAAGCCCCCAAAGAAGTCGGATAATATTAACGAAAGAAAACCAGAAAAGAAAAAGTCGTTTTAAATACGAACATAAAATATTTACGCTCCGCTTTATATAAAACAGATTAATTGGCAAAAGATTAACTTAAATTAACAGCAATGTAGTAACACTAACTCAATTACAGATATTTCTATACATCGGATATTAATTTACGTTATGTTATCTTCTCTCATCTGTATTATTTTTCAAATATATATTTCCAAATATGTAATTTAATTAAATAATGTGCCTGTGTGTGAAAACGTTTTCATATATACACATGCTAATAAGTATTTAAATGAGAGTTTCAGATTAATATTCTATTAAAGTCTACTTGAAATCAACTTCCATGTAAACGTGCTATATATAATGTATATAAATTAATACAATATGATAATATTGGATATTATTGTAATACATGGTATTACAATAAAGCTGACTTCACACACTCTTCTTTTTTTTCGAAGTATTATATGCTCTCGCGTGTTTTTTTGAGTGATATTATCTGACAAGAGTCAAACGACAGCACACACGGCTTCGAAACATCCCGATGGAACTGAAATGGCTATCGCAGGACAACGATGTTCCATCGACGCCGGACGATATCGACTCACTAGTATATACTTTTATAAGGTAAAAGTGGATACGACTATATCAGATACAATGGGGCTACCGGCAAGCAAGGATAAAGAGGACTCCAGAGAGAGGTGGGCTCTAAAGAGAAGGTGCACTTCGCTAAATAAACGTTGTGACACAAGCATGTTCGACGTCTCTAGTAAGAATTCTCGCTGATGTTGCATCGAAATTGAAAAGAGGAACAATATGCACAAGAGTATATTTCTTCGTAAAAATGAAGAAATTAATTAATAGATTCTAGAATAAAAAAAAGGGATTTTTATTTCAGTGATGATTAAATAAAGAATAAAATGTTATCTAATATATACATATCTAAAATTGCTTTTTATATAAATGCTTTTGATATAAATCTTTATGAATATATGGTTTTTGTTCGTTTATTGATATTTTTGTTGAAGCAGATTACATTCTGACAATATTACGCATAAAATGTCAAAGTCATGAAAATATTATGAATATTAAAATTACTATAAACGATTACAATACGTATGTTTTAAGCTATAATATGAAAGATAGATAGAGAGAGAGAGAGAGAGAGAGAATTAATTAATCAGATCCGTTATCACGAACGGATTGGTTAATTTTCACCAAACAATATGCGAATAACGTCGGTGTCCGATATTATGCAACATTGGTTACTACAAATTCGATGAAGACTGAGGGAATTAATTAATGTCACATTAATAGTGAGAAAAATGTCTATTATTAACACTATGTAATGTAAACCATGTAACTTGCTGGTGTATATTATAAGTACACTCTTTTATGAAAAAAAGAAGATTAACTTTCCGTTAATTTTACTAACTATTAACCACACTAATCATTACCCGTAATTACATTACGTGTAAACTCGAGAAATTCGAATTGTCTATTGAATTTGAGCTCTACGACTTCAAGGCCAAGTGTACAAGTCGCTAATCGGACACATGTTCCGATTGAGTTGATTTGCGTAAGTTAAAAGAGATTTTCTAATCTAAAAATTTTTTAATCTCTCTCTAAATCGAGAAATTACAAATTTACAGATTGCCAGATAAAACATGTTGTTTGAGAGGCTTTCAAACAAGAGCTATCCGGCTTATAACATCCGCAATGAAAATATTTTTTGTGTATAAAATCATGGTGTATAAGTTCTTTCAATTTCTTGGAATTTACGATTTCGATCTCGTGTAACGCTGAGCTTTGAAATCGATTCGTAGTCCGTAAGAACAAACGTTGTCCGTAAATAGTAAAGTAGCAATTTACTGTTCCGTTAAGAGTATCCTCTTCCTTCTTCTTCTTGTGTCTTCCTCATTCAGAGGTACAAGATCCTCGCAGAGAAAACGAAAGTGCGACTTAAACAGTTTCTCTATTGCCGACGCGAGATACATTCTTGTCAAGATAGAATCTCGCAATTTCGGGGACTTGGCAAAGTCGATATCACTACCAGTTTTTCGTGAAAATTATGCGCATTTCTTCTTCTCGAAAGAAGTAAAATACTTCAAAATATTTGCTTGTGATAGCATAAAATAATGAATACAAAATATTAAACTTATTTTTATCTTGAAAATTTTTTTATTTCCAAAATATAGTTTGATAGTTATTTCTTTAATATTATAATAAATCAACAAAAATAAAAAATTTTCCTAAATTAAGTTTTAGCGAAATAAATAATATTCAATATCATTTAATTTTTCAAATAAAATTAGACAATAAATAAAATTAGATAATAATAAAATTTAATAAAATTTTAATCTAAAATCTAATTATTATGAATTCAAGAAATTAAAATCTCAATCGATATTGATTCTTTAGAAAAAGTGTAACTGTGTAATAATAGACGAGAGAAATAAATGATTCATTCTTCCGCAATAAAAATTTATTAATTTAAATGAGATATAGAACAAAAATAATTTTTGTATAATCATATTGTGTTTAATGCTTATTTATTAAAAATTTATTTGAAGTGCATTTATTATGTTTCTCTCTTTCATGTCCGAGACGATGGCAATTTATTTCATGATAATTGCCTCATATTTGCCTAACGTGCAAATTTAATCCATCATGGAAGCGCGGGTTTACAGAATTAGTGCTTAATCCCTTCGAGATGACGATTGATCCCACCAAAATGACGTTCGATCCCATCTAAATACACACATATGTGCAAACGACGAGTAAACGAAAACCTTTTCTGCTACGGTAATCATGAGTATACATGGAAATATATACAACACGAATCATATCGTAATTACACAATTATATACCTAAAGATCATATAAAGTTTATTTTACATATATTTTAAAAATTAATATTGATATTATTTTTAATAAAATGACAAAACTTTAACATTATCGAAAGAATTCTCAACATTCTCTTTAAATCTGAGATTTCTCATGAGATCTTACTGAGAGAGATCTCACACACACAGATTTTATCATGAAATCCTAAACTTAACTTATTAATTAAGAATAATATTTATACATAAATATTATATTGCAAAAATGTTTCATATACGTGGTCTTGTACTAAAAATATAAAGCTGTCAAACTACCCATAGCTTCTTTGATATCTGAATTTTCGAAATTCGAGAATACTTTTCGGTATGATGACAAGAACGAAGATGCTGATGGTGACTTCCAAAGAACTTTATCGTTCAGGTAACTTAAAAGGAGTCCCGAGCACTTTGAAAGCACCACTCTGCTGCACTTACTTGGCACACGTAATACCGTGAGTACGGATTTGTTGCAGTGACACGCTTTCTGCATTACCAAGAGCTCGTTGGGTACCGACACCAACCCAACATCCTTCGGTTCCTCTGAAGACGTAACAGCTGGTGGAAACCACGATTCACAGTTATCATGTGGTCGAACAAAAAAACCAGATAAAAATTAACACGAATTTTAGATCTAGAAGGTATACGTACGTTCTGTTTCCAAGTATATATATGTTTAAGAGTTATAATCATTCATTTTTTATTTTATTTATTTATTTTCTTCTTTTTTTAATCTTGACTGTCTATAGCTTGTATGCGAAAAAAAGATTTGAAAATGATTAAAGATAACCTCATTCCGAGTTTCATGAAGTCCATAATATAAAAGTTTCATAATTTTAATTTTTAGTAAATAACATAAGTTCTATTGACACTATTATAATGTGTAACCGCAAGCTCTTACGGCATTCAAGTGATAATGTTCTTCACTTAGCGCTCAGCCCTTTGTAGCGAACATAGTAAGAGATAAAAGCAGAAGGCATTTATATGCGCCTTATGCAGTTTATATGCTCGCGTTATATGTAAAACTGTATATATGCATATATATGTAACCAAGAATGCTCATTTTCCTTTGAAAACGGAAATCCGTTATATTCGTCTTCTTCCTGCATCCTTTCAACCACAATAGTATCTTATATTCTCTTTCGTTGCTGCAATAAGGAGTGTTAATGCAATTCTAAAGCTACTTTAGTATACGTGTAACCGCATCATCTCTTCTCTGTGAAAGTTTAATTTAATTCGTATTTATATTCGCTGAATTTTTCATGTCGGTTTACAGTCATGCTTCCATATATTCACATTATTATGTCTAATTAAGCTAAAATGCTGGGTATGGATATAATTCACGTGTACAATTTTCGTACACTTCGTACAATTTTAACTTGAATTTTAATAGACGAGATTGAGACTAGAAATTTTATCAAACTTATAATAATATAACGATGTATTCTTAAAAAAGTCGCCACATAGTGATCAGGTAAAGGTATAACTGTTCAAACACTGCTGTGTGTACTCGTAAATTTTGCACAGCATACAGTGAAGTAGCGAAGTAGATAAGGGCAAAGAGTACGTATGAGAGAAACTTCTTCAAAAACAGCAGGTCATCGCACTGAGTGGCACACCTGGCCCGTCTGACATATAAAGCGACATACTACTTACGTACAGACCCTTCATTGATGATGAAGTAGGTACGGCCGGGCATGCAATACACCTGACCGAAGTCAACAGCAGAGCAAATTACTGCGGCCTACGGGTCAAGTGATGTACTCTCGTACGTGATCAGCCTATGCTGATCCCAAATGTTAGCGAATTCTAACCTTGGTAGCTAAGTTCGCGTTAACACTGACCATATTTCATTTTCGACTACCCTTCCAATGTATAAGAGGATTAAATTGGTAATGAGTTTAATTTCAAAAACGTTTCAAAATTGATTGTCGAAGTAATAGAAAGATTACCGGTGATAATGATAAATGAGAAAAATACAAAGTTATTGAGTTATTGAATAAGTCAATATTATTGCTGACTCTTCAATTACTTCAAACTTCTTATTGAAACGACAACAGTTTTCTCGCTAATAAGCAGGCAAAGCTGAAACACTAAAAAGTAAAAAATGAAAAAAAAAAAAGAACTTAAAGAGCGAAGAAAGAAAAAATACAAAAACTGTCGATCTCGATTTCATAATATTCAATAATATTCATATCTGCTGTACCTTTTTTACTTCAATTATATTATACTTATTATTAGAAAGTAAAGAGATTTTGCTACTAGCAAAATCGGCATCAAGAGTTTTTCTATTTGATCCAATTTGGATGCAATAATTACTTGTAATCTCTTTGTTACTGGAAGAAAAGAAGGAAGAAAATGTATACAAGAATAAACGGTGTCTGTTGTCCGTCCAAGATTTACTATTCTTTGTAATAAAGATACTAAAACATAACGTAACAAAAGAAGTTCTTGGCTATACAACTCAAACGTTACGCGATTATTTGATACCATAATTATATTTAAAAAACCAAGAATAAACATAATAATAATGGAACTCTTTTTGGATATACAATAAAAATGAAAACATCGATAAAATGTTGTTAAATTGCTATATTTTTAAGTTTTCCAAGAATAGAGAATGCAAATTAAATACGAGACGATAGTCTGTTTTTGAAATTCATCAATAAAATCATATTCAAAAGTTATTCATTCAACTTCCTCAATTGCATGTTGGGTTCAAAGCATGGAATATAAATCAATTAAATTTATATATATCTGTCATAATAGTTTATGTTGCAAAAATCAAATATATATATATTTTTTTAACTAAAAGATGATTTATATTTCCAAAGATCAAGATCAATTGAGAGTTTTACATTTGTTATAATTCTAAAGATTAATAACAAAAATGTCATTTTCCATACTTCCTTTCGTTTTATGTGTGCGCTTTATTATTCATTTAATAAAATTCTTACGTTGAAATTTTTTTATGTGTCTGTTGATATGTACCGTGTAAAAACTGCAATAAGTAGATAACGTTAATGAATCATCACGTGGTTTGTGGTTGAAGTTAAGAGCGCTGACATTAATTAAAGCGGTATACGTCATTATCCCTTTTCAGTAGCCTGCGTTTCTCGTTTCTCGTTTCTACCGCGTCGTGTTCCGCGTTACGAACAGCAGGGACGTGACGTTGCCAGTATATGAGCATGGAGAATAGATAGCAGATTGGATCTCTTCGACATAATTATACCTCTTTGATGTAATTATTTGTAGACACATGTGGATGAGACACATAATTTTGTCAAAATTTCATTCATTTCCGAACAAACTGTATAAATTTCAAACATAAGATTCTGATCTCTTAAAAAAAAATCTCTTAAAAATAACATAATAAAATGAACAGTATTGTTTATTAATTTTATTGTAATAAACCATATTATGAAATAATTTATTTGCATATTCAGAATGAACATGAGAACATTTTATCAAGAAAAGAAGAAAAAAATATTTTTTGGGAAGATTATTTTATTTATTTCGTCAGATAGCAAGTAATATCGATAAGTATTATTAGAAACTGAGTTTTATAATTACTACATAAAATTCATTTGCGTTAATTAAAAAGTCCTCGAACAGCTCGATATAAATTGACCATCATTATAAAAATCTGCAAAAAAAATCCATTATTACGAACGAATAATTAAGGTGATTCAAGCAACGTGCGAAAGATGAGGAAGATCCAATTACAATGTGATTTGTTAACGCACTCAAAGTTCACTAATTATCTTTTGTAACCTGTAACCTTTTGATACCGCACACTTAAAGTGTAGCCGACTAAGGAAAAATTTCCAAGCTGTCAGCTAATGATTAATTTTCGTGCAATGTCGACGTAGCAACGAAAAAAGCTCTTTCATGTAGCGACGTCACACAGGAGTACTTTTAAAAAAATCGCGTCGTAGCAGGGATTCCGAATATATAGTATTTCGTTAATTAGCTGGCATTAAAGCGCTTCCCTTTCTCAAGGGACAATAATACATTGTTTTCTTCTCCGCGTAAACGTCTTAGAAAATGTGAGAGTAAGAACGATCATATTTACGAGACATAAGATGTCCTTTCAAAAGCATCTCACAAAAGTTGACAGAGGCCATTCTTAATGTTTAAGCTTCTCTCACAAATCCTTTTAATAACTTGCTAAATTTATCTTTGTCGATGTTAACTTTTGATATTTTTTTGCTAATTAGCTTGAGTACAATCATGCCTCAGTCATAATAATACGCTCGTTATTTGTTTCTAAATTAGTAGCAGCTTAGCAATGTTACATTGTTCGATAAATCGAAAATTAATTTAGCGAGTTACGCGCTCGTTGTAAAGTTCCGCGGATGAATATATTAACTTTTGCTTTTGCAAAACAGCCCTTTTAATAGGAATTCTACGAATGGATATCGGCTGCTTATGGCGTAACTTTCCAAGAGAGATAAAAACTTGTCTACCATAACATTTTCCAAGAACTTTACCACCCTACTGAGACGCAAGGCGAAAGCAAAGTTTCCATATTACTTGCCGCTTCGAAGGGATTCTAGCAACGAGCTCGATCAATCTAGAACTTATTTGCTTAAGGAGAAGTACACGAAAACGTTTTATTGCTCATTTTCGTTGTGATATATAAATAAAATGTGTTACAATTTAACATAGAAAGACTTTGAAAATTTAAAGTTTATTAAATTTCAATGTGTCTAATACTAATACTAATAATTTAACTAATAAAAATTAATTAACTAATAATTATAAACTAATTAATAATAATTAAAATTATAAATTACCACAGAAATTATATTTACTTTATAAGATAATAAAGTAAATAATTACACTGTATATTCTCTACATAGCAACAATCGGAGGAAATTTGAGTTATAGTCCAAGAGCCCATGACATGAATTTGGGTAGGTGTTTTAGGCAACTTGAAATTATAAAAATAAGTAAATTTGAATGTGTGCGATTACGGAATGAAGAGTCTGGCAAAAAGTTTGCGGTTATTTTGCAACTGCGCAGCCTAGTACATTTAAAAAGAAAAAGCATAATCAAAAATAATACTTTTGGCAAAATAAAATTTAGTTATTTTTTAACTTTAGCACCTATAGAAATAAAAAATCAAAATGCCAGACGTTTTGAATGGTTCTGAAATATAGCCAGAGAGAGATTGCCCCCCACGTGACTTGTGAGTTTAGTGTCGTGGCGATCTTTGGGGCAATCTCTCTGGCTATATTTCAGAACCATTCAAAACGTCTGGCATTTTGATTTTTTATTTCTATAGGTGCTAAAGTTAAAAAATAACTAAATTTTATTTTGCCAAAAGTATTATTTTTGATTATGCTTTTTCTTTTTAAATGTACTAGGCTGCGCAGTTGCAAAATAACCGCAAACTTTTTGCCAGACTCTTCATTCCGTAATCGCACACATTCAAATTTACTTATTTTTATAATTTCAAGTTGCCTAAAACACCTACCCAAATTCATGTCATGGGCTCTTGGACTATTAGAATGTCATTACGTTGAACCATGTTTAACCCTCGTCAATTTTTGGAAACGTTGGAGGGAGATTATTGTTATCGGAACACAACGCGAAAGTAAATTTTGCGCTCGTCTGTTGCGAATAATGGATTCGCGAGAGGGCTGCATCAACGGTACCGGGAGCTTGTACCGATAGCGAGTATCGTGCAGATACTCACGGGAGCCTTTTCAGCGGGGTATTATAGCCGGGGGATATTTATGAATCGAAGGAAGAGGATCCCCGGAAATCCTGCAAGAGATGCTATCCTATCCTATCCCATGGCGCTATCCCATCCAGTCTCCCGTAATCCCTATTGGATCTGCCGAGGTTGATAAAGGAAAACCGTATGGCGTAGAAGAGAAACCGTGCCGTAGGCCATTCGAACACGTGTCGTTTTGATGCCATGGTTGCGTAGCCATTTTATTGAATGTATATACTAAGCTTCTGCGAAATCAAGCTGGTCGAGCTTGGGAATAAATCTTAATTTTATAACATAAAAGAAAAAATAACTAAAGAGAAACAGAAATCAGGTCAATGCAGATAATTTGCAACAGATACGTAATTGCGTAATTTAATATGTATTTACAACATAAATTAGATACGTCGTGCAATTATCAAAACTTAGAATTTAAAGTCCAAATATACTTTCACACATAAACATACATATTTTCTCATAAATAGCATAGGATATTAATATTATTAATATATTATATTATTAATATATTATTAATAAAATTTTCATTTGTTGAAGAACATTGTGTTTAATGGGTATTCTAAAAGAGAAAATATTGCAGATATAATTATACAGATAATTGCAGATAATTAATATTTGTAATTACATGTTTTTTTTAATGGTGAATATAAACATTATGTTTATTACCGGAGAATAAAGTATATTCTAATAAAGAAACGCTTGATCATAGTCACAAAACTGGCGCGATAAATGTGTTATACTAGATTCAACGACGTAACACGAGCAGATTGCGCGACGCAACGACAGGATTTCTTCGACAATTCGCTAAAGCACGCGTGTTTGCTCTTTCCAACAATTTCAGCCATCGTCTCTCACGTTCATGCGAGGAAAGAGAATTCAAGCTCGATTCCGCTCGACTACGACGAATTGGCAAGGAATGTTCGTAGGAAAGAGCGATTTAGTGATGAAAGGTGAGAACGACAAGCAGAAACAACAGCAACGAGAACGAGATAGGATGAGCGGAAGACGGAACAAAAATAAACGTCGAAAAGCGATCAGATTAAAAGTTTGAACGGGTACCCACTAGCCGCGAAACTGAGCGCTTGTGCCGCGCGTAATGGATTTTAGAATACCCAGCCAGTACCGGACGTGGTACTGACTTTCGTAAATTTTTACAAAGATCTCCGCGTGCTCCGGATATCGTAAGAACGGTCATATCTACGCGAATTCGGTATGCGTACTCGCTTTGACTTCACAAAAGAAAGTGATGTATAGTCAGACACGAATATGTACGAGTTGATATTCTCTCCAGCATTAATTTTTACAGCATTAATGCTGTAAAAATAGTAAAATAGTTGCCTACATTGACCAGGAATATGTGTATCATTTATATAGTGCTGATTCCTAATTATATTTTTAATAAAAATCGTTATATTACTTGATTACTTAAAATTTTAAATAACATTGCTTATCAGAAAAAATTAAGATAAAAATGAGATTTGATCTCACATAAGACGTTATTTGGGAGTCAAAGGTTTCATCATATGTACTCCATATCCTCTATTGTGTCCTATTTTCACCCAGTATGCGGTAGCAGCTGTTAATTTCACAGAGTATGTCACCATTTTCGGACCCCCGCTGATTTTATTTCCGAAATGGTCTCGCTGGCGGTACGACCGCGATAATGCGGTCACTACTGATGTTCCCATTAGTCTGTGGACTTTATCACCTCACGAGCGATGATAAAATTTTGTCTGTGAAGTAATAGCACACAGACTTATATGCATATATTGATATTGTAAGTATTGTCTAATTTTAATTTTCCTTAATAACTTGTTATCCATATCTTTATAATTTCGAAAATTTATAAACCGTAAAGAAGATGATTTTAAGCGTTCGACAAAGTGTTATTATAGTTATAAAGATATTTAAAAATAACTAAGTAAAGTTACATATCAGAGCATAATTTGTGATTATTTAAATTTGTATAAAAAAGCTAGTGATAATGATAAATTAATATTTCTTGAATTATCGTGATAAGGATATATAATATAGATCACACATTTGAGAGAGAGAGAGAGAGATAACGTAATTATATTTTATAGAATATCTTTTAAATTGATTTCATAACGTAATTGCTACAAACAAGATCGCCATTTGAGCATACTTACAATGTTGTCCGATAGCCCGTAACGATAATCGATTTCCGTTTGTCATCTTATTATTTTTTACACATTTCTGCTAGCTCATCGTGGCATCTATTTGTTATGATCGATGATGCAGAAAAAAGAATATAATATTTTTGAGTAATTACTCTTAGCCATAACTGTTTCGAGGGTAATACAATAATGTATATATAGTTACACTCTGTTGCAGTAAAATATCCATCAACTGAAGTGTAATCACAAATTTCGAAAGCTCGTCGTGTGTGATAATCTAGAATCTCTCCCATGACATTATAATCTTCTCCATATGGAAGATCGTAAAGCTCACAGTGTGGTAATTTTTGTTATAACAGGAATCATAAAAGATATTTTAGTGCGGGACGCATTTAAAACGATTCATTGCGCATAACCACGAAGCTATCAAAAATAATGTTTTACAATTTACACAATGCGTTTTATTCGATTACGTAACTGTGCAACGTAACGCACGTACAAGATGATGTTTGTAACATGGGTTACACATATATGAAATATACACGCCAATATATACAATAGTCGCGATGAGATGATTCAAGCGTTATATATTTATATATTTATAAAATCGTTTAATTACTTTCATGAACTTAGTAATAATAAACATTGTGAGATAAAAATTATTTATGTAATAAACATTGTATAAAGTATTTTATATACTAATCAAATGTAGCATTTTTTATAAAATTAAATTAGCACTATGCAACGCTGTTAAATTTTGCTACCTGATAGAAACAATGATTCTTTGCTCCTTATTTCTTTTCACATTCTTCTAAATGCCCTAATCTAACGCTAAACAATAATTTGCAATGTCTTTTAATTCTTGAATTAATTTTATTTTTATTAAAATATGAAATATGATAACATCGTAATAAAATGGTGATGATAAGAATATGGTGAATGAAAAGAAAGATCTAGTGGTTTTAAATTGAAATCGGTTTTAAATTGAAATCTCGTTCGCAATTTATTTCCGCTCACTTCAAGTTATTTAACTAACTTTTCCGATCACTAAAGATAGTTACCGTTATCCATTCATTATAATTTTCATAAATTTTAAATTTAAAAGTGGTTTTTTCTTTGATCCTACCCATTCACTCTTATTATACATTTTTATTATGCGCATTTTCAGATCAATACCCTGTCTTCATTATGCTACATTAGCTTGATTCTTTCTAATTGTTCCTGTTTCTGTCGAAAAGATTCTGATTTTCGCGATGTAACTCAAGGTATCTTTTGTATTTACATAAAGTATATATATTGTATATTGATCATCTTTCAAGAATAATAATTTAAATCTGGTATTTTTGTTTCCCCTTATTTTTCTGACTAGACAAATTTTCCTTCTCCATCTGTGTTCATCCCTTTGTCTAGATTTTTCCTTCTCATGGCATGCCTTGTTTCAGTTTTTTACCGATACGGCCAGTATCTCATTTTGGCCTTTTTTTCAAATGCGCCGTCGCAACAAGCTCGTTCTTCTTCGTCATCCGGAGGTGGTGGTTATAGTGGTGGTAGTGGTACTAGCGGCAGTGGAGGTGGTTAGTCCTCAAAGTACGAAAGATCCAAAAAAGAAGATGTAAAGGACGCGAGTAGTGGCTGTGCGAGATCGATACCACGATACGAATTGGTGCGGGGGAAAATGTCACGTTCGTCCGTTCTCTCGGTAACGAATAGTCTGTACGGTTTCATAGTATCGAGATTAAGATTAATAACGGGGACTGATCCGAATGTCGGTAACTAATGTTAGAAACTGTTCGTCTCACAACTCAGAATTAATGCATCTTGCTGTCTGTCTCTTTCTTTGTCTCACTTCTCTCTCTCTCTGTCCTAATCTATCTGTCTTTAGTAGAGATAGATCATGCTTGTTGCGGATAACATGGAATACATATGGCGTGGATCGATGCAGGGCACATCAATACATCCACGTTTACTTGTAAAACCGGATTAGTGTCACGCAGCATGTCATACAAAGTACATATTGAGGATATTGTAACTAAAAAAAAAAACATTAAAAGATCTAAAAATATTTTTATTGTCCATTATGATAATAAATTATACCTTTTTAATTACTCAACAACTATAAAAAATAACTGACTAATGTATAAATAATATAAATATAGAGATGCAAATGTAGAGAGAAAAATAGCATAGCAGATATTGTATTACACCATTATTACATAAATAATCGATAGTTTTAAAATTTTAAAATTTCCATCACATTGTATTTTAATTTTCTGATTTTCTAATTTTCTGAAATAATCTAATTTTATGATCGTTTTATCTTTCACTTTGTCATTTCAGTAAATTTATTACACAGTAAGATACTCGCACTTCATTTAATATTGAAACACAATTTGAAATTTTAAACTCTTTTGTTCAGATAGAGTTAGTAAAGTATGTAATTTAACAAGATATTTAAAAAATACTTCTTAGTATTTTCATAACTTTTATTAATGAACATTGTTCAGAAGATAAGCGATAACAAAATTCGATCCTAAAATAAGTAGAAAGTAATATCTCCAATTATTAAGTTTTATTTTCCCCCTTTTGCAATATTTTCAAGCTTTGATTTCTCATTTCGCATGTGTTTGATGTCTCCTGTTTCTATGAAACTCAATCCATGCAGGATCGAAAATACTCTCGCGACATATGATACCTCGTATGATTTTCATACTCTTAATGTTGCCTGTGATCATGATAAAAATAGGAAGCTTGATGTTCCGTGTACGACAAGTTCGATTAAAAACAGTGGACATGAATATGAATACGACGTAATGTTTGCATGTCAGTTTCGAGAATGGATATTTGTTCTTTGTCGCAAAAATGTTTTTCATATATACTGATTTATTTCCGAGTATAGAGAAGAAAGGGATAATAACTTCTATGAAATATGTATAGATATCCTCCAAAAGAGAGTGCACAAAATTACACAATAATCATAATTATAAATACAAAATACATCTATTAATTATAAAAGTAATTTGCAATTCTGATGTGTGAAATCAGTTGCAATTTGTCAATTCTTAAACAAAGTTGGCAATATTATTAATCCGATAGGGAAAACGTTTTAAGTTTTATAACAGTTGATTTTTCAATACGTACAGAGTAACAACTCGTATTATTTTTTATTCCCGCTCCATGATGTAAAAACCGGAGACATGACTTTTATTGACGAATTTTTACGGGGTAGAGTGCTTTCCACTTTCATCGATAAAAATTACAGAAAACATCAATATTTTCATAAGTCACTTACATGTCGATTCATCAACATTGTGAAAACTAAGATTGATATGATTGACCCTGTGTTCAACACCGTGTGAGTTTATTTGAGAATGTTTATTATAGAACTGTTTATTTGCAAATAAAATTATTAAGTAAAATTAAAACGTTGTATTTAAAATTGTTGGTACAGTCGTAACAGTTTTAATTAAGACACAATCAATAGTGAACAGAAACAGACTATACTATAAAAAAATTAATTCATGTTTATATCGTACTTTCAATATGATTTTCATGTCTAACGGTCTTTCAATAAACAGAGCATTACTCGCCAATGCACGTCCTTTGCATTTTCCGGTTCGCTTAATCTTCGTCACACGATCGATGTACACGGCGTTCATGTTACTAGCTACACGACAAATCGCACCGCCGGACTCTCGAGCAAGCGGAGTTTGTAAAAATAAGAAATGCTTCCCATATCCGATACGTTCGGTATGCATCTGCTGAATAATGCAACGGTCCTCCTTTTCGTATCGTGAATAGTAGGATGAGTGGGCGTCACTCTTCTTGCTCGTGTCTTTTTGCGTCACAGTGAAGGCTACGGGAGAACGCCAAAAGTCGTGAAAGATCTCGGAAGCCTCGTGCAAGATTGATTCCACGCATAGATTTCGTTATAGCTTTCGCTCCAGAGGCGCGGAGTCTGCTCCGATAAGCAGCAAGGGAATATATAAGCGGGGCTAAACTTGGCTTCCTGTATCGTTGCGTCGCGAGAGTCGAGAAAGATGAGAAGGAAAGTGGAAAGAAGACGAAGCGAAGTAAATTCTATCGCGTGCATCTCAAAAGGATTCAGGAATTATTGAACGTGTTTGACTGGAAGTATTTCCCTGTGTATATTCTCCACGGTGTATTTCCTTATCGATCGTTTCTCCTTCAATGAGAGAGATTAGTGTTAATATCACATCTGATTTGTCTGTGAAGGATATTCCTCAATGTTACTAACAACAGTTCTACAATTTTTTAGGACAAAATGAGCGGAAGGTTTGTGAAATTGGTACTTCAAAATGCAAATTTTTACAAAATTGAAATGATATTTGATTATCCACAATTTTTCCACATTTATCCATAAATAATCGTTTTTTTGCTCATCTATAAAAAACATCTATAAACAAAAGAATTGAACAGATTATGAATTTATGATCTTTTCATCACCATCCTTAAATGTTTTTAAAATTATACATTCTGATTGTCCATATTTGTCCCAGAAATGATTATTTATATGTCTATAAATAATCATTTCTGTTTACAGAAAATAAAAATAAAAAAAGTTGAACAAATCATCATGAAGGTCAGTGTGTTTTTTTATTATACATATACGAAATTCGATTGCCCGTAATGTGTTCACAATTCGTCTAGTAATGTCGTAAGTAATGTCTATTATCCGCCGTTTTATTATGTAAAAATCCGCATTTTAGAGAACTTCAAGCGGTTATTGTTCTATAAGATATTTGCTAAAGTATTCAATTATTAAGATATCAGATTCATTATTAAGATATTAGTAAAATCATTATTAGTAAAATTATGACTTTTTAATCCTGATGCTAAAAAAATGTCGGGCTGTAGTTCCGAAGGGCCTATGTGAGTTAATGGGTTCAATTTTTTTAGCATACCTCTCTAAGTATGAGAATGTTAAATATAAAATATTGGCTCCGGCAATTAAGGGGTTATATACCTTTCTCGGCCCGAAAAATAGCTCTTTTTCACTAATTTTTTTTCAAGAAACAAAAAGGCACATAAGGATCGGATTTTTTTTATATTAAAGAACATACTTTAGACTTGTCACTCAATTTTTATTGAAATAAAATAACCTCCTTTACCCCCCCTGCAGTCCCCCGAAGTTGACTGTGCACGATGGGACTTAAATCGCGGTACCATGGATTGCTTCTTATCCAATCATCTGAAATAAAAAAGCAATATTGCACCTTGAAGTTTATTAAATTTACTCGTATTTGACCCATTCTTTTTTTAAATTTCGAATTTAAAACAAAATGGCAGATGTTCAAACTTAAGGTATCATTTTTCACGTATAAATTTCATTTTTAAACGTGCTAAAAAAATATAAAAAATTAAGATATCAAAAAAATCATGGGTCAAATACTAGAGAATTTTATAAGCTTTCAGACAAAAAAAACCGGATGGGAATCGGTTAAATAGTTATTGAGATATTTATGGTACCGACTTTGAAAACACGGTTTCGAGAAAAATGCGTTTAAAGTACCTACCTACCTGTGTGCTCTGCCGTAACGGCTTATGAGATGCCGAAACGACGGTCAGTATAAAGTACTGTAACTTCGTCAATTTTTCGAATTTCTTCAAATGGCTTCGGATATACATTCTTGAAATGTTAATCTTTCAAAATATGTAATAAAAAAAAAATCGATTTTTTGAAGCCGAGAAAGGTATATGCCCCCTTAAATAGAAGCCGAGATTTGGGAGTTTTGCTGGCTGTTTCACTCCACCTCGTGCTTCGGCCCAAAATGAGGTCTATAATTGTTCTGTTCCACATAGGTTTGCGACTTTCCACGCGAAGCGAGTTCCATCCCATCTCACCCCGTGCTTCGGCCCAAAACGAGATCTATAATTGTTGTGTTCCATATGGATTTGTGACTTTCCACGCAAAGCGAGTTCCACTTCACCCCATCCCGTACTTCGGCCCAAAACGAGGTCTATAATTGTTCTGTTCCACATAGATTTGCGACTTTCCATGCGAAACGTGTTCCACCACTACTTAGTTTGTGCCATAGTTACTTTGTGTCACTAGTCAGTGTGTGTCTATAGTTAGGGTCTGTAGTTGTTCACTACACTGATGAAATCCTGAAATCACAAATTCTACTTAAATTCTTTAAATGTTGATATAGATAAAAAGTGTATTTTATCACTAGGAAGCAAAATTCCTAAAACTTTGTTTCTGTTTTATTGCCGGCTCCAATATTTTATATTCATTCTCATACTTAGATAGGTGTGCTAAAAGAAATTGAGGCTAAATTGAAATTGACTCGCTAGCTCATGTGGGCTTTTCCGAACTATATCCAAATGTCGTTCAATTCTAAATTCTTTATCTAATATGAAGATGAAAGAAAATAAAGATAAGACAATTAGCGTTGAGAACTAATAGCATGAAAAAAATATGAAGAAAGACAAAAATTGTAAGGCTCTGATGATAGATTTTCTAGGAGCATTTCCTAAGTCATTAATTATGTAATTACATCTCGCGGAAAAGGCATGCGAAATACGACTACGATATTTTTTCCCTAGTAATGTTTTTTTCTTATATTTATTCTCGACATAGCACAAATTTTATGCTGTAAAAAATTATGAACAGGTGACAGCAAAACAAATTACAACAACGAATCTTAGGCAAACAATTGTGTCTTGAGACATAAAGTTCCCGTTGTTATGCATTGCACAGTAAGAGATGAAGGAAAGGATAATATAGCGAGAATGTACTGTTTACTTATGATGGTATGACAGAAACGTTTTGGCATGATTCTTCTGAAAATCTAAAGCACAGCAGGAGAGTTCGTTCAACTAGTCCCCATAACTTAATTTATACATAAGGGAACATTTATCAAGCTCTGAAACAACGTATGTGTTGCAATTTTAAAACTTTATATACAAGATATCATACATTTTGTAACAGAAAGAGATAATAGGTACAGATATATAAATTGATTCATATGTGTTGATTTGTGGTAGGACTAAAGCCGCAAAGAAAAATGTAGAGCATTTATTAGAGAAATTATTGTCGTACACCAATCACACTAAATCACAATGAGAACAAAATCTGCCGAACCGGAAAAACGGACCAACTTGAGAATCGACTATTTGCCAATTAATTAACGCGACTGCCAACAAAACTTTTGCTATTAGCCTAAATAATTGGAGCGGGATTACCAAGTTTTAACCCAAGAACCTGCCCATCTCACTGAAGCGGGCTTTCAAGTGGGAAGTCTACTTTCTTCCTTGCTTAAGAGAGCTTTGTCGAACATAGAACGCCGCACAAACTCTCGATAAAAAGTCCATTACAAATTTGGTAGAACTGTAAGTAAATTTTGAACGCTTAATATTTTCAATAATTAATTTGCAAAATTTTACTAAAATAATCTTTTGTATTTAATAATAAATTCTTTTCTAGATGTAACAATATTTCACATACATTGCTCATTTTTCAGATGTAGGTAAATATAACTTTTTTTCAATGTCAGTAAAAAGATTATCTTTTTCATTATTTGTCTTATAATATAAATTATAAAATTTAACTTATAAATATGTATAATTAACACTATTTTATGGCACATCGCTCTTTAACTTGCATGGATTGAATAATTTATAAACGAGTAAAGAATTTACATTTATCTCTCTACACGGTTACCTCTCCGCTTTTTCGCGAAACAAGTGCGCGTGACCCCATTCGAACCAAAAGTTTCATTTTGAATAATAAAGTATCAGCAGCTGCTGGAGTACATAATGCCGGATGCTTGTACAAGCATAATAACGGAAAAATATGGGATGTAGTTCTATAAAATAGGATAGAATTTGGTTTTCAATTCATTCAGCGTTAGTTAATCTCAATTTTTTCACACATTCATATGTATAAAATACGATGCCGAATTGACTTTTGTACATTTTTTTCTAGTGACCAAATCGAAAGTATTGTTCTATCAAAATTTAGACACAAGAAACAATTTAGAACAGAATACAAGAGAAATGTGTGAAAATCGAACTTCCTATATTGAATATAAGAATACATGTATACGAGGGGTGTTCAAAAAGTAAGTTTCCCTAGTCTGGCAAAAAAAGAAAACACAATTTATAGGCTAAAGTAAAGTAAGGATTTATTGTTTAACTCCTTAACTATTTTTCTACATAGTCACCTTGGACTTGAATACATTTTTCATATCTATTTTCAAGCTTTAACAATCCTTGTTTATAAAAATCCGTGTCCTGTTTTTTAAAAAATGATTTTACAAAGTTTTTGACTTCATCATTTGAATTGAAATGATGGCCACCCAAGCTTTCTTTTAACTTAGGGAAAAGATAATAGTCACTTGGTGCGAGGTCTGGAGAGTAGGGTGGGTGCTCAAAAATTTCCCATTTGAATTTTTCCAGTAAGGTTTGTGTTTTTTTGGCAGAATGAGGCCGTGCATTGTCATGGAAAAGCAACACTTTTTTCGATAATTTTCCAGGACGCTTTCGTTTGATGGCATTTTTAAGTTTATTTAGCACTTCACAGTAACGATCTGCATTTATCGTGCATTTTTTAAAAAACAGGACACGGATTTTTATAAACAAGGATTGTTAAAGCTTGAAAATAGATATGAAAAATGTATTCAAGTCCAAGGTGACTATGTAGAAAAATAGTTAAGGAGTTAAACAATAAATCCTTACTTTACTTTAGCCTATAAATTGTGTTTTCTTTTTTTGCCAGACTAGGGAAACTTACTTTTTGAACACCCCTCGTATTTCCTCAATGTCATCAAATTCACTTCTTTGTAAAAGTAATATGCTAGGACATTCTCGCTTCATATTTATAAATGTATGGCATAAATATTTAGCATCAAATGCTTCTACCAACGCTTCAAGATTTGTGCTGTCACGTTAGCTGAGAAATATTCGGTATTCAATAATTTCGCCTGTAATGTCAACTATGTCCATAAATACCGATGTAAATCCCAACGGAGCGATATTCTCCGTTCGTTAACAGACAATCTAGGCAGCCAGTACTGTGGTTATAATCCAAAGTCCGCAAGATGAGATTCTATCGAAATACTTCAGTCTTTCAGTTCTGATGTTACATCGTTCTCTGCATACATATCAAGAATGAGATAGTAAAATAATTCCGTTATCAAGTTCGAGAATAAGACGTAGTATTTAATGTATTAAATATATGAAATATAAAATAAAACGCGCATATATTTAGTTTAAAAATGAATAAAATTTTCAGTATCATCACAAAATAAAAACAAAAAAATATACAGAACACTGTTGAATTAATAATACGAATAAAATAAAATTTTATGATAAATTGCATAAAATAAATTTTTTCAGGATAAACACAACGATTGTTACCAAAAACGAACCCTAGAATTTACAAAGCTAATTGCCCATATTCCGATCTATCGTTCACGAGGATATCCCGTATCTGTTCCGTGTGACAATCGAGTTATATAACAGATGAGCCAAATAAGCCAGAACAGAAACATCCGCTACATGCACCTAGTTATAACCACGGAAACACGATTTCGAGAGACAAGCAACTGGTAGATATGATTCGCCCAATTAACCGAATACCTCGTCAGTCTGCGATCGTGTTCGGTGGCACTTGAGTGATTTAGTATAGCTTTTGGGCGATAAAGCTGAGTTGCCGAAAATTATGTACGATTTCATTAACAAAATATAATATAATATATTGATAATTAAATTAATAAAATTTTACACACATAAACATGTAGAATATAAACTGTTGTGTGTATGTGTGTGTGTGTGTGTGTGTGTGTGTGTGTGTGTGTGTGTGTGTGTGGGCGTGCGCGCGCGTGTGTGTAAAAATAATGTGTGTGTCTGTAATATACTCGCTTCTGCTTTATTTTGTGTCTTGTACATTTAAGAAAACTTGTATTGTTGAGAAATACTCTAACGGCGAGCTAGAGAAGTAAAACAAATCCGGAAATCCGAGAGGAGATGAACAGAAAGTAAGGGAAGAATGTAGGCAGTGTCCTTCTTCGGAATTCGATGGTCAGAGAGTACCAACGCCGAGAAAGTTTTGATGAAAAAGTTCCGTCACTCTTACTTACGATGCGAGGACACAAATGGAATGATCGGAACAGAAAATAATGAAAGTATTGGACATAAAATCTATAAATCACGTAAGGCAGATGAAACATAATAATAAAAAGTATCGGAAAAACTAGCATCAGATACGAAGATCTAATTGAAAAAAGTTCTTAAAGTTGAAAGCAAACGTAACGTAAAGAATTTGTTAGCTTCTATTTCTTCGCAATGAAACGTCGCTTTACACAATATCACAAATACATTGACACAATTTCCAATATCATTTTTTATGAGAAAACTTTTCTTCTGTTAACTGCACTTAAGAATAATTAGTAGTAAATCATTATATACCTTAACCTATTCATAAAATAAATTTTTTAAATGAAATCTGAAACATTATTAAAATATTTTTAATACCAGAATATTTTAATAATCATAATAATAAAAAGTATCGTATTAATCTTTCAGACAATAGTCCTAATAATAGCGTAACAAATGTAACTGTAATTGTCATGTAAGTAATTTCCTGTATCTTCATCGCTTTTTTTCAGAGATATGATTATAAGAGAAAAATTATATAATAATAGCAGTTTTTATTTAATATTACAAACGTTTGTATTTCTTCGTCCTTTATTTAAATGTATCGCGAGTTCTTTCTTCGTTTTTCAAAACTTTTCTTTATAACATTATCTCAACCAGAAAGAAAAGCATGTGACAAAAAGAAGTCGAAAAGAGCAGCGCGTTATAATCGTCGAATTACATTACGCTACTCTCCCCTAAAGAGCCGTATTTTATCAATATGTAAGAGAGCCGAGATCAAATATCCAGATGCGAACCTTAAAACGTCGCAACGAGAATTAACATCATTCTGAAACAAGCGTGCGCTTTGCAGGTCATCACATCAAATTCAATTACGCTGCCGCCGGAGGTCGTTTGACGTATCCATAACGTCCCGGGGCAAACCCGGCTTAAAATGTCTGTGTCGCACGCGCGAACCGTAGATGGATGTGATTACCTGAGACCCAGTCGCCCCAGTCATGGTCATAGAAAATACCAGGATCCCCGTGATCGTCGGTACGAGCTGAAATCGTTACCGTGGACACGTGGCGCATACGTGACGTGCGACTATTCCGTATTTTAACTACGACGATCCTGATTGCCCTGGCGTGATTTACCGGCGCACGGATTAAAACAAAACGATTATCGTAATTCTTGAAACTCGTACGACGACATCGCGTTCACTGAAATTTGATTCGTTCTCTCTTTCTCTCTCTCTCTTTCCGACCGAATTACGACAGGCACGAGGAGAATCGAGAGGCGTTAGACGCTATTGTCATACTAGGAAATCATTAAAATTAATTACGGTCTTGCGGTCTGTACAGCTAACTGAAGTCAGTTGTACGTATACCGATGCAAGGTACGATGCAGTAGAGTTCCTGAATAAATAATTGGGTATTATGAGCCCATGCTCATAATACCCAAAATGTAAAAAATATATTATGTGTGATACTGTTAAGTATAATTTTATCAAAGAAAAAATATAAACAAAAAAAACATGCACGATATCTTGAATAAAAGTTCAAAAAAGTATTGACGAATATCGACTCGAAACAAATGTTAGGAAAATTTTGACGGAATTTATTATAATTGCATTTATATATTACTGCGTTTATTACTCTAGCACGTAAATACGGTATCAAATTCAAAACATTAACTCTGATATAAAATTAAACATATATAAGTATACAAAATTAAAATAGAATTAAAAATATAATATATTTGTTGCATCTATTTACATTTTGTCTACGTTATTATTCATATTCAGAGATACGGTCAATACAGGATATTTTGCTTGGCATGCATATCGTATGTAAATATGTGACGCTTGATTGTACCAGGTGATTATACTGTCAACATTCCCATAGAAATTTCAATGATATGTTATGTATACGATTATCAAAGCCATTGACGGAAATCGAACCGATATAAGCTGAAATGCACAATACCCTGATTGCGGAGCGCGTGATATCCGTATTAAAAAAAAATAAATCGTTTAAATGGAACCAGATACACAAACCAACGAATGTAATACTGCTTTACTCTGTTTTTGTTGATATCATCTGGTATCTTATACTGTTGCTTAAAGAGCTTTCGTTTCTAACTAAGTACGTCGATATTCGCATACAAATTAACAACATATTTCTCGAACTTATTTCATTTTGTTACTGTATTGTTATTGAAAAAAGCTTAGAAGCAGAAACGCGTTTAACCTTTAGTATTGTTATGCTTCATTATATTTATATAATTATATTTTGTTCATTTGAATTATTACTCGTTCGTTTTTAGCCTGCATTATTTATTAAATTTTAACAGTATATTTTTTGTAAATATATAACAATCTCGAAACATATACAGAATTTCGAAGGTTACTTATTATAGAAATTTTGCAATGAAATATATATTAATATCCTTTATTAATTACACAATAAATTCAGTTATTACAGTTTGATTATTTAATATGTTATATATTAAATTATATCAGTTGCATGTGTGCTATTTCCACTGTCAGATAAAATGAAGCAAATAAATTATCTATGGATAGTTTGCCAATTGTGACTCATGATTGATTGATTTAATTAATTATTATGCTTGACAATATGGAAACTAAAGTTAATCGGTTGGATTGCCAATACAAATATGGATTTGTTTAAAGAAGTGTAATAAAAAACAAATTATAAAATTAATAATAACTATATTTTTAAGTAAAATATTGCATATTAAAAAGTGATTAATAATTTTCAATATTTTTTATTAAAAGATTGATATGCAAATTACGATATCAGAAACAGCATAATTAGTAGCGAGCATAGCACGCATCCACACAAAAAATAGGAAATACCGAAAAAATTGTCCTAATTGCAAGATATACAATTCGCGTTAGCGCGTACATCCGCAGGGGTATTCTAATTAATGCTATTAGTGGACGTTAACGCGTTCCATCGTTACGTGAGATTTATGTTCGACGCGAAGTAATTACATCTTGCTGCTAGGATTCAGGTTCCCTAGATACTAGCCTAAATACAAATACTACCTTAAATATAAAATTACTACCGCTGTTTATCATGTCGGATAGACATAAATATGTGATCATCACTGCATTTTTCTATTTTATTTATTTCTATTACTAATAGATATTATGAATATCTATTAGTAATAAACATGTATTAATGAAATATCCTTTACAAAGCAATTTTATTTTACATTTTCAAATTAATTACCTAAAATATATTTTATATATGTGACAGTCTGTATTTTTTACGTATATATTTTTTAAATATACTGTGTAAAGAAAGCTGCACATTTGGGAAAAAATGTATCAATAAAAAAGTTCATTTTTCTATCATTAATTATAAAATGTAATTGTAACAGACTTTCTTATATAACACAAATTGAAATTTATTACTTTCATACTTCAGATAGGTTAAATGCAAAAACTGAAAGAAAATACGATATAGATCGATTAGATACAGTAACGCAAAAACTTGAACAGTGTTTTAAGAGATAATGGATAATATGGTCTTCATCGAAGATACTCAGATTTGTGAGCATTGTTTAGATATGGACAGATCCGAAACACAATGTGTGTGTGGGGGAGGGAGGGGGAAAAAAGTGGAGGAGAGAGAGGAAAGGAGGGAGGGAGGAAGGAAGGAAAGGAGGGGAGAGAGAGAGAATGTAGGTTACATCGTTTCCATGCAAACGGCTAAAGAGGTTCTCGAAGCATCTTCAATCAGTAACTCATTGCACGGTCCGGAAGTGCATTAAAGCGTTACAGTAGTTATGCCGTAATATTGCGTTATGTAAACGACCCGCGAATCATCCTCCATAATCCTTGCCTCTTGCCGACCATATCGTAGCGTGCATTCGACCGATAAACGTTACACGCGTGCTCACCCCGTTTAAACGCAACCGGCTCTCTCTCCCTCTCTTCCTCTCTCTCTTTCAAATCGAATCTCCTTTGACGCGTGCCCGACGCAATCCTGCGCTTGTATGCGTGGCACCCCTGTGCACGGGTTTCATTTGATCCGATTTCACTCTGCATTCTGAGCGACAGGCATTACATTTACCTTTTGTGAAGACCGACACGAATTAATGTGCTGCCCGTCCATAATCCAGCATGCATTGTACACGATATTTCGACGCGATTAATCTTTAGAAAAAGAGGGATTGGCAAATAAATAATGCAATTTTCTTAACATCTCATGAAAAATTATGTTTGTAATACATTAATTTTTTTTCTATAAAAAATATCTATTTGAAGATAATTTTATAAAAAATTTTCTAGCAATTTTTACAAAAATTTTATTCATATTCATATTCATATTGTAGTTCAGGAATAATAAAAAATACAGCAGTTTCTCAAATCTAACAATAAGGTTAGTTATTTTTAAATATTCCTCATAAACAAATTATAATAAATAATAAAAAGATTTTATACCTAAAAGATAAATTTTTATGTAAAGATATATCCATGGAAAATGCTTCTTATTCTGTAATTCTATTGTAAGTCATATCTTTTAGGTGAAATTAGCTTGAAAAATTGTTGCAACTACTTTAATCTTACATCAAAGTTAAAAAAAAAGAAGTAAAAAAAAGATTTTCAGTATTGTCCATGAAAATAACAAAACATTTTAAAGTCCACGTCAATGACATCTTATTGATATTATTTTCCGATACTTGCCATCGTTTTATAACATTCTTTTGTGTGTTACGATAGAAAGTCGTTACATCTTTATTGTTATACTAGAAATATACACATAAACCGTTTCTGACACATTGTGCGCAATATTCAACATTCCTTTTCTATCATAGCGCAAAGTTAATTCTGCAATTTTTTTCCGATTCACTGTATTTATATTTAGATACATTCCGTTAGGTCAAAATTCTTAGTGTACGATTAGTGTAAAGTATGTCATTCGCACTTTCGATTTTCCGGAATGACAACTTCATTCGCGTGGATACTCGATCAACTCTATTGAACATACTTTAATGGCAAATGTCTTATCTCCGGTTTGCACCGTAGCCGTGACGGGAAATAGTATATAATGATACATAGAAGATCGATAAACGCGCAAAGTTTTTCGCAAGGAAGCAGCTGACACGCGAAGATTACCACGAGTTCTCGCCTGGATTTTTATTGGCAGCAATAGGAACGGAAGTTGGCAAGAGATTGATGTATGTGCCCCAGAATCGAACCCACGTTCCTTCTTGTCTTATTTTAGTTCACGCGTTCTTTGTGTTATATCCAGCACCCGACTTGTGCCTGTATGTATCTCTGGTGAATTCTTTTTTTCTTATTCACTAAACGTCAACACTCTATAAGGATACGAAATATATGCTTGAGTATGATAAATTAAAGAAAACCGCGTTGCGCACGTCCATTCTGATCGATCGAATTTGCACTGACCGTAGCTTAAGCGGAGGGTGACTATCCCTCACGTATTTTCACCCTTACGTCCTTTGCTCGCGGCAACAGTAAATATCGGAAGCGAGAAGCTCATTTTGTCCGAGAATGTCATTTTGGGACATGCATAGACTTACAGATGGAGGAATAATTGTTTCATTATTAAGTATTGTCTATATCGGCGCTGATATAGGTCGAAATGATGCATTTGATGAACACATAATTTTTATGTTCTCACATTGAACGAAAGAAAGGAATGAAAGCAAGAGGTAATAAATAAAAGAAGAAATGCGAATGAATATATGTATAAATGCGATTTATTTCAATAAAAGATATACTTGAGGAAGCACATACTGAATGAGTTTAATATATCGAGAATAAAAGATGATTACGATAATATACACAATAAATAAATGATATTGGAAGTCATACATAAGAGATTAAACACAGATATACAGGATAAATTCCTGAATGTATGAATTTGATTGTGACTATATCTTACCTACAATAAATTATACTTTTAACTAGTTTTAACTAAATCGCTAAATTTGCAAAGATATTTGCAAGAAAGTTAATTTCACACAATAAGGAAACAATTATTGTTTCATAAAAATTGTTTTTTAAATATTCTTGGCAGTAAATATCTTAAATTTAAAAAATAAAAAGGTCACAAAAAATAAAGTTCTTTCTTTTCTCTCAAATTTCTAATCCGTACACAATTGTTACTTTACTGTTATGAGAACATTCCATTTACGAGGCCAATATCCTCTCTCTCTTTCTCTCGATGCAAAAAAGCTTAGTATCTTGAGTTACATTTTTGCACTAAGTCATCCACATGCTGAATAAATCCGTAATCACAGAAAACTCATAGCTACACTGTCTTCGCGAATGGCTGTTCACGCGAGACAATTAGCGCGTGGTTTCGGAAATACGTGCCAACATCGTGGCGAAAAGTCATGCCTCGTTAGAAACACGGGAGGAATGTAGAGCTTGTTTACAAGCGCAGAAAACCACATAACTATGCAGTTATGTGTACACGCGACTTTATGTCCATGCACTTCCATGTGTTCTATTTATCTGGTTGGCGGACACGGATGCATTAATTTAGGTTGTTAACGTATCTGCGACCAAGCTACGCCGACTACCGCGTCCGGAAAAGGGTCGAGAACGAACGGTGAACATTTATCTCTTTCCGATGTGTCTGGCAACACAGTCGAAGTTACTGCAAAAGGATTTCGAATATATCAACTTTTCATAGGAAATTTCATATCTTTTATGCATTCTTGAATATGACGAATTCAATTTAGGTAGCACTCTCTCTTACAGTTTTAGAGAACTAAAATCTCATAAAACTGCATAATAATAAAATCCAAATAAAAAGAATAAAAAATTAATCTAATTTAGTATCCAATGAAAAATTTAAAATTAGTGTAAAATAGTAATAAAATAGTAAAATAATAATAGAATCTTCATCGTTATGTCAAATAATTACTTTTCTAATAAACATTTTATCGTAGCAATGACAACATATTGGATCACGATAAGTATGCACGTCACAATGCTATAAGACCATAATAACGCTAGTGCGTGTTTCTACAGTGGTAAATCAGATAAACGATTATGCGAACGCGCAAATACGTGCGATACGTACATATTCACACGCTTTCAGCTTACAATTAGCATTTTGGTCTCTATGTAAAACATTACGACTACAATCACGTATATATGTTAAGATAAAAGAATGCAAACGATCGGTGGATTATATTATACTATCTAGTATTCCTCCTCCATTTTCTTTCCATTTTTCGGCTACTTCCTTGTCTTAAAAATGTTTATTTTTCAATTCATTAGCATTTTGTTACTAATACTAGAATATAATACTTTTGCCTGAAACTACTTACCCAAAGCCTTATGAAAAATAATTACGAAGTATTTATATTATAATATTTCCTAAAAATGTATTTAAGATATCTATTCTATTCTTTTTGCCTACTAAATAACATTTGCAAAAAGCGAAAAATATAAGCTATAAATGTAAATATAATAACTATTTGTTAATGGCACCATTTAATGTTATCTTCTAAAGCGAGAATTGTCGTAAGTATTCAAATTGAAAAATTATCACTCAATGTAAGTCGGGAAAATAAAACATTGTATAATAAATAAATAAAACATCTAAATTAAAATTGCCATCCGTTGAAAAAAAAAGAAAATATCGTAGAATAACCAAGCCTTAATCTTTACCTGTTCAATCTAATGGTGTTCTTCGTCTCTCGCACCATCAATGCTCGTTCCCAAAAGTGCACAGCCTCGGGTAAAATAGTATTCTGAAATCAAACGACAGACAGATTTTGAATTCGACACAGAATATAAATTCATGCATATACTACACATCGTGTATCCAATAAACAGAATAAGACGCGATCAATCAAAAACATGTACAAGCGAGTTACGTGTAGGCAGCTAGTCTTATATTAAATAACATATCTTTGCTCGAGATGTGTGTGTGTGTGTGTGTGTGTGTGTGTGTGTGTGTGTGTGTGTGTGTGTGTGCCGGCGAGATAAAAATCTCTCTTTGTAAAAAATCGCTGGCCACGTTATCGCTACGTGGAAAATGAGGATAACAGAGCTATTACGCAACATTCTGTATTTAATGTATTCTGTTCTCTGTCTGTGAAATGCCTGTTGCCAAGCAAGACGCGGAAACATAACGCGGACGAAATCGCGTGTACAGCGAACGAGTGGAATGGACGATGAAAAATACCGAAAGAATGAAATAATACAAGCTCGCAGATGGAAAAAGCGCTCGGTCTGATTTTATGAAGTTTCACTGGCATGTAACAACAAAATTACTTTCTATAATGCGCCCTTCTATAATGTACGTGCAATCGCGGTCTTGTGAGAACGCAATGCTTTTCAGAGTTAATTCTAGCTAAAGGTGTGCGCGGTTTTTAATTCCTGCGTTCACCATACAATTCACGTAAAAAGTCTAACGTCGATCCCAGAGAGAAACGTCCCTTTGTTCTACACATTTATCATGATTATACATGCTGAGTAATCACAGTCCTCTACGTTGAATAAAATATCCGACAAAATTATCAAAGTTATTGTAAAATTTTTTATAGGAAGAATTTTTTTTGCATGAGATATAAAAGATTAATGGAAATGGTTAATAAAATCTGGTATGTCAAGAATAAAATAATTCTAATATAAAAATGTACATTTTTATGTAAATAAAATAAAATTGTATCGTTCGATATGCGAATATACATATATAATATCGGAGAGTTCATTTTTAAATTATAAAATTTGCATTTTTCAAATATAACATTCGCAAAATAATAAAAGAAATATAAAAAAAATTTCCAAAGACAGATATTAGACTAACAATAAGAAGAAGGAAAGAAAACTCACTTTACGCTATACTTCGAAATAATTATAAATGTAATGTCTGCAATCGACAAATCTCAGAGATGTGATTACGTTTTTTTCTCCAGAGACATTAAATAATTTTGTACTTTTTATTGTTAGTGAAACAGTGATAATTATTTGTAAAAAATAACATTTTAAATTGTTATAATATTCCTGGATGTCTAGACATATTATAAATATTACAGCTTTAAACATTACACTTCAACATTACGGTTTTCAAAGATAAGAAAAATCATTCATAATTTATTTAGTTATTCATAATTTATTATTTTCTTGATCTCTTCTGTTTGATTGTCTCTTTATTCAAGATACTTTATAACTTTGATACAAGGTGGCCTTTATCTTGTTGGCATGAGACACAAAATGTCAATTCTCTTCTCAGATAAAAATAATAATAAATATAAAAGATGCATTTTCCGTTTTTTTTGTATTATTTTTTGTATTTGGTTTTTTATTGTTTGTATTATTATTAGAAAAATTAATATCAACGCGTACGCAGTACTTCTTTTTATTTCCAAATTTGTTTCTTTATTTTATTAAAATATGTCGTAGAAGAAAAAAGGGAGAAATAATTACTTTCGACAAACAAATGATCGTTACCGTTTAAGAGTGTGCGATTAAAGCAACGGCACGCGCAGAGAGAAAACTTTACATTACGTTCGAGCAGATGCACGCCATTAATATCGGCTTAGTGACGAGTGCTTGATAATTAAAACAGACTCGAATGCGTAGGCGGTTGATTTTATCGGCAATTATTTTTCACTGATTGTATCGTTGAAGGAGATGGACCGTTAACAGTCTCGAATCCTTCCATTACATTTCTTCCTATTTACAGGCACTGGGAGAGAAAACTGTCGCATTGCCAGGAAATTATGGTTCGAGTCAATATTCCATTTGTGGTAATAACACAAAGCCGTTTCAGAAGATAACAGAGAGATTCTATCGTGAAGATGTGATCTTTTATTTAAACAGTATGATAGTCAGCGTATACATCATGTCAGAAAAAATGTAAAATAAAATTCACGAGACAGAGTGTCAGAGATATACATGTCAATATTCCCGAAAATAAACAAAAAGTAAAATACGTAAAAAAGATGTTAGTACATGTCACATGCAATATGCCTGTTTTAAATCATCACCAATCATGATATATTTTATTACGTGAAATATTGAAATGTATTTTTCTGATTTTATTTATTACAAATATTGAATTATGTTTTAACATAGATATTGTTAATACCTACCAAAATTAAAATTAATCTTCTCATTCTTAAATTACTTCTAAATATGAAAAAATTATGCTGCTATCTTTTCAATAATTTTTAAAATTATAATTATTGTAATATGTTAAAACATAAGAAGAGTTTCTTTAATGCGTTAGGTTTTGATTAATGTATAACTTAAATTTTTTAATTCATTTTTATATGATTACATCAATTACGGATTAGTATTGACTAGTAATTTTTTTGACTAGCACAATTATATTATATTTAGAATTACTCAGAAAGTCTAATTTTATGATAAATTCATTCTCGTCAAGTTTAATTGGCTGCTATAATAATAACGATTCCATGTTGGGGAAATTCAGCTGGTGTATTTAAACAGCGACAAGTAGCGAATTTGTGGAGGAATGAAATTGTACTAAGCGATGAAACTGTTCATGATGGAACTTATTTAAGGAAAAAGCAGGCAGAGAGAAGTGACCGCAAGAACGCGGAAAGGGTGGAATACAAAATTGGACGCAGAGAGATACAGAATCCAATGTTTGGAGGCATTTTGCGCCTCGTTATGCTCGATTTCCGCGATGAATAAATCGATACGCGGGCGTCAGATAAAATATAAGAGAGAAAAACCTCGACTCTCCATAACTGCCGGCATCGCTCTCTTTTTCGCCTTCTCTTTTTATCTACATATTTTTTTTCATCGCATCCTCATCGCGGTTGCAGTTGCGGCTGCAGCGCACAGCGGAAAGAGATAGCGTGCAAGATGGGAAGAGGGATGCGCGACAACTGGCCGATTATTGTTGACACACGGGTGCTCTCGCAGAATTATTCACGAACCGTCGCGCGAGGCCGAATTCAATTTAGCGTTGCGTCAACGCTCACTGGAAAAAAGAGAGATGAAACGAGAACAGCAAGAAGAATGGATGGTGAAAGGGCTGTGGAGGAGGATGAGAGATTCAACAGAGGCCTGGTCTCTCTCTTGGTTTTTCGAATTCACAGATCCTGCAGCCGTGTTGCTAGTGGATGGTAGCGGGGCTCAGGTCCCTGGAAACGACCTATTTAACGCAAATGCCAGTTGGTTCCATCATAGAATCGCAGGCGATTAATTCGGCTTGCTGGATTTTATTTTACGAATCCTGCATGCGTAATGTGTCCGACCATTTCGGAAAAATACTGATTCTGAAAATGAGAGCTCAGCCAACGATCATAGTAATTAGCTAGCTTCTCGACCTGTCTCATTCTGACAGCGGGAAAAATGATGGACATTCTGGGAAATTTTATACAATACGACATTGTGAATACATCTGAAAAGTTTCACGTGGGAGTTTTGCACGGTAACGGAGAGAGAAAAGGTACTTTTAGCCGAGTGCATCAACGGATTGAAGCAAAAAGGAAAATAATCCGTGCTGAGATCGCATCTTCTCCAAAATCGCTTGCGCGATTTTTCTCCGTTACGATGAAATTCTGTGGTAACGTGGATAAACACGACAAGATACACCTGTCAAAACTCCCGCACTATATCGTTCTGCAGACAGTAACACACAAAATGCAATATTATTTTATCTCTCAATATATACAGAAATCTTTATTAAAAAAAAAGAGACAAAATTCTATCGTTATTTGAAGTCGCCAATCCGCGAAATATGTTTGCGGTTAAAAATTCTACAATTTTTCATTGAATATATAGTATAAACTCGAAAAGACTAAAGAATTAGTAGACGTATGTGTATTTTTTTTTTAATGAACACTTGTAATTTAATTAGCAACTATTTAAACGAACATTTATAAATTCTCAGAAGTTTCAACTTCAACAGAAATCTAGCAGAAGAAAGGTTTGATAATTTTACGTTTAAAATTTCAAAGTTGCGATCAATGACGTTCTTTATCTTAAAACTTCATTAATGAAAGTCGACACTCTCGACACTTGAAATTTCTTTCTTCTTGCTAACGACGTCCTTGCTTTATCGGCCACCGTGTATAGCACACGCCGCGAGAACCGTGTTATAAGTTCCAACGAATTAATTCTCCGGTGGGAAAAGCGCGGTGGTGGCGTCGGCGGGTCCAATTTTTCTTATGGCCAGGCATGAATTTCAGCGCGCACTGTCCATTACGCCTTGCCCTTTATCCTCGTTAACCGGCATTCCTCTCTCCCAGTACCTCGCCATGTCCCGTCGAGCGTTCCTCGCATCGCGCGACGGGATGCCGAGCGTCCTTTTCCCCGCGTCTGCCGCGCGCGTCTACGAGCCTCCGCGTCGCTTTATCACCCCACACAGGGAGGACGACGTTCGCCTTTATCACAATATTGCGTAATTCCCGCAGCCTTATCAGTTGCCAGTCTTTCCGTCGTCAGGCAAGGTAGCTTTCCGCTATCTTTGGGGTACTATCTGCACGCATAAAGTCATAACTGCTATGTGACGAGAGGTGCCAGAAGAAAGTACTTTGAGCGAATAGTAAAATTTCAAGAGCAAAATAAGCTTTACAAGTCTCATTTATTGTCATAAATATTAAATGAAATAATTGAGTAAAACGGAATAAATGTTTCCTACTCTTTTCTTCGAAATTTCTCACATATTACAATATAATACACCGATCATATTTCGATTAACGTAAAAATATTATGCATACAAGCACATATTGAATTTAAACCATGTTACATTATTCATTGAGCTGATTGACAGCATCATTATGCTACAAGAGAAATATCGAAATACAAATATGAAAAATCGATAATATGTCGTATAAATTTGGTCGAGAAGTATTCATAAATTATTTAGTCATTTATTTAATTTTAACTATTTAATTTTTAATTTAATTTTAATTACTTTTAATTTTTTTTCAAGATGGCAACAATGTTAGAAAAACGCAATTTCCTTAGAACGGTAACAAGTGTATATTGTAATGAAATAATATGTATTACTTTAGATATTCCTAACTAGTAGAATAAATTTTCACTGTTGCCACCTTCTGTTATTACCTTCTCTTTTCATTACGTGAGTTACAGCAACTCTGTTTCAGCGCTTTGACATACCACCGTCGAGGCAATCGAAGTAGTCGTTCGTACTGAGACACCTAGTGACAGCTTCTAGCTAAAGTTTGATGTTATGTCGTTGATGAAGTAATTCCTTTCGCGTCATGTTGGAAAGCGTATCTGCGTGCGAGCAATCAAGCGACAAGTTACCAGTATAACCACACTGTCACTGCTAAACATCGATCTACGTTGAAACATTGTTTAGAACTGTACGAGAACTCAAAGTTGACCGCATTAAACTTCTGTACTTGGACAAAATTGGTTACTTCGATAAATTTTTTAGCCGCCTATGAAACGCGAGAATTTTCAAATTTCATATTTATATTGATTTATTTTGACAAACACGTGAAAAGTTTTTTCTGTCCAAGTCAACAGAGAGAGACTTTTAATTTTTATTAAAATAAATAGATATCTTTAAAGTAAAAATATTAAAAAGAATAACTCAATTCTCTGTGAAGAGGTGATAAACATTAATTGAATGATTAACTTTACAATATGTAATCGCATGTTGCAACAATCAGTGATATGTTAGTGACTTAACCGCGCAATTTACGATCTTTCACAAGAGGACCTGTTTAGAGTGTCGAATCTTGTGGTCTCGTTAAGAATGAAGGGCAGATCTCGCGGCTGGTCTATCGAGCTTCGTACAGCTAGTTAGACGTTGGTATTAAATGCAAATGCCAAACGCCCATTTAAATTTTAGATGCAATTAGATTCATTTACTCTCCCGGGAGCGGCAATTATTCGACTTACCACGCAAAGTCGGCAGTGGAGAGGAGGGAATCGTATCGCGCGGTGAAAATTTTCTGAATAAATCAAGCGTCGGGCGATGCACAAATCTCACAGCTGACCTCGCGCGCGCGCATGCTGTTTCCACTTGGTGCTACGAACGCAAACGGCCACGGCATGCTCCTCGCAATTTACGATCTCGATAACTAGCGTTTTATTCATGGAGCAAACGCTCGTTGCTTTTCTGGTAACTGAGTAGCGGCCGGTGAGAAAGAAAATAACGTACGTCGGAAGACGAATTGCTCCAGCCCGTTGTCACCAACAATTGGTGTGAATGCGGACTCGACCGAAGAATGTAACGTGAAAAAGGAGATATTAATTAAACAGAAGATCTTAAAATCTCGCGTTGAAATCAGAGACGTAAGATAAACGTAAACTTGCATAAAACTCTTCTTTTCTTATATATTTTAATAATATTTGTTCTTTTTATTTTAGTGATATTTATTAGTATAATATTTGCTCTTATATATAACGAAGTTCCTCCACAATAATATGAATATAATATATATTATCATGAGATAATATTCGCGTATATACATGACAAGAAGTTGAATTTAGTGGAGATATTGCAGGGTGAGAGTCGGTATATTATTACAACTCTCCCTCGCTGGAGTTCCGGACGTCACATCGTGACAGTCTGCAACCGCACATCATTAAATACATGCGAGATATTAAGATCTGGTTTCCCTCAACCACCGATAGCTGTCCTAAGTTTTAACAGCATCATTTGTCTATCCAAGTTCTCCCACGTACACGGATTAATAAACCTCGTATATATGAACTTTGAACCATATATCGTAGCAAGCTTGTAGATTAAAATCACTGCACAGCAATATGAATAAATATATATCTTGCATAATAAATATTTCTTACAATTCTTCGTAATATATTTATCATTATTACAAAATTGCAAAATAATATTTCGGGCAATTGAAAATAACATTTTAGAATGAGTTACTCGATATCTCATATATACGCGTATGATCCTCTTAATAGTATCGGCTATCAAGACGGTAAAGAGCTTTCGAGAGGAGCACGACTTTGCTTGCCTTTGCGAAAACGGCTTCCCTTCCATGATATCGGAAATTGTATTTTATGAGAAGAGCCTGCTTTTGCACAAAAGTAAAGAGGTAAATGAGACTGATAGCCTTTACAAAGAGAATATTGATAAATATTAAATTACAAGTTTAATAAATATATTAATAAGATTATTGCTCGCATACCAAACGATAATAAATATCCAAAAATTTAACGTAATATGTAACAAAAAATTGTACAATTATTTTATAAATAAAAACAATTAAATTGAAAATACATATTACAAGATAAGTGGATACATAAAATGAAGAAGCATACACGATAAATTCTGATTTTCATTCCTGCCTATTTATCCGAGGTCATTATCTATTTTATATATACGTTCGCGCCGTTAGCAAATTACAAACACACAATTGCAATCGCGTTAACGCGTCGTGCAATTTACAAAATTTATTTCGGAATACATTTGTTGGCGAGTTTTCGTAAACCCGGGCAGTTTACACAACGACTGAACTGTCAGGTTACCGTTTTTATCCGACTAATTATTTCCATTGATCCGACCACCACTCCTAGTATATGAGCAGGAACGCGCACCCTACTCGCGTTGTTTTATTCCCAACGCGTATTCGCAAATAAAATCAACAGGACAGAAATAAAGGTAAAAAGAGGGGAGGTTGTATACTTTTGCGATACAGCTATTGGGGATGTGTGGTCACGAGTATATTATACGCGATGCGCCTGCACGCCAAGCACGTGCGTAACATATTCACGGGTTCGCGTGGTTACAAATTATTATTTAATTTTACCTTGTTGCGGCTTAATCTATCTACCGTCACCGAGATACCGCTGTTGTGATTACGCGGCCGAAAGTCGCGAACTCGTCAAAACTCGCAGTTTGAATTCAATTATCGCTGACAGCATACGTAAGTTGGAAAAAAATTCAATTTCCCGCATCAATATAATTAGCTCGCTTTTTTCACTGCACCTGGTGTTCAATTAGATGTCATGAATCGCGTGACATTATTTATAAATCGTAAAAAATTTTAATTAATTTTGTAGCCAACTCTCAAAATAATAATAATTACCGGAAAAAAACTTATATATGTACGAATAAATTTGTTCAAATATTGACTAAATTATATGCATTCGAAATACATAAGCGAAAGCGAATATTGTATGACATATGTCTCGATAGTGTGACGAATCGATACACCTGCTTGCAAATGTTTCAACTTGTTTACACGTTTCCGTTTCCGTTGGCCAAAATCCGAAACTCACAATTGTCAACTATAGATTCTAACTCTATGGAAATATATCATTCACGGCATTTCGTGAAAAGTCGTTATTTTAAAAATTACAAACTTTTTGAAAATATGAAAATATTTCATACATTGTTGATTTTATATATAGAATATATAAGGGATACATATAAAGTATATCAAGAAATTTCTTTCGAATATAAATTAAATTAAGGAGACTATCATTTATTTCAATATTAAATTCTTAATAAATACTATAGTATGTCATTTCTCTTTCAATTTCATTGTACCTACACAACGACAATAAATTAATATAAAATCGCGCTTTTATCGTTAAAGGCATGGGTAATACAATAGATTGAGAAATAGATGAAAACATGGGTCTGCGAAAAACGCAATTCCTTTAGAAGTGAGTACGGACGACAGACATACAGCAACCCTCGATGACGAATTTAAAGGCAAACTCGTGTATGTGTGCTTTAACTTCGCAAAATCCATTTCAGACTCGAATCGAGGGACGCTCGTGCGTTAAAAGATAAAAGGTGTACACGTGGCGACATATAAAAATACGCTTTTCCACACGATTCCCTGATTGTCAATAATACAAAAATTATAATATATAGCTACAACACATCGTTCAAACACAAATCACCTTATTTATCGATGCGAATATGGTATTATTTCTACAAAGTGATACATTGCATTCATCGTTTATAGATATGTAATAATGGATAGATATGTAATAATTAATATCACTCAATTTCATTTTACAATTTTCTTTATACCTCTAATCTGTTTCAAAGATGTGTGAAGCATCTTTTGTATTTCCTGTATATTCATCCATGAATATTTCTACATTTATCAGCAAATTGTTTACGAGAAGCAACTTTCGTGCAAATATTAATGTTATATATTCATTTACTTTGCCGATGGATAATTAAATTGTTGGATAATTAAATTGTTGAATATAATAGTTATTGCTGATCAAATTTCTCCGAAATATGAATAGAGAGTATGATAAATTGTTTAGAAGAACGTTCGATATGGAAATATAGTTTGCTCCCGTCCAAAGCTATGTTATAATATAACGTATCTACATAATACCGATAATTAATCGTTAATATCAAGATAACGTATTGCAGAGGTGTAACAATAATGCTAAACGTGAGATACGGGGATTATGAATATTCATTCACTGATGAAATATAACTGTTGCGCTGATACGGATCGTTTAAATCCGTTTCCGCACTCACACTCGCGAAACTCATTCGCAATATAATTCGCCGTATTAATGTCAGAGCCAAACGTGAGAGAGCACAAAGTGGTGGTATCTGTCGCGACAACTGTTCCTGACACACTGTTTTACTGCTTTCGTGTGTGCATGACTCGTCCGACAATGATCGTAAGACGATAGGCACTGAAATGCAAGCAGCCAGAAGTAGGCAATCGTTTAACGCAAGAGAAATTTATTTAAACAGCATAGTTAGTTCGTAGAGTTGCCGCCTTAAATGTCTATTTTCCATCGATAAACTTTAAAATTCAGCCGTAAAAGAAACTTATTCCTTGATCTATCCAAAGTCGAGTTAAAGCCAACAATGTCTCTTGTCTAGTTTCAATGCATAGATATATAATATGTAAATAAATATAATTTACTATAATTAGAATTTCATTATATTTTTTATTGGAAATGTTTAACATTATTGAGAAAGAGAGAAAAAGAGAGAGAGATTTAATTTGTCTCATAATGATAAAATTTAATTATATATATTAAAATCAAGACTCTCTTGTTATTTCTCACATAGGCAATAATTATTTGTACTTAGCGGTAGTAACTCACATGTGCGTGGCAAAACAAAAGTTTTTGCTTGAAAGGTGAACTATTTATTGCATTTAGCTGCACGAAAAATCTCAAGGTAAATGTAACACACACAATATACAATAGTTTTTCACAATATACAATAGTAAAACTTATCGCGACAAAACATATAATAGAAGGGGATAATCGCGTCATCTTCCTCCATAATGTTCATCGAGCTCAACGCGAAAGGAAAGACTATGCCATTGTCTCACGAGTCGGGGGTAAAGATTTTCACCTAGCAGAACTTTCCTTTTTGTTCTTTTCAAGAAAAAAGAAGTCATGCCACGAGGAAGGTATGGGCCATGTCTTCTTTGTGTGCACACTTCAGTAAAAGTTTTCGTGATTGAACTCTTTGCACGAGAGACGATTGTTATACTGAATCTTACCATTGTAAAATTCGCCATTGAGTGCTCCTTCGCTAAGACTCTTCTATAAGTGTATGTCTCTCAGATATTAGATAATAGTTATAAATGGGTCATCTCCTCTTTCATTTCCGAATAAATAACGAAACACAATAACGCTTTAATTTAAATTACCTCGGGAGAATTATATCTATGAGAATTAAACTCATTAACAAGTTTCCATTCATGCAGGGCACTTTGCAAAATTGTCACCGGTAATAATAGCAATGTGAGAATGCTGCGAGATTAGGTAACATCAAAAAAATTAATTAAAAATTATTGATAATTATGATTATTGTATGAATTAAATTATCGTATGTGCACATGATCGGTTATCTCTAAACTACATAATAACTTATAAAATGTGATTATAAGAAAGCATCAGAGCATTATATCTCAGAAATATAGCTTTCATTAAGCTTACAGAAATTTCAATGAATGTTTTCCTAGGCATTAACTACATAATCGTAAGTATTAAAATATATAATATTTTCTTTTTTATATTTTATATTATATAGTAAAATTTATATATTTTATTCATGACAAAAAATGATATACCACGGAATGTTTAACAATGTTACTGTAAAACATATTATTATAAACGATTTCCTGATTCACTTATACATATATGCAATATCTCATATATATGAGATAGTTTATCATCCAATTAATTTTTATTTAATAAAACATTTTTTATCTAATAAAAAATTTTCATGCAAGAGACTTTTTTTATAACAAAATTTTTGATTTATGCAAAATAGGAAGTGGGTTATGTTTAATAATAAAATATCATTAATAGAATAAAAATAGATGCTCTCCTTATTTTTATATATTTATAAAATTAAGAAAATGTCGAGGAAATGGTACAATCAAAACAGAACAGTAATTCTGCTAGTAACAGAATAAAATTTTATCATCAATGTCTATTTATATTTTATCCTTTCGTACATTACAAACAACGATGAGAATTACATCGAATCTTCTGTGAGGAATACCATTCGAGAAGGAGCAAAAGGAAAAAGAAGGTTCTCTTTTCCACGAGAACAATCAGGATTGTCGTTCAGCGACAATATGACATATGTGGAAGATTGTGCAGTGGACACTCCCCTGAGATTACCATCACACATACTGTAAAATGATATGCAAATGGAAGGACTTGCGCTACATGACATCCCAACGGAAAAATGCATTTCATGCATTTTTAATAATAAAAATATAGGGCACATTAGTTATTTAAATGAAACTTCGGTAAACTCATAATTATAAATTTTTTATTGTTAAAAATTTTTGTTTATTGTAATTTTACATTTTTTAAATATTTCTACGTAAAAAAGTAAATTTATACGCTGATTATTTCAAAATTGAGGTACTGTTATTAATTTACCAGCAATGTTAATTATTTTGGTTTACGAGTTATTGAATTGTTTGAGGATTTATCTCAATTAATATGATATTAAGGAAGGAACATATGGTTGTAATCACACATACACACGCACACGCACACTAAGTAAGATTTCTACGGGACGAAAAGTACCCTTGGGAGATAGTGTCCGAGAAGAGAGAGAGAGAGAGGGAGCGATGAAAACAAGTGGCTGAGAAAAATCAAGAGAACAGTTCGACAAGCGAGAGAGCCTGGCAATAAAACGTAAGCGGAAGATTGTGGAGTAAAGGCACTCTCTTGAGATTGCTGGTGCTCCATGCTCGATACTGACATCACACAGAAAAAGAGGAGGAATAAAGATTCTTAGTATTTTGGTATCCACGAAGATTGCAAAATGTCCTTTCAATTGATTTCTCTTACAACCAGCTACATACACTGTATAGCACTAACAATAAGATGCAATGATAGAAAACATAATTTAAACATAATTTTAAAAAATGGAAATTCGTGAAACAGCTGAAAGTTGATTTATATATATAATTTATTTGTATAATATAATATATATATATATATATATATATATGTGTGTACACACACGCGCGCGCGCATACATTTCATAAAATTGACTTTTATATAACTAACGACTATACATGATTATATAAAAATAGTAAAATTAATTTTTATTGGTTTTCTTGAATCGTAAGGAGAAAATATAAAATACTGAAAAAAAAATGTAAAAATATATACAAAACATACGAGTATACAAGAATTCTTTTTATATATATCCCGAAGTGTATGTGTTTAGTAAAAGAAAACAAAATACTAGCGCAACATAATGTTTATTTAAGATATTTAATTTAAAGCTACAGAACATCATTTACGTATATTTATCAAAAGGCTATTTAGAGTGTTGTGGTTCGCTGAAATATTCAACCGCAGGGGAGATTTAATGAGTTGCGCTCCTATCGCTAGCGAAATGCAATTGCACTTTCCAAGCTAAATATGGCTTCATCCAAGTCAAAGACGATTGTTTTGCTGTACTACGCGTGAAGTATCTAACGCAATTGAAACATGTTGGTAAATACAGCAATGCACACGATCGAGATAAATCTGCGGCGCTTACTACACGATATTGCGTTCTATCCTGCTTAAGTGCGCAATTTCATAGCGGATGTACACAATATGATGTAGAATAAACGGAGGAAAATCATTTTCAATATTCAGTGATGACTACAATATATATAATATTGTTCTGCACTATTTGAATTGCAAATTTCTGTTCAAATTTCTATTCCATTGCAATTTACACTCAATTTTATATTGTTGAAAAAAGACAAACTTCAAAATATCGTTTATTATCACACTTGTTGTATAATCACAAAATTCGTTATAATTTTTCTGTTCAAACGTACATATGCAAATGCATAAATATTAAATACAATATATATATATATATATATATATATATATATATTTGTATAGATATAATGAAACGTAAGGATTAAAAGAATTTCGCTCTTTAAGAGATTGGAATATCTTGACAATTAAGTCGTGATTTTTTTATAACAAAAATTTAATTGAAGGGATTACTCACCTTCCAGAAATTTAACTTTAAATAGCTTGTTCAAGTACAAAAAGTAAAACAAAACTATCTGATACATTATTTTATTAATTAATTATTATCTATTCTTGAAATTTGATTTTTCAAATCCATACAAAATTTCATTAATTAAATTAAACATTCAATATTTAATACCAACAATTGAATTAAACCTTTATCAATTTTTTGTTAAAGAATTGTACCAAGTTTATGAAAAAAATATGTAAAAATATTTATATATTTTTATATATATTTCCAATTTCTACATTTTATTAATATGTTAGTATAATGTATATGTAAGCAGATAACTCTGCAATATGAATGATAAACAAGCGCTTCTTTCTGTTGAATATAGCGATCATTCCCTGTAGCTTTACTGGAAAAGCGATTCTCCAGAGAGAAGCCAGCAATTCCCCGAGATTTCCCGGCTCGATTTGAGAGATTATCATATAGCTAGGCGTCTATTTATGCGGAACAAACGATGGTCCATGCGACGGACATTGCCGAGCGATTCTGATTGAAATGCGCCCAGTAATTTCCGGTTATTTGGCACATACAGTTATGCTCGCGACGCGGTGCATTAGGCCGCCATGACGCCGGCAACGTTTGATATGGCGTGGAATGCGTAGTTCTACCATGGTCCATTTCCATTCGCTGCGTCCCGTATATCGATGTCGATCAACGTCGACGAAATCGTACGAAGGCTTACGTGATTACAGAGAGCTAATATCGCGGGGCTTTTAATCGATCCAGTGCAAAGAGGACTAAGCTACAAAATGACAATTTCAAATCTACACAAATGATTCGGATTAATTTAAATATTTCCTTAGAATTAAAGTGATTACGTTAGTAATACTCTCAGTAAAATGTCAACCACTATTAGATATTTTTTTTACATTCTTACTATTTTTCTTCATTTTTTTGAAAAATTATTACTCTTTTATCTAAAATTTTCTTTTATTAGAGATTAAATTAACAATTAAATTATTATTAATGTTCCTCTTATTTACATTTGGTACTAATTTTGTATCATTATTTTAATTATTAATATCGCATTTTCTGCAATTGCATATTTCATAAATTTTAGAAGACTTGATTCTCAGTCTCAGATTTTAGATAAATATAATTTCTGCTCTACATTGTTCTACAAGCGAGACATTTAATTAAAGTTGTAAAAGGTAATGCTTCATCTTATCGAAATTACTTACGTTAATGAGATCCAGCTTCTCGTCGTCCAACCTGCAACAAAAAACGGAAGATGGTTTTTCAGATATAACAGAAGCTAACAATTTCCTGTCGACATTTCATTGCTGACCGACGTTGAAATGCTACTCGGAATGAACTGTAATAACATTAGAACTCGACAATGTACGGGGTGACTCGTTGTCGACAGAAAACTATATTCCCCGGTCGTGCCAGTCCTCCAACCCACCAATTTCAAAAGTTCGTAGTAAACTGGTGGCCAAAACTAATTTTCCAACTAATTTCCAAAATAGGAATTCCAAACCGCTCTGGTAGATGACCGAGAGATTACGTTCACAACACATGACGCATAGAAGTATACATAGACAAAATCGACATTTCATTCAATTCTATGCATATTATTTCTGACACTTCTTATAAATTCATGAACTTTAAATTTCCAATTGGATTGGAATATAAACTGTAAGAAATAATTAACATAATTCTCATGAATTGCAACTGCTTCGAAAATTAATATACTTATAATATCAATTTTAATAAAGCTATATTTAATAGCTAATCTATTATAGCTACATTATATACATATCTCATTGTACATGCTTTAAAGTAACTTTAATGATTATTTTTGATGATTATTACACAAATATCTATTTTTCATGAGATAGAATGGTCATTACTTCTCTGGTTCGCTCTGTTCAGATCAAATCCCGATCAAAGTTCGAGCTCCGTTAACCAAGACAGACGGCGTGCGGGCAAAACCAAAGTACACACCGGGGTGAACCTTCTCCTTAACTGACTAATTCCTCGATTAACATTTTAATTACTCGATGTACGAGGCGAAAGTTTGAGCGAGCTGTCCTAAGCTTTAACGAGGGAAGAAGATTAGAGTCTCGTTAGGGTGGGACAAGTCTCCCACTCCACTGCTCTTATCCCCCACATTTCATCCTCAGAACTAATTTTGCTCGGCCTGATATGCGTTGAAGAAAATTATTCGTCGACGTCTACCTTCCGCTCGGAGAAACGTTGTGCAAAACGAGGACGATGTCAGACACTCTTGTGGACAAAGCGCAAAGGACTTTAATCTCAGTGAGGGGCAAAAAGGTGCAGTATGTACGACGATACGCGATTTCACGGTGAGTACTCTCGCGAGACGACGCTTTGTGTAGAATGTCAGAAGTTGACGAGTTGCCGTTTTCCACGGCGCGAGTTTCGCGAGTGAAAAGGTGAGTCTAAAATTCCGGCGATTAGAAACGTTACAAAGTTCTTCTTTGCTCAGCTTTATTTGGCACTAATTTACTTTCTGCACACTATAAAGAAACATCAATATGATGATGTAATAAGTTCTTATTAAAAATAAAAATTGAAACTTGTTTGAGTCTCTCTCTCTCTCTCTTTGATATGCTCGATACAAAAATACAAAATTATACATACATATACATTATACATATACAATTATACATACTTAGACAGATACGAAAAAGAAATTTCGCATTTAGCTGCGTATTTGTGTCAATTTTCAATAATAATTTTAGAGATTTCTATTTTATCTGCCCAGATATTTTTTATATAATAAAATTTGCATTCATTGAAATATCATATTGATTTTAATCCTCGATGAATAATAAAATATCGGATTATATTTTCCATTAATTATTGCAGATCGTCATTTTATCATTTTCCTGGTGTGTTCTTAGTTATCGAAATTATTGATATTATTATTTTGTTGTTGACGGAATTATTGCACATAACAATATTTTGATTGAATCTATTTTATTTTCCCCATGTTGGGATGCAAGATATTATCCGTAACTCGCATTGTTTTTTGCAAAACTGTTATTTTTAATCTCGGAAGGATAAACATTAGAAAAAAATAAATGATTTGCTGTTCTGACATTTCAAAACTGAGATGAAAATAAACTTTCCACACTAACAAATATTACATTTCTCACGAGAAATTCTGTAAATATAAATTTTCATCAGTTAACCATGTTATATCATATTATGTTAGTACATTATCAAACAAGAAAGTCAGGAAAGATAAAAGTGCGGCCTGTTCTAATGAAAGCAAAACGTATGTACTAAAATTAAAGCATAAAAGTAGATTAACTTACTTGTCAGCAAGATATATTCGCGCTGCGCCGCGCCAGTTTATTTAATATTATCTTTTTCAGGCGTCTAAATTTATGGGAACTCGAAGGTAAATCCAGAAGAAAAATTCAATAGGAAGACGGAAGAATTGTGAAGTTACTGATATTCTTTATATTCTTATATTTTACTAAGCAATATTTATCATTTCCATAAATCTAGTAAATATCAACTTTAAATTACAATAGTAAAACGCGAAAAACCACAAAAATAAAAGTCGACATATACGGAGGAAACAAAGTTCTTGCGGCAGAAAATTGTATTGTTAATACAATCGCATAGTTTCGAAACAAGCTCGTTTTTAATCATAGAGAATGCTGGTATTAAAACTGCAGAACTGAGATTAAAGCGGCAGTTTAACAATCGTTGATTAAAAAAAGTTATCTGCACTCTTACTAAGCTCACTGTAACTCACACCATTTTCACTCACGTAAAGCGTCTCCAATTCAACCGGGGATGTCTCCTGTGTCTTGACTGCTTAAGTCGACCTTTTCTCTATGACCATTTGCCCTTCGCATCCGCGTCCTTTCCTCACTTGTGTTTCAAGCATTAAACTTTTTGTTTTAAACGCGTCGTGCCTCTCTTACAAGCAAACGTACGTATACTCGGTGCCATTTTCATCTCACCCGAGTGCGCAATTTGCAGTTTTGTTCGTAGATAATTAAGATGCTTAATCTGTGCGCGCGAGTGGGCGGCCTAACTCCTTCATCGAGTCTCTGTCTTACGTCTTTTCTTATACTAGACAGTTTCAGCTAATCCAACTTATCCCTCCCAACCTATCCCCTTCTCTCATTTTCTTCCGTCTTGGTCCAATCTTCTCAGTTTTTATTTTCTCCATTCACTTCATATCGCTCTGCTCTTTCATTTCCTTTTCTTTTTTCTTTCCATTTACCATATCACCTTCTATCTTCCATTAGTATTTCCATTCCCTACTTCCTTTTCTCATTTTTTCCTTTCACGCGGTTATTTCTCCACTCCCATATCTTACAGCACTATTTCCTCTTTACACACAACATATAATTTTCTGTACACGTCACATCTTTCACATCTCTTTTAGCTTTTATCTATCGCAAATTGACGTTGCGCACAAATTTTTTTCATATCTATCGCATTAGCCTTTACATCATAATTTTATAATAATTAGCAAATTACAAAAATAATAAATTAATAGTTAATTATATGAATCGTGATATCGTGTTTGTGTAAAAGTTATTTTAATTTATTTACGGTACATTTAAATGAAGAAGGACGATTTTTTTCAATATTATCATTAAGCATGCGTTGTTACGATCACGATTCGATCTCATCTTTTGGCAACGATAATCTAGAACTTTGCATAGAAGAGAGAAAAAAGCTTAACAAATATACTTGATTTAGCGAGTTACTCAGCGAGTTATCCAGCAAAATCAAACGAGACACCACTCTCGCGTTTTAGCGCCACAGAGAACAGCGTGTTGATTTAGGACGGTAAGTTATGATCTCGAGTACTACTGCAGTGCCGTAGTAATATCCTGTAGAATATGGAGGCGCCAGATAAATTTCAGTAGCAATTAGCGGTCGCCGCGATAAAATCCATAATGTCGCCTCACCGCGGAGTCGCGCGCAACGTAAGCGCGAGCGTGTTAATTGAGTGTGAATCTGGTTATAACATGATATTCCGTAGTAGCAGAATTTTGAGTAGGCTTTTACGACTAATTACTCTGAGTCTAGTAATGTAATAGGTAATACACCTAATAGGCCTGCGAATAGAATCAAACCAGTTATTCCGATTTAATTGGCAATTCTAATTTTGGAGAAGAATAGCTATTGTGTTAAGAGCTAGTATGTTAAAAATTCCCAACATATTTATTTAAAAAAATAAAAAATATGCTACAATAAATACTGAACTTGAGAAATAATACCTTTAAAATTTTTTAATTGATATTTCTTAATTTGTTTTATATAGCAATAGCTCTTTTCATTTTCAAAACATTGTGCTGAAAAGAATTACACCAAAGAATCGATGAAAAAATATATATAATAATAATGATAATAATTTAAAATACGTAAAAACATGTTAATTATAATAATTTTGCCGTGAAACAACTTTTATCTCTTCTACTAAGATTTTAAAAAATCTAATTATGGATTAATAAAAATGTTTATGGTGCAAAAACCCGTGTAACTTTCGGTGTACTCGTCGTGGTTGGAAGTCACTTAGATTGCGAAATTATATTACTCGTAATCTTATCTTTCGGCTCGTAATAGAACATAGAAAACGCGCGGTATGCGCATGTATTCGCTACATTAACGAAATCAGTCATCATTCGTAGCACAGAACACCGAAATCTGACCGCGGTGCTAATGTCCTGCAAATTGCAGGCCACGTTACGGTGCTGGATTATTGATGACACAGAATGGCTACGACTATGCGTCTCTATTATCTTTACGATCTGCAAATGGGGCCGTGGTCATTCGTTGCCTTGGATAAATATGGCAATGCTATGCGATTGTTTCAAGCTTAACGCGCCGATCCGAAATATCGCCCGTTCGCTATTTACTGCAAGGAACGCAAGGTGAAATACTACTAGCGATTAACGAGTGCGCTGCTTGATGTACGATATAAATTACTAAATTTAATCTTTTTTTTTTTTAAGATAAAACACGCATTGCAGAAACAAGAGAAAATCTACAATTGCTTATCTTGATTTTTACATTCTTATACATTTTACTACAGCTTTTTGTTAATATCGTGGAAAAGGACTATTACAAGATATTACATAGTACATATACAGGGTGTCCCATTATAAAACATCCAGTCGAATATTTCGAAAACCAAGCCCGGGAGAGAAAAATTTTCCAGACAAAAGTTATTTGGTTTCGAGGGGCCCATAAGATGATATCATTGGTTTGACCTTGAAGAATTATTTGAAAGTTACATGAAAGTCACCTCAATTTTTTAAAATAGCATCCCCTATTTTTTATTACATATTCTTGTAGCTGACCTCAAGAGCTTTCCAAAACACTATAATAAAGTATTTTTTCTTGAAGTATTTTTCCGAGTTATAAAGCTTGAAATAATTTCTTAATTTTACATAAACTGTAAAATATCTCGTAAAATATTTACTTTTCGATGACCTTATCTCAATACTTTTATGCACAGAATAATGAGAGGAATCAATTGGTGTAAAGAAAACACATAGTTGTTTTTAAGAAAAAATATGTAATTGTTAGTTACAAATTGCATATTTTTTCTTAAAAACAACTATGTGTTTTCTTGACACCAATTGGTTCCTCTCATTATTCTGTGCATAAAAGTATTGAGGTAAGGTCATCGAAAAGTAAATATTTTACGAGATATTTTACAGTTTATGTAAAATTATGAAATTATTTCAAGCTTTATAACTCGGAAAATACTTAATAAAAAAATACTTTATTATAGTGTTTTGGAAAGCTCTTGAAGTCAGCTACAAGAATATGTAATAAAAAATAGGGGATGCTATTTTAAAAAATTGAGGTGACTTTCATGTAACTTTCAAATAATTCTTCAAGGTCAAACCAATGGTATCATCTTATGGGCCCCTCGAAACCAAATAACTTTTGTCTGAAAAATTTTTCTCTCCCGGGCTTGGTTTTCGAAATATTCGACTGGATGTTTTATAATGGGACACCCTGTATAATCGCTATCTATAATTTCTTATGTCTATATGTTCACCAGCATAAGAATGGTAAAACGACTTTTTAGGGAATAAAAATTCATGTTGCCACTAAAGGAACATTCCCCAGTGTAATCGTGCGCTCTATTCGCATAAATCCACATCTGCTGAATTTGCGTCGTTATTCCTGGCATAAAATCCTTTTAAACGTCCTCATTTTCTCAAGGAAACATACGCTTTATACTGCAATAAAAGTAGCAGTCGGTCGCAATGACGGCCTTGCGCGTCGACGAACAGCGAGACAGAGACAGAAAGAGAAGGAGGGATACAAGTGCTACGTCTAAAGTCCTCATTAGAATGCAAGAAAGGTGCGTGGTATACAATACGGGAGACTAAACGACAGTTAGACTTCGTCTCTTCAAAGTCTTTGAGCGCTCAAGAGCGTGTACAAGTGATAAGATTTTTCGAGCGAGAGCACGAGCGTGTTGTTTATCCCGTTGTCGTACCATTACATCGTAGTATCTCCGCTTTCAGACCGCCTATTGTCGTGTAAAGTAAAAAAAAGGAAAGTACGTAGCAAAAGAGCCTTTTATGTGAGATAAAGTATCCTGTAAAAGTACACGACAAAATAGCGATATAAGGAATGTGAAAATTACATAACAAACATTTCCTACACTTTTAAAATGCTTATTTAAAAACACGTTCGTCCTAATGATTATGATGTAAAAAGCAATAATTGAACAGTTAATATAGCATGGAAATTTTATGAGATTTTAGTTGAGTGAATGATGCAAAATTCGTTATTTTCCTAACAATATTAAAATAAAAATAAATTTTTTTCGAATTAAACGACAATGCAAAAATAACGTAGATCATTTGAATTTATTTTTGAATCTATTGATTACATTTGCCTAAGAAGATTAATCACAAAGTTTCATAAACTTCCACGTTCTTTATCACATTTATCAAATTAGCAAGAAATTCCTTTCTTCTTGCTCTTTAATTAAAAAATTTATATAAATTGCGTCGTATATAAAGTATTATTTAATTTAGAATATTATTATTATTATACTATGTTATATCGCTATAATTTAAAATATTTTATAATATCTTAATATATACAGAATATTTTATAATATTTATTATCAAAAATAGAATAGAAAATGTTAAATTATAATTGCGCCTATCGGACTTGTTTCTTTCGAACGGTAGAATGAAAAATATCATTTCGGAGCAAAAACAACAGTCAATTCTGTGCTTTTCTGATAAAAAAATATCGCATTTGCTTTATATCCGTGTAAACAGAATGTCTCAAAATGCATTTCCTCTAAATTCAAAGTACGAACACACAACCATCATAGCGTGGTTGTCGCTAAACCACGAACCAGAACATCATTGGGCAAGAATTTACATATTCGGCGACGTATGCGCGCGCACAATTTGCATTTATGTAAGTGCATAATTCGTTATGAAATGCAAGCACAATGACTATTAGCTTCCAAGATTAGTCTACGTCGAGCGACGATTCGCAGCGCGAGTTGGAGATTCTATTGTTCGCAAGTGACTATTAGATTCAAGAGTACCCCATTCAGCCTTTATTCGAATTAACTTGAACTCGAATTGCACGTTATCATAGAAGCGCTCATATAAATGCGAAATTTTCGTTACTAAGATTAGTAATGAAAATACGACGTATATTATATATATATATATATATATATATATATATATATATATATATATATGCGGTCTGCGAAATATGCAAGCGCGAAGAGTGGAAGAGAATTTTGGTTTTTTTTTAAATGTTATATTCGAATTATTAATGTAATAATGCGATTAACAATCTTTATTGTACTAAAATGCGAGATATAATATTAAATCACATTATATTAGGGTTAATGATACTAATAGTGTATATTTAGATTCTGAGAACTATATGAACATACTTGATAAGATAGTGCATAAATAATTATCTATTTACACAGTTGCACATTTCAACATCGAGACAGTCTTGATATTAAACTGGTTCAATTAAATAACACATCATGGATACTTGATTTTAATTGTCATATCGAAAAATAATGGAATTATAATAATTATGATAATTTCCTAGAATGTAAATTTTAAATTCCCGTGTAATCATTTTTCCTACTTTTTCAAAGTTAAACGTCTAATAACACTCGTGTGGAATAGTGAGCCTGATTCGCAACGATGGCTTTTCGGGATCATTCCTGTCCGTCGTAATTTTTCTTCGTTTTATGCAATCGTAACGGACTGAGTCGCACGACTCGCAAGCCATTCCATATTTAAGGAGACAGTTCGTCGTGAATAAAGACCGCGAGCGGGACTTAATGCTACAGCAGTCTGACACCCGAGATCGCCTCTCGCTTGTTCCACCGACTGTACGCCGTAAACGCGCGTAAGAAATGTGGGTCCCCCCGTCGTGCTAAGCGTTTTACCGCGTTATTACTATCTTGTTCCGCGTGGAAACATGTGGACGCACCGTCTCGCCTTTTATACTGCGAAAACGTGACACACCGTGAAGAAAAAGTCGTTTCGCCGGCGCTACGGACCCTATCCATAATCACTTTGGTAACACTTCACCGCCGCGAGATAGCGAGTTAAATGAAATTTTCATTCTGCCGATGACGGAGGTGAATATTTCAACATTGGCGAAATGTACCATCAGCTACGTCGCAGAATTAGTTAGTAGCAGTATTTCGTTAGTATAGCGATTTTGCATTATGCATTCGTTTGACGATCGAGCGCACGTTTGATATCCGACTTTTAATCGGCCTCATTAAGCCGGGTCGCTTGAGAATTTGTCGACGATGATGACGAGCCATGCGACAGCCCATAAAAAATTCATGAGCGCCAGTAATTTACTTCCTTCATCGCGAGGCCGGCCCTTGATCTTCCACCTTTACATTTTCCACGGAGAAAGCTCTCACCGTCGGGTCGCACTAACGCCCTCGCTACGCTTTACCTTCGTCGGCGGAGATTTAGCGTTGCGATATGACGGGGCTTTCCGAGGACAGCTTAAGGAATCGGCAATGGCCAGGGACGGGTTGTACAGGCGAAACATCGTTTACCCGATACGGAGACCATCCGTCATGGCAACGATAACGAAGACTATTTTCCACCATCCATTACCGAGATCGCTTAAGCTGCATCGCTCAGTCCCCTCTGTGTGCTTTCGCTAAAGGGGTTGAGGTTCTCTTTTTCAATTAGAAAAAAAAGAACTTTCCTGAGATAACGACCGCGTCGTTAGTGCAGACCGGCCGTAGAAGTGCGATAACTTCGATCGATTGCTTGCTGTTAAAGTATTTCTTTCGCGGCGGTACCATAATGGCGGCGTTTCTTCAAAGTTTCTTTTATTACGCAACTGTATTATTTTCGTCTGTAGCGAATCGACTCAGCGAAATCACGAACTTCATTTGACGGTACATTAGAGCCATTGTGTTCCTTGATTGCGTTCACTAGATGAGTTATAAGATATTGCTGTTCAACAGATGTGAGGCAAAAATATCACTAACTTTATTTTTCGCGGATTAATTTTACAGAAATCCGCGACTATTCGGAATATAAGAATACGGAATATTAGAATATAAGAGAGACGTGCAATTAATTTAAAATGCAATTTACATAATTGACATAAATGCATTTATGCTTGAATCTCCAATTGTTCTATAGATTCTGACCTGAGAATCCCATACAACATGTTTGATGTTCTTCTAGGTTTTCTATTCTGATGTAGCTTTTTTTCTAGCTACATCATATTTCATTACGGTGCGTTTCTTTATTATTATTACGGAGCATTTAATTTAGCTTGTATGACTTTTACAGTTAACTTCTACACAAAAGTGTCAGAAAATGTAAATTTGCTATGCTAAAAAAAAGGAGAAAAAAGGGAGAGAAGTAGGAAAGTTGAGTCATGCGCATAATAAACACGAGAATGTAAAATCGAGAAAGTACGCTTAACATATACGGTTACGAAATAAGCATGTAATTTTCTCAGATAATACGATTAGTAAAAGATAATACGATTATAAAAGTATAGTTGTAAAAAAAAAGTTTCGCGTATCAAACTACATCATTACATTCAATTTTATTTATTCATCGTATTACATTCGTAGAAACGCATTCGTCGCGGTCCCGAGATACCCATTCGATCGCAAATGCCTTTCGAGACCGATTAAAACTTTTCGCACGACGCGTGTGAAAGAGGATAGAACCAACGGTTATCAAAGTTTTTTCAGTTCTGGATATCTTTTCAGCTTTAAACCACGATAGTTTGAGAACTGCTGATGTAGAAAAGTGTCTCGTTCACGTGAGCTTTAAGTCGCGAGCAAATATCATATTTTTATAAGATAGCCGTATTACCACGATTACAGAAACAGAGGGAAGGGGGAGAGGGAGGAAAGAGAGAGAGAGAGAGAGAACGAACGTATCGTGCGATCGCTGGTATAGAAAGTCAGCGAGTAATTTAATAACGCCTGAGGCAGCGGCGATTCTCCGTCGACTTTAACGACGAACTTTTCCGTCCGTTTAAACACGATAATAACGAGAGTGGCCTCGCGCCAACACAGTCGTAATGCCGATAACAGCTACGATATGGTAACTACTCCAGTGTTTTCACAAAACGATTCCGGATAGTCCGCTGGTAGTATACTCTCGTAAAACACGTCGGACAATCAAAACGATAGGTAAATGTATCACTTCGTCGATATTTCATACAAACATTTCCAACGCTCTTTGTAATGACGGAATGTTGTGACTTATCCAGAATATACTTCAATGCATCGATTCGTTCGTTCTAAATATAAGTAAACAAAGTGACCCGGTAGTCTTGCAGTATGTATACACACATTTCATGACACGCGACATTTATTCATTAAAATTTAATACTAGCTTTATTTCTAATTTTTAATAGATGTTGTATTTTACAGAGAATATATATTTTTAAAAATATATTTAAAAATACTTTAGTAATTTATTTACCATTAAAAATAGGATAATATATATCACTCATATAGAGAGAAAATTTATAGAAAGAGAACGTAAAAAAATTATTAATTTGATATATTAACTATTTTGATATATTAACTATTTTATTATTAAAATATCACATCCATTTTAATTCATATTGTACTATCATATAGGATAAATAAATAATAACAAATTGTGACGCTCAGCCACGTCGGCTTCGTACAAGAGTTCATCGTGAATATATCATTGACTCTTACTACTGAAATCGTGAAATTATTTTAGTAGACCATAATCACCAATTATTTAAAAGTTCCAATGTGATATAATTATTAATAATCAAAAGTGCGGTTCCTCTTAATAGAATATCGCAGTACACAATTAAACATAAGTTGCGCGTCGACACTGTCGCCCTTTAAACGCAACCATCACCAACTAAAATCAATTTGATTTCAAATGTTGGTGTTAATCATACCCCCCATCCCCTACATTTAAATAATTTATTGCGAAAAATATTACCTCAGCCAAAACCTGGAACTAAAAATTCGACTACCGAGGCATGTGATAATATTTATCGCAATAACAAAATAAACATATAAATAAATGTTACGATCATGTTTGAAGGGAGGTAAAATATGCAACAATTTATTATTATAATTTTATTTTTAATGAACAAAACTGGTCCGTATTCAAGTGCTAAAGCCACGATTACCTTTTATTGATTGCAGTTTTAACATAGCTTGTCGACCGGGAAGTAGAATAGTCGACAGCGTAAGAGTACCATGGTCGTTTTACGTTCCGTGGTTCAATTACAATCGAAGCGCGCCCTGTTCTCCTCATGTTTTTTGGCTATATCGTCCGGATTGAGAGAATGAGGGATTATTTCCTAGCCTTCCGACACGCTTTACGCTCCAAAGACGATCGTCCGACCGATTCTCGCGGTCTAACCGCATCCAGTATGTTGAATCGATATCCGTCGAGGAGTGTGCGGCAGGTACGTGTCGCCGCGCTATACACCGGCTATTCGACGCAAGTGTATTTCTTTTTGCGGATATAGACGAGTAGACCCCTTTCCTGCGAGCAGTGGAATCGGCGGGATCGCGAGGGACTGGCGTATGTGTATACACATTCGTGGAAGCTTAGCCATGAGTAATGGCGTACGGTAGCAGGGAGAACCCGGACGGTTGCCGGTGGTTAATTATACGGTGGGATTAGCTTGGCCGGCACCGCCACAAACCCACCTCTATAATTTTCTCGAGGGTTCAAATTCGAGCGTAAAGCGAGTTCCTGCTCGAAAGTGGGAATGGGGTGAGAGGAAGGGAGAGAGAAAGAGGAGGGGGGGAGGGGAAATACGTAAGAGGAGTGGTAGAAGAGAAGGAGGTACAGATGACCAGCGAGGCTTTGCATGAAATAGCGCATCCTGATTGCGTTCACAGTACAGTTGGGTGTATGTTCTATTTACTATCTATTAGAATTCAGCTCTTGGCGTACAAACGCGCGGTACAAGAGAGGAGAACAGGAGGAGAGGGAAAGAGAGAAGGAGAAGGAGAGAGAGAGAGAGAATTAATTTTATTGTTTCATAGCCAATCAGTGATTGTTCGATGTAATAATTATTTCATGCAATCGAAACCAATTACAACGTTAAAGATATTGGGAAAAGCTGCACAATTCACAATTTAACTCATGTATAATTAAACGCAAATGAGAAAAAGAAACTTTCATATAAACTCACATGTCTTAATTATTGCCTGGAATACCAAGTGATCTGCATATTTTTTTCAGAAACAAAAAATTAATAAGTTTCTCACATAGGTTCTTTCCTACATCTTCATTTCTGTTTAATAAGAATATTTGATCGAATAATTATTATGGTAAAACTAAGTCTTTAACTATGTTGACTATAAAAAACTATAAAAAAGTTTCTAACTATAAAACTAAAAAAAGTTTCTCGGAGAACGTGCAACAATATGAATTTCTTAGTATGAGAAATAAATAAATTTCACTGTAGTCAACAAATTGTTTTTTAAAAACTTGTTAATATTTTTCTTAAGAAATGACGTGATTACCATGTAAGTATCATGTAACTTTACTATCGTACACAGTTAATTCACTTCCACTTCAAATAATACGAAACATGTTTCGTATTATTTTCCGTCTCGCGACGGTTTACAGAAAGAACGACGATTTATCGTCGCATCTTTTTCTCTCTCGTCGTAAAGTTTGCGATTCCTACCAGCATTATCGACCAACATATCTCCTGCGCGAGGGATCAAGCGAGAGAGAAAGAGGAAAGAGGATTACTATGGAAGGGCAAAAAGATAGATAAACAGATAGGACGATGGAAAAGGGAATTATGCTATCGAAGATCGAGAAGGGAAGATCAAACGATTCTAACTTACGATCGATGATCGATATTATCTTGAAAATTACCCTTTTCGACAAAAAAGACGAGAGAAATCGTGTTGCACACGGATCATTAGATTGTCGATTCCAAGTTTAACCAGTTCAGGAGTCGCTGACAGAGACAACAAAAATGACTTCTTTAATAGGCAAAAATTCCATTGCTGTCTAGCTCGAATCGGTTCAAATACTAATGACGTCACGTATCCACAGAGATTCTTTTCTAATTAATCATTTGCTTCTACTAATACTTCATTTCAATTTAGTTCGTTTACTGGCTGTACGTTGGATTTGTTTTTCCGATTGTGCCGCAAAAATCTCAACAACAAAATCGAATCTAACGACTCAGTAGTACGAGATAAAGCAGTGAGAACAGAAAAAATAAAATAGCAAGAGTGAAATAGATTGGAAAATTTATGTCGTTCAATTTACTAGCCGGAAATTTGGAAATTTAAGGATACCGTTGTTTTCTCCACATGAAAGACAAAGCAACGGCGTGACAAAGGCTTTTTGCTCTTCGATGTTTTATAAACAAAGCTACCTGTATCTGACAATGAGAAAAATAAACTCAACTCTGTTTAACAGAAATATGAAAAAAATTTATTTGTTAAGATTCAAGAATGATATGAATATAATGTTAGTTTTTGATTTTTCATCAAGTAGATAACATTTGAAAGAAATATAATGCATACTTGTTCATGTATTAATTCGATTTCTTATCTTTGATTCGGAAAAGAGAATTTTTGATATTCGATATGATTTTCGGAAGCACATGTTATATTTTTCCAAATCTACGGTTTCTATCCTTCGACAATGCACGGAATAACGTTCAGATTCAAACACAAAGCTAAAAATAAAACATCCGTCCATTTCAGAATTCGTATTCTAGTATTCCCTATATTACAATATTATCTAAAATCAAATAATACTGATATTTTTGAAAATATCTCATAAGTAAGTATATATAGGATAAATAATTAGGCTATGAAATATAATAGATTATAATAACTATACTGGAATGGATTATTAAGATATATGTCGCGCATAATCAGCATATCATAAATCAAATGCAAGAAGTAACATCGTAGAGAAGAGGGAAGAGAGGAAAAGAGGAAGAGAGGGAAGGGGAAGAGAGAGAAAGAAGGAGAGAACCTCGAAAACTCCATTTTCCGTAACGTTGAAAAATGTGTGTCACACGATACTTGGAGACAGATACTAAAAGTTATAATATCAGACTGAATAATTCTATGAATAAAACAATAATGTAATAAATACAAATAAGGTAATAAAAAAACATGATGAATAAAAAACAAAAGAGAAGAGAATCAAACCCTACTACTAGTGTTCAGAGAAAGAAGGTTAATATACTAATATCGGATTATAGTATAACTTGTCTTTTTTTTATCTATCCATCAGTCTAGAGTTCTAGAGCCATCACACTCTTAAATATGCCCAAGCAAATTAAACTTGTTCTTTCGTGTAACAAAACGCTGGGGGCGAAATTCGTGGGGACGTGACGTGACGGGCGTATCCGAGATTGACGGCAGTACAATGAATCCGGCGGATTTGGCATAAAACCAGCGGGTTTACGAGGCCGACTTTGATTGCGCCGCCGATGTCCGTGCACGCTATTGCGACGTGGACGAACGAATAATCGAAGGGATTGCCAGGTGGTTGTCAGAACATTCGGTCGGACGCAGCAGCACGCCGCGGAGCGACAGATATTGCTTTTCCACGGCATCGTAAATTCACGGCAGCGTGTATTAATGCCCGTCCCGTCACGGGGAGGAACGCACGAAATTTCCGTACTCCGTCTTTCCCCCGTCCGTCGTTCTTCGCGTCGTTATTCATCGCCATACCGCCCCGCGTTTCGCGCCACCGTACACTCTTGCTTCGTAATCGATGGGCCATTGGCGTACGAAGAAGATGCGCAACTGCATACGTGACGAATAGCACTAAAAAAAGTTCCGACAGAATGTTACGGACGATGTCTATCGTGACGCCTTTTGCGGAGTATTTTTAACTCTTTCGTCATACAGTATGAAGAAAGTAGCAAAGTTAAATATACAACTTGGAATAAGAAAGGTGATAAATGCTGATAATAAACACATTTTGCACTCTTTTATTTATTAAAATTTAATGCAGATTATATTCAATATTCAACTTTTATATCTCGTGAATTTCCTCGCTACTAATGTCCTTAAGGTTTTTGTAGTGATATCTTTGGCACATAAAATTTTTTGAAAAGATTCGAAATTTATGTTATTTTATAATATAATAACTCTGATATGTGCTTAAGTGAAAGTATTATTATCTAAATTTTCATCTCTGTTCCATTTAATAGAAATGTATAATCTGGAATTTGTTTGTTTAACAATATTGTTAATAAACATAGTATAGAACAATTATTTGGGAGGAGCGGATTAAAAATTATTTTAGGGCATACACTGACATATTATTATTATGATGCATTTAAAATATTATAAATTATTATGAGATTTTAAAACGCGATCTATAGCATCTAGTAAAATTTTTAAACAGTTGCAGCATACACGCAATGAAATGTAGCAAAAGATTAACCAAACTGAGAAAATTCTCGTCGTTGATGCGATGTGACGTCTCTCGTGTGAAGTTGATAACTTGATAAGCGAAGCAGACGCGTCATATCGCAAGAGACCGAAACAGCAAAGCAGGGGTGTCAGTAATGAGCTACCCGAGTTAATTAAGCATACTGGCGAACGTATCCTGCGCATCTTGCGGCATCAACACAACCAGCCACTTGCGGCACTGAGGTGAAACCTCACGCGGAAGGATAGAAATTTGCTGTAACGTTGATGATCGCGCCTTCGATTCATGTGAACGTGCAACGAGCCATTTGGAGGGCTGCTTTACGCTAAGGTATTAGTGTAGAAACCATGTCGCGATATAAACGGCCGGACTAACGAGCTAAGCCAGAATGGTTTATGGTTCTGACAAAATTACATGCGGCAAAGCCTCGATGTAAAATCATTACATTACAGTAGCCGTTATACGAAGAATGTATCATGGATATTCACTCATTTGCATCTGGAAAACGCGAACAATTGTGGTCCGAGATACGCGGCTTGAGGTGGTGCGCAGGTTGCAATTTAACAAACGCACGCATGCTCTCGTTTATTGATTTCATTATGACACAAGATATCCGCTTTATCGGAAATTACGATGCCATATAACAATAGCCGCGGACAATAATTGCATGGCTCACGTTCGAAATCAGGTAAATCCACGTTTGTGGAAAATCATATATTCCAATACGTTGTACGATGCACGTGTAAAGCCAACCATTATAAAGTCGTATATGTTGATATGTTGCATTTAGAGGAAAAAAGGAATGTGTTTACATAATTTTCTGATGGAACACGCGATCTGTCTGTTTTTCGCAAATAAATTATTTCGATAATTGTATAAAATTATATTATAGATATTTTGTATGATTATTAAAAAATCTCAAATTACTTTTAAAAAGCAAAACCTGAAATAATGAAGAAATAACGCGTCTTGTGTGTATATGCAGGAAGAAAAAATATTCTCTCGCTGCGCTATAATTATGCTTTGCATAGTATGTAAGATTCTAAAATAACGGAATACATGAGTGCTGCGAGTACGCGAGCCGAGATATTACGGGCGATCCCCAGTGGCGTCATTTCTTATGATACGAGATGTACGAAAATGCACTCGACTTGTCGGATGCCTGCCTGTGTCGCTACACGTGTTTCTGTCCTTTTCCAATCTCGCCGATGTCATATATAGTTTTTATTTCGCGTTGAAAGACTGACGCGTATGCGCAAGTTGACAGATTCCCACGGCAGCGGCATCGTCAGGATTGCGCCCCAGAATTATGTCGAACGTCACGTTTTCCGCTCGCGTCCGCTTGGTGGATCCAGGGTGGCACAATCTCCGTCTGCCTCTCTCGTTCTCTGCTCATCGCGAAGCGCGTATAACATGGGCCGCCTTGCCATAGAGAGACGTCGACACGAAGTTTCGGCGGCGGCAGACGTTTCGAGAGCAGGATTGGAGGGAGAGAGCACCGATGGCACTTGAAATACGCCCGCGAGACAACGGCTGGTCGTATAAGTTTAATCCTACGTGACGATATAACCTTCTCAAAGCTCTTCCTATATAGTTCACCGTTCCTTTCGTCTCTTGATTCCCCTCGGAGAAAGAATAGAAGGAAGGAAGAAGAAGGAAAGAAGAGCAATATACTCTCGCCAAGCTCCACCGGCGCAATGAAACGCCTCACAAAATTGTCACTTAACTATTCTTATTTTAATTTCCCCGAGCTATAGCTAAGTTAACTAGAGTATATACGATATGTAGCATAAGTGATATGTAGATAAAAACGTGCTTTATCGTTGTAATCAAAAGTATAGAGAACTATTGAAGATTGCTTGAGTAACATATCAAGAATGAATTATTATTAAAAAATTGCCATTAGCTTTTCACTGAGATAACGCATCTTAATCTGATCATGCATTGAGTATTCAGGTCTATATTAAAATGTGAATTTAACATTAAATGTTATGTAATAAAGTACAATTTATAAAGAATTCTTCACTCAACACTATCTATCGTTAAAAAATTATTTATAAAAAACTATTAAAATTTTATTTAAAGTTATATCTGTTATATTTAATTTACATTAAAAGCTACCATTAAATATAAAATATTCGCAAGCGTACCCTCAAAAAGAACTATTCTTCGTAGAGGAAAACGTTTTGAAGCAACGCTAAGATTACCATCGTTTTTTAATATGTAGCAATTCAGTATCTAGCTGTTATGCGAAATTTATGTAGCCCAGGTGTGAGATAGTCGTGCACACAAAGTGGCATTCAAAGCGTCCCGCTGAGCGGAAGATCATGCTACGACCACGACGATGATCCATTTGGATTCGTGACACGCGCTAAACAGATTTGACGGCTATGAGGAAACGCACCGCAGGGTTTTCACCACGCTGACGTGCCAGTTAAGATATTTGTCTGTCGAACAGCGTAACCGCGGAATTCTGAAAACGCATGATACCCACGTGCATGGTGACCTGTGGTCTCATCTAACTCCGCGCCGCAATTTATCTAGTATTCTAGTATTTGGTAGTATTCCGTCGTCGCCTGCATCCAGCGATATAACCTCGCAATATTCGATTTAATCCTTCTCTAAATCTCGTGTCTAGCTATAACGTCTCGGAAGTCAGGAGTTTCTCCGTGATCCGCAGCGACGCGTCGAGATGCAGGAGCTTAGTGTCTTCGCTTTGAGCGGTTATATTAGCAAATAAATAAGTTATTAATCTTTACAATACAATGTGAAAAACAATATCTTAATGCTATAATCATATTTCGAGTTTGATTACTTTTTCACCTACTTAAAGAGATTCAAAAAATGTCTAAAAATTCATAAACATACTTTCTAGAACGGATACTTTATTTTGGGAAAAAAATGTAGTATAATGAGGGAATCTTTAAAGTTCCGAAAAACTTATATGGATAGAAATCGATTGGACACGAAATACTCATGATTGCAGCTCGAGGGTTAATTTTGACCTCTTTTCTAAATTTAAGTTACACAAAGCATTAAAATAAAATACAAGCATTAAAATAAAATCTCTTCTAAAATAAAATCTGTTCACGTATTCCAATTAGTAATTCTATAATTTAAAGATAATTTTAATAAATCATCAATCATAGCTGAAAATTTGTATAAATTTAACCGTTTCGCAATCTCATCTGTCACAAAAATGATATAATGCTTATATGATTATGAAATCGCAAATTTTGGTCATCAAGGGACCACAGTGGAACATTGCTGTGCGAACTGTGATAAATATTGTTTGAACTTTCACCCTCTGGGCTTTGCATGCTTTGAGCAATGTTGCAGCCACTAGCTCTGAGTAGAATTTAATGTTTTGTTACGTCCAGCGTAACATAGATGTAACCCCTGCCCCTCTGAAGTACGGCTTACGTAATATGCAACTTAATCCGCAGTCCCAAATCTCGTGCTTCGTAATAACACCGGCACTTCGTCATAATTTCATGCTTAGTTTAACGCTGCGAATGTACTCGCGCCACTACTCTATGCAACGGAGACGAAATGCACTACGATACAATTTGGTGCTTTCCACTTTAACGATTCGCCGCGTAATATAGTGTAGGACGCGAGTCGCATCGTCCCGCTATATTAAAATTTAAGATAGTACAGCGAAATGCACGAAATAATATTTTATTCTGGCTTTAATGGATGATATTTGCCTCTGCGCCGGCTTGCGCCAAGCGCAATGCAACGACAAAATTCACATTCTGGAATCCAATATTCTTCTGCATTACCTTTGACGCTATGCTGGTCTCAAGACCGACTTCTTCCTGTGTGACCTGCTTTTCTTCTGTTTACTGCTCGACAGAGACTGTACGAAATTTGATGATATACTTTAATTCTTCTCATAGCGATTTAATCCTTCGAGATTTTCATTCGTACTGTGTATAAATAATTTAATGCAATCATGTAAACCGTGACTCGTAAATGAGATTTTAATTTTTAATTTACAATAATACGAACTCCAATCTTTATTCAGTTATTCATGACGCTTTATTATTATTATGTAATGTTAAAAAAAATGCAATATTAATAAATATATTAAAAACAGTCAAATTTCATGTAGAGATATATTATGTATAAATATTATCTGTACACACACATATAAAGATTTTGATAAATGTAATTTTAAAAAATATTAACTTTTTAAAACAAAAATTCAATCATCAGTCATCAAATATTAGAATGAGGGTAATTAAAAAAAGAATCACAAACGTTATTTCGTCATTAAAATGTACGATTACAAGCAAAGATTTATAGGAAATAATGATCGAGGAGAAACACGCGCAGCGCTTATCTGACACTATCTGACTAGTTATGAATTAAAGAGAGTTATTAGTCTGAACGGCTGCATCAAGGAATTATGAATCATTATGGTCAAAGATTCTTTTAAAATTACACGGTTATTTCATTACTACCGTCCATTATCGTATAAACAAACGATTCCCAGCGAGACATGATGTCGAGGAATCCGTAATGAAGCAACGGACGATAAAACTCTCCGCGTCTCTCTTCGGATCACGCACAAATATTCAGCTTTTCTCCGCTCAACGGCGCAGATCCGATTATAAACCAGCGAGCCTTTCCGCGGTCGTAATTTTCACATTACCGCCGCTCGGTGGGCAACCTAATTTGATGATACCATTGCTAGCCGCGGTCACTGTTCGACCACCGAGCAAACTCGCTCTCTCGCTCGCGACTCTTCGGAATATTTGCCATGCCACCTGGGGAATAACGAATATATCGTGTGCTCGTAACGACCTTTCAATAAATCGCATTCCCACCCTCGCCGGCATCAAATCAAATTTCCGGTTCGGCCTGAGGCCATCCGCGGTGTGAGAAATTCGACGATGATCCGGAACAAGGTTTACGCAGCCGGTAGGTCGATACGGGGTGTAGGAGGCAAGACGGGACTTCTCAGATTACCTCCACCGACAGAAACGGATTGCTTTACGTCGAACGAGATGTGAGAAACGCTGGTTCTTCGGTGATAATCTCCGAGCAAGCAACGGTCCAATAAAATTGAATCTTGAGCTTAGTATCGTTGTTAGATGCATGTACAAATGAGCAATCACTAATCAATGACTAAATCTATGATTATTTCTCTCTCGATAATCTCATAAAATTAATAATTATACTTTCGTTTCTAAAAAACCGAAGTATTATATGTATACATACGTAGTATTACTCTTTCATTGCTAATTCCATTGTTTTTATTTTAAACGATTTTCAATGATGTATAATCTTACAGGTAGATTGTAAATTTAAAAAGTGAAAGAATATACTGACAATGATATAAAAGCATAACGCGACTGATAATATTGACTAATCTATAAAATTGTTGATAACATATCTTTACATTTTTCAACATCCAGTACTTGATGTAACATTGTGCGAACGATAGACGAAACTTTTAGTGAAACATAAAAGTAGTAGAAATTTGTAAAATATTTCCTAATCATGATGTCGATTTCAATTACTATTCGGTGAAACATGATAGTGGCCATTTGTCTAACTTTAAAAATATTAAGTTTAAAATAAATTCTAATTCTTTTAATTTTACCACAAATACGATACGAGAATAATATGTAATAAGTTTGAAAATGTGATGAAAATGTTATATTCAATAATATAGATATTCATTATTCCTTAATAGCTATTATATTATTTCTAAATAGCTATCAATTTTATCACTAGATAATTACTTAATTTACTTCATTTAATTTATTTATTTACTGCCAATTAATCCATCTCCAGACTTAATATTAATAAATGACGTACGTATAGAATCAATTTCCATTTATATTTAATATTTTTGACGTAATCAAAAAATATATAGGATGATAGTTAAATATTGACATCATGACAATAGCAAATATTTCATAAAATTTTGATATATCGATTATTATAGCTGTTGAAGGAACAAGGGATATTAGATTCGTATTCACACCTCCCTGGTCCCTCACGACAATGTCCTGTTGATCCCAAGTCGAATATCCTTGTAATTTCCGGCGCGCAAGAATGACCATGGAGAATATACGAAATCGGAAATGAGTGTCGCTGCTATTCGCCTCGGGACTCACTTCCGTCAAGGTTCGATTTTTTAACGACCGAGACTCCTGTATAATAAAGGAGATTTATTAAGTTGCTTAACGAGCCTTATTTGTCGATTTTTGTCATTATATCTTATTCGTATATTCAGGGACCCACCTACTTGCTTACGTAGACAATATCAACTAAGCATGAAATTCTGAAGCTCAAGTTTTGTAAATAAGGTTACAGTATATCAGGGAAATATCGTCTTCGTCAAGAGATTACTTTATAAATGTATACTCAATGTAAAATTATAAAATGGAAATATTTTTAAATATATTTCTTTCTTTAATATTATTCTTATATAAGATTTCTCTTATTCTCTATCTCTCTCTATCTGTTTTTAATATTTCAAAATCTGAATATAATTGACAAAGTGCATTGTCACATATAATTGACATAATTTTCTTGAAAAATATTTTTCTGATAATATTAATGAAATTAATGAAATTTAATATTTGCAATTTTTGTGAGAACTGTCTATTGAAAGCAACGTGAACGAACCATTCATCTTTTGATGCTTTATTATTTTAATGCCAAAAGAAACTAGAAAATTGCGATTTTTTTTAGGTTTTTAATTAAAAGCTAGAATGCAATTTTTCAAAACCTGACTAGGTTTTAATTGCCAATTGTACTTTTTTAAAAACATGTAGCTTTGTTTTGTAAAGTGTAAGCATTGAAAACGAAATATTCTCTCAATAAATAAATCTCTGCTCGTGAAAAAAAATCAGTAGTTTTATATTTGAGCGAGGAACTGAATGTTTTAAACATAAAAAAAAAATTTCAGAAACTACTTCTTCAAAATAATGTAATTTACAAGAAAAAATTCCAAATTATCAAATTTCACTATTTTCTTCACTATTTCCATCTATCTCAGCAATTTTTAATGTATAACAAAGGAATATTTGAAAAATATAATAATTAAGTCAAGTATTGTAAGAAATGTCGTTTAGATTAGAATTAGCACTAAACTTAAACAATTTTTCATCTTTTTCCACAGAGATATTTAAGATAGTTAGTTTAAAGATAGTTACTTCTTATGACACAAATACAAGAATATCAATCATTCATTTCATATTCATATTTATAATATGTTAAATATTCTGTACAGTAAGTTAAACAATGATATCGATCATATCATTTCACTAAGGAGTTTTTCACATCATTCACTGATACTGATGTTGACATTCAAATACAACCTAGACACATACATGCGCATATCTTCTGTCTGTTTTCTGTCTGTTTTTCAGATAAGTCAACCTGATTTCGCTGCATTCTGTAGTACCGATATGGAGTAGTTTGCAGCTATTTACTCGGTTGCTTCGTGTAAATGGAACAACAGTAGAACATGCACGGGCATTGACGTAACTCTACAAAGCACAAGTTTCACTGGGTAGCCTTTGCAATCTTCTGCTTTGTGCGAGATTTCTGCAACGATCTTCTCGAACTAGAGTATTTCTGCGAAAATTGCAGCTGACTGCATATGCTAAACCGAATCAATAATGTTTTCGTTCGCCGGAAAGCTAAATGTATATTTGTCGTTACTGCAAATATTAAAATCGATTCGAGAAATGTTGCGTAGTTATCAAAGCATATGCATATGTTAGCTGTAGGTGATTTTATTTTGATGTCAAATAACAAAACTTTAATATAAGAAAACTTGCATTAACTTCTCAAATATCAAGATGATGCAAAAGAAAATAGTCTATAAATAGAAACATATAATAAATTTTCTCCGTCGTAAAATAAATATTGTTAAAAAAGATTTTTTAAAAATTCTATCCATTGTATTTAGATTATATGTCTACGATACACAGAAAAAAAAGATTAGCTACTATAGCAAAACTATTTGTAAAGTATGGACAGCTAACTATTATTTGCAGCGAGAGTTCTAATTTTGTAATAGTAGCAAAACCTTTGTCAACTTTAACCAAAGGTTTTGCTAAAGTATTGACAAAGTTTTGCTGTTATTGCAAAATTATAGCTCTCGCTACAAATAATAGTTAGCTGTCCATATTTTACAAATAGTTTTTCCGTGTATTTATCCTAAATTTAAAAGTTATCCTAAATTTTATTCCTGTGTGCGTTTAGAAAAACAAAACTTATAAATTGAAAATACGTCTTTCACGTACGTTAGAGATTGATCCAATTCTCTATATTGGAAAAGCATGGAGATTTTTACAGCAATATAGCTTATCCGTTTGCAGATTAAAACATTGGAAAATTGAATTATTGCTAACCGTAGAATCCACACGGGTCATGTTTGAAAAATTCAGCGGCTTTTCGCGGTCTACGAAGTCTTCGCTCGTTATTGAACACTTCATTTTATTGGCCAATTTTATAAGCTTGAAAGAGAATTCATTCGCCGGATTATTTTACAACCGAACGTTACTGTCGTCATAAACCACGAAATTCGTTACCGGTAAACAAAAACCAAACCGAACGAAATAACTCTATCGAAGAACTGCTATTAGCCCATTAACGTGCGCGGAAACGAGGGGGGCGTGTTAACCCGCCCAGGCGAAAACCTAATCGCGTGCGACCTAACGACGCGAGACTCCTTTTTTTCTTCCTTCCTCGATCGCTGAATCAGGTTCTAGGCTTTGCAAGTCAAATACGAAGCTAGGCAGCCATACTACCGCCGCTGTCAGACAGCAGAGCGTTCGATAAACGTGATTTATCGTAATAAGGTCTTTCCGCGTCGCAGGTTTTGCACAAGTTTGCGCCCTAGGATGCACCTTTCGCCCTTCGGATCGCAGTGGCTTCCTGGGTCGACCGTCACGGCCGGAACCCCTCCCCCCCTCCTGCCTACGTGCTTGGCGGGTGAAAAATGACGGTTATCGAGTTATGTTCCTGAGGAAGGTAATAATTCGCTGGTGATGATGAAGTATTCGGCTTATGTCGTTGCAGATTCGACGTGCAGGATCTGGGAGATAATTTTGATTTTGGTAAATGCTACCGGCAGAATTCAATCGATCCTTAAATTGCAAGGAAGAATGCACGTTCCAACAAGAAAATATCATTAGAAAATTCCACACGTTTCAAATACTATGTAAACATATTTAGAGATATCTTCGATCGATTTGAAACTAAACTTGAGACGCAGTCTGTTAGTCTATACGTCGATAATGTGAAACTTTGCACTTCTCAAACGCAAAGTTTTTAATCGTGAAGTGACAGTTTCTTAATGTTACGTGTGGTGTGGATGCATAACCGCACACTTGTCGAAGTTTCTAACAAAGTTAGACAAGATACTGTAAAATAAATTCCTTGTCACCCAACTTTAATTCACTATCGACACTTGAGACGTGCGTGTAATAAATAGATAGATAAATAGATAAAAAGAGAGAGGGAGGAAGAAAGGGAGAAAGAAAGAGAATATAGATATCCTTATTTATCTATCATTTATCGTGCCATTTTACCAATGATTGTTTTTGGCTCTGACCTAATAAATAAAAACCGTCTATTTTAACTCTTGTTTGGATTTTTAGATTTAATATGCTTCTTAATGTAATAATTTCGAGAAATAATAAAAATTCCGTCATTCAACTCATCCATTAAATACATAGAACTTTAAGGGGGCATATACCTTTCTCGGCCCGAAAAATAGCTCTTTTTCACTAATTTTTTTTCAAGAAACAAAAAGGCACATAAGGATCGGGTTTTTTTTATATTAAAGAACATACTTTAGACTTATCATTCAATTTTTATTGAAATAAAATAACCCCCTTTACCCCCCCTGCAGTCCCCCGAAGTTGACTATGCACGATGGGACTTAAATCGCGGTACCATGGATTGCTTCTTATCCAATCATATGAAATCAAAAAGCAATATTGCACCTTGAAGTTTATTAAATTTACTCGTATTTGACCCATTCTTTTTTTAAATTTCGAATTTAAAACAAAATGGCAGATGTTCAAACTTAAGGTATCATTTTTCACGTATAAATTTCATTTTTAAACGTGCCAAAAAAATATAAAAAATTAAGATATCAAAAAAATCATGGGTCAAATACTAGAGAATTTTATAAGCTTTCAGACAAAAAAAAACGGATGGGAATCGGTTAAATAGTTATTGAGATATTTATGGTACCGACTTTGAAAACACGGTTTCGAGAAAAATGCGTTTAAAGTATCTACCTATCTGTGTGCTCTGCCGTAACGGCTTATGAGGTGCCGAGACGACGGTCAGTATAAAGTACTGTAACTTCGTCAATTTTTCGAATTTCTTCAAATGGCTTCGGATATACATTCTTGAAATGTTAATCTTTCAAAATATGTAATAAAAAAAAATCGATTTTTTGAAGCCGAGAAAGGTATATAACCCCTTAAGGAAGAATTTAATTGTTCGCAAAAAGAATTTGATAATTATTTCATACTTTCTTAATTGCATCTTTATATCAGAGATATATCAAAGGAAAATTAGTTCCTTATAGAAATGATAGTATTGTATACCAATACAAAAATATCATCACTTCACATTTCTGAAAGGCTTCCCTGTAAACAGGACATGATTGTACGTACATAAAAGAAAAGCCCATGCATAGATTATCGTAATTGTGGTAGTATGTTGATCATATCTCCATGTAAATTCCATTTATATCCGCGGAACGAGATTACAATACTGCATAATAATTTTCCGTGGCGCCGACGTTCCGTTATGCGAATAGAGATTATTAAGATACGTTTATGCTCTATCGAATTTTCACGCTCGATCCGATTTAATTCTGTCCATTTAGGCTTGCCGAACTAATAGCTTTCAAAGTTACTCCTCTTATACGCTGATCGAATTTCAGAAGCGCCAGACCGACGCGGTCCGATAAATTGGCAAATCCGCGGCAATGCTTCTGGAAGGGCGCCAATTATTGGACGGGATAACGAGGATCAGTGGCGACGAAGCAGAGCAGAGCGACGCCTGCGCTAGACCTAATTAGATAAACTGATCTTTGTGAACGTTCAATTCTAACGAGCATATACAGCATACCCTTTAATGTATGGAGCAATAAGTGTGTAAATACGTTCCGGCACGTATGCTGAAATCACAATTAAGCGAGCCCTCATATTCGTAATATGGTTATTCGGATCACTTATGAAGTACCGATTACCGCAAGTGTAATTGCATAATACCTAGATAGAGTATAGTTACTGGTAAAGTAAAATTCAAGATACTGCACCGGAATAAGTTATGCAAAATCTCGAAGATATTAAATGACGCAAATGAAATTTTTCAGACAACTGTATTTCTTCGTAAAGATAGCAGGACATTTTAGATGTAGAAGAAAGATTTGCGAAATTTATTTGGGAAGGTGCCGAGAAAATGTTGAATTTATACATGTTACTCTTAAATAATTGAGAACGTTTCAAAGTCATGGCTCTCGTGATACATCCAGAATTATATTGCTTCGTATTAGCGTAGTCGAATATTTTTCTGTCAGAGTCATTAGAGTCTTTCTTGTTTCCGGAGTCACTCCTTGTATCTTTTTCTGTTTCCCTCGGCAGCGTACGACATAAAAGTCATTCATTTAACGAACATTCCGGCGATGTTCAGCGCGACTCGTGAGAAAATACGAGTTTTAATTAGTTTTAATTTCGGTACTTTTTTCTTTGCGGTAAGACAGAGCTTTCGCACGGCTGCCAAGCTCAGCGAGACGTAATCGTACTGCGGATATAAGTGCGGGTAATCTCTCTCAAAAGATTTCCGTGGTTAGTATCCAGATGGTAACAACTATAAAATTGATATACTGCGGTAAGGATCGGCTGAAAGTACTCGGCTTGTAAGAAGATATGCTGGTGGTAAGGAGATTAAAGGAATGAACTTTGATTAATTTACTCCATAATCGGCTCAATTTCATTTAAAATGACATTGCTGCTCCTGTTTTTGCACTCGTTGCGTAAATCTCACTTTAGGATTTACATAAGTTTAGTATCTTTTATTTAGTATCTTAAAAATATATATGAATAAATGTATTAAGAGGCAGAGCCGGCCATATAGACGTACAAAAGCGAAAGAAGTTGTGTTATCTATCCTTTCTGACTTTGTCAGATTCATGGAAATTTATAAATTAAACGAGTCTCTAGCTTTATGCCAAGAAACAGGTTTAACTGAGCATTTCTCGTGAGAGAGGAATAAAAAATTCGGATCGTGTTAATGACTGAAAACAGAGCTTTAGTCATATAGTTTATTAAATTCGTATTTGTATTTTTTAATATCACGTGTAATATAATATAATAATAATGTATAATTTCAGTAGAAAAGTTAAATTGAAATTACAAAGCTTAATCAAGGCTTTTCCATTACTTATAATAATTACACGAATATCTATATTAAATATGTCGAAACCAGTTACATAACTCATTATAGAAATAATCTAAAAAAACCTAAAAAGAAAATGAAACTAAATTTAACACGAAAACATTTCACTCCACCATTCATTTTCGTTCTCAGACACAAGGAACGGCAAGAACAGCTAGGATAAATCGCATTACCAGTTGGAGTTGAGTACGTAGCCGGAGCTGAGAATCCCAGCCGTGAAACACACGTGTATACGTAGTCGGATTGAAAAAGAACGATATTCTACGAGAGATTTCAGCGACGTTCTGGCAGCTACCGTCGCTGTCCAACGACGATAGAAACCGAACTCAAGAATCCAATAACCCGAGCAAAAATCCGGGAGACGAGGAATCACCGGTGTCGTTTAACAATCGAGATTTCCCAAGCCAGAAAGTATTTACCACCAACGCAGCCGCAGAATCGAAGTCAATTTAATCGGGTTGCCTGCCGGCTAAATTTATCCGCGATTTGCGACGGTTTTCTCTTGATTTCCACACCATGTACCTTCCGGCAGTATTCGCTGTCTCGTCTGTCTCGTTCTCTCTCGGATGTTGCAATCCTCAAAATCGTCTATTGGTATATGCATACCTATACATATATAAATGTATGTACAGTCTGTATATGTATATACATATGTCTATATGTCTAGATATATGATGTGCCTATACGCGCATGCTCTCATATATGTCCAATGTCGACGATCAGGACTCGATTACTCTCTGTCTGAAGTATCAACAATGTTTCTTCAATATGATTCCTATCGGTTTCACGAGAACACAATCATGAAGCCGATCAGTAGAACCGACAATACGTACAATATGTCCATGAGACAAATTATACAATATATTATATAAACGGGAGTCTATTGCACATGATATACATTATAATCCTACAATCGTACAATAATATCATTTTTATCATTATTTAATCATTATTTTATCATTATTTTATTATAAAAACAGAATTTGGTACGGCTCGTTAAAATTCAAACAAATAAATTAACACAAAAGTCTTTCAAGAGCCAATAATAATTCTTTTATTATCTAATCATTATTTTAAAAGTAGACTTCTTTAAAAGTAAATTTCTAAAAGTGTAATTTTCTAGAAGATTATTTACTATCGTTCTGAATATTATGCAATTAATTGTAAAAGTAGAAATAAAAAGAAAAATTCACGGTAGTAAATTACATAAGTTTGCGTGCAAACATGGACGCGGAAGAAGAGGAATATGAAAAATTAACAATGCACTTCAAGACAAAAAGATTGCTCGTGCGCGAGAAATGAACGCAGCTGGCGCGTCGAACTGCAACTTTCCGTGAGTAAATTTGCTTTTCCGAGTTGTTTCGGGAATGAGGCAAGAGATCAACGGTTATTTGGGTAACGTTTCGTATCATTGTTACAACTCAGGGGAATATTCTGCGGTTTCACAACTACCCATTACATTGAGAATACTCTCGGATGCATAGAATTTTTTACTAGATGCGAAGGAAATTTCTATGCATCAGCGGCCGAGACAAGGCGGAGATGAGACGTGGAAAAACTCAGAAAGTATGCGCGTGGCTCGCGCTGAAAACTCGTTACCACTTTACCATAGATATTAATATTATCGCGAAATGAAATCGGGTTAAACGAGATTATTTTCGAAACTCGATAATCGCCAAAGATTTCATTTCGCGACAGCGAAGTTGCTGACGCTACGGTTACCCCTAATATGGTATGCCAGAGATTACATTTTTAAATAAATTCTGGTTTCTAAGATAATCGGTGCATATTAACAGATAATATATAAATTAAACAAAAAATTACCACAGTGCTTTTAAAAAATTTATGTACACACACACATTTGTTTATTATATTTCATTATGTATACATAATATAGATAATAGCATGTACAAAACGTATTTCGTACAAAATGTACTTCGTTTCGATATTATATATAATAATATAAACACAAAAGACTAATTTACAATTATCAAGAACAATTATATCAAATTCTATGAATCGTATTCATAAAATATAAGTGCATAGATATAATATGATTATAATTTATTATAGTGATGCATCTATAAACAAAATCGTTTGCTATTGACAGTCATGAATCCATTCACCAAGCTTAATTAATCTAAAATTACAATGTGTCACATGCATAAATTAACAAGAGACAATTCCCGTGAGACAACTGTGAAATATAACAATCAAAACTGCACGACATTTTCATAGTCGTTCGTAAATGATACATCAAAATTACGAACTGAAACTATTGATCTGTTTAATATTAATTACTATTGTTACCCAACGGCATTAATGATCGCAAATAATCTATTATATTTCAATAATGCATAACTGAACGCTATCAAATTTTAAGCGAATTAATATGAGATGCACGCTAAAAGATAAATAAACGCGCTACCTCACGCTGATGAATTTCATTAAAAGCATCTGCAAAAAAATAGTGATTAGCATCGCAGCGATCAACATTTTTCCGAGAAAGAGAAAACAGTGATAAGGAAACACGTAGGAAGAAAAATTTCGAAGGAATCCGAAGTTAATCAAATAGGATTCCGCATTTGCATTCATGTTTATATTGTCGCTCTCGGTCTGATGGACATTTCGCGTTCACACTTCGATGGTCTCCGGCACGTCGGTCTTAACTTCAATAATTTCAATTTCAGGTTATTCCTCTCGGAATTGCAGACACAGTTTTGTGTGCGCTATCAAACAACATCCTCACAACTATGGTTCCACAAATTTAGTTTCCATATGGTACGACTACCGCGATAGCTGTTTGTTCGACAAACCACTAACAATAAGTATATCGGTGACCTTGGTCGAGTTTGTAGCTCTCGTATTATAGGTATCTTATTTGATAACATTCATATAAATTAGATAACATTTTTTCTCATTTGTACAATTTTCATATAATTGTTATACATACAATACATACAATACAATACATACAATACATACATGAATGTTTATATAATATTGTTGCGCAATTGGAAAATAAAAGACATGAAAAAATTGAAAGCATTATCCATGATTGTTAAATGTTATTCAAGCAAAATAAATAAATCATTCGTCGTACAAAATCGATTTACAGAGTTACGAGCTGTTAAATCGAACATCAAATTTTACTGTTATTATTGTGAACGCACGTATTGTTTGCGCAGACTTCGAAATATCGCAAATTTAATATTTATATTGTTTTAGCTTAGTATAGAGCGGTAGATGTGGTAGCAATAAAAACTGCTACGCTGTAGAAATGAATATCAACAAGAAATACTAAGCAGAAGAAAAAAGTGATTGATATTTCAAAATTTCTTATCGTATAGAGAGAAATCCTCCAAACGCGATGAGTTTACTAATATAATTGAAATTTTCATAATTGTTCCATTTTGTTTGGTAACATCTCTTTACGTCATTATCTACGATTCTAAAACGAATAAATCAGTAGCAGCACGTGCAACAGTAGTTAGTTTTTTGCATTATTGCGAATAATTAATATGTCGGTCAATGAATTTCGCACTTCACACGCATTCTCGTGGTTCTGTTAACTAGTTGCATTTCCGCTTTGATCCAACATTCGCTACGAATCGTGCCATATTCATTAATCTCTCATTAATTTCTCACGCTTGGCGCTTCGCCGCTTTGCAACATGACAATTTCGCGGTCGAACGCTATGGCATCCGTGATGAAACGCGATTCCGCAGCGACGCTTTCGGGTAAGAAAGACGAGTCGCGAATAGCGTATAGACGTGCAACAGGTTCACTGAGAGAAAAGAGAAGAAAGAGACAAGAGAAGAGCGCGCGAACAGTGAGGAGTCATTTCCTCGATAAGTCTCCGGTACGTCCGTGGCTCTTGAAAACTTAACGAAGAGTAATTACGCGTACTCTTCTCGCGGAAGTTGTTCGGAATGAATACCACGTCGTTCCCGTCATCGTCGCTATCACGCCGCTATTGGCGAAATCGATCGATTTTCCTAGCGGACACAGGTGCGCAGCCCGGATCTGATTGCGTTCGTACGCATGGGAATTACTTTTCCAATTTCAACGTGGACAACGACGAACGTGTTACTTCTGCTCCACTTCCGTGAAATTTGTGAATATTCTTCAATCAAAGCAGAAATACTTTGTAAAACTTTGAAATCTATCGGTTTGTTAACATTCGGCGAAACTTTTTATCACAGTCCTTCTTTGGACTTTGGATGGCACATTAAATATATCTTCATTCATATTTTACATGTTCATATTTTACATGAATCCAATTTTAGCTCAGTTATTATTGAGAAACTAAAATTTACAGAAATATGAGTTATATTATTTTTGAAAGCATTGTGTAGATATTATAATCATTAAAATGTCTGTCTCAGTAACAGGCATCTTAATTTCATCATTCTCCAAGCATTATGAAATGTTCAAATTTATACTGCTCTTATTGTTTATATTGATTTTAATAAAAAATATTCTTTCTTTCTCGTTTATAGAAAAATATTCTGTTATTGAGAGAGTCAGTAACTATTTATATTCATAAAATTGAACATTTAGACAATAATAAAAAAAAGCAATAAATAACGTAGACTGATATAAACGCTAGACATATCATGGCAATATTTAGAAAGTGAATAAGTGTAGTAATACTAATGACATCCGCAACACAAAAATAAAATACCATATATGTTAAGTATGCGCAAAAAAGCAGTTGAATTGCTGTTAGAAACATAAAAATAATCGAATATTGGAAAATCATTGTTTTCCTTAGATCAACCAATTCCACACGCACATGGAATAATTAAATTTGTAAACAATACAGTTTTATGATATCAAATAGTATCGCCGTTACGAAAAATTATCGATATCCTGTGCGTTGCCTGTTGCTGGATAATGAGAAGGAAAACGTTGCAACCAATGATAATGAAATTTTGCAGATTTGCTGCGACTTCGTATACGAAACAATGTAAATTCGTAATTATCGCTGCAGCGCAGAACACAATTTTATCCATATTTGCAAAAGCCGTTGTTTCACTCGACAACATATAATGGTTCTGTATTTCTGACCTGAATTAGGTTTCTCGGGAATGACATCTCGCGTTTCAACAAAAGCTGGAATATCGCTGAAAGTAGTTCGCGTACCGAAGAGAAATTCACCGACGATTACGTTTGCACTTAGATTATTTTCCTACAGAATAGGGATAATTTTCCATAAGGCAAAATCCATGATTGATTACGCACATGCATCTGTGAAAAGAATAGAAGTTTTGCCGATATCATAGTGTACATAAAATAGCACTAGATGAAATATTTTTTCACTATTAATGCAGAAATAGATGTACTCATAAAATCTATAATTAATCATTATTACATTGGGGAATAATTTTTGCTAATGTTTAACTAATAATTATATTAATTTTTGATCCCTCTCGTCTCACTTATTTCTACTTATCGTTGAATATCAAACTTCTGCCTGATTTGCATTTCATATGTCAACATTGGCAATTTATCTATTAAGCAAATTAACCTCGGAATTTGTCAGTTACAGTTGGCGTTAATAATAAGAATTAATAAGAATAATAAAACGTGCGATAAGAATAATTTTACTAATCAGTCTACTAAATTTAGCCAGACCAGTCGAAGAAAATTTAAATTTGTTTACTAATCAGTTTAAAAAAAGTTGGAATTTACTAGTGTTTTTAGCAGTATCCACGTTATTAATAATTGTTCAATTAATAATAGCAAATTCTTTCAATTTATAGCAGATATAATAACACAGTCATGTCTACATTCAACATTGCGAAAATTAAATCACGAAGAGATCCATAAAAAAAGTCGGTAAAGAAAGAGATCTTGCACAATGCTGAGAGAATGCTTCGTAATAACAATAACCAGCAGGTATATTAAGCTATTATTTATTCTTTTATTGCATTTTGTGACAACAACGTGGCTCGAAGATGAATAAATAATTACATAGCAATACACGCGATAATATCCCGAGAAAAATACGGCAATTTTCATTTTGCGACTCCTCGAATATGTCACTGGGTTAATAAGTCAAAGAGTAGTTTAAGATTAACGTTCGATTCTCGAGGTCAGGTGGATTCGTGGGATTTACCATCCGCCATTGTTCGCCGTTAGACAGCATCTATGCGTGTAATTTCGCAAGTACTTAACGCTACGTGTTGGCGGTCACGAAGAGAAGAGAACAGCCTTGTAACACTTACTGAAAGCTTGCCACCTTACCTATCCCCATCTCTTGTTCAGTAACGTACCACCTGCTCTTCCTTCTTGTATGTATGTGCTGTATAGATTAAAACGCTTATTACGCATAATTACTGTCTCTATAATTCGCTACGTCTCTTTCTCTATCGAGTGTATTTACACGCCTAGCAATCATCATTAAAGCATGAAGACAAAATTTCTATCTTCAATATGGAACAAAAGATTATTATAGACAACATATAAGTTTAAAAAAAAATTATAGTATTAGTATTTCTTATCATATATTCATAACACATACTTATTATATATTTGTATTTATTTATACATGCCATGATTGTTTTCAATGTATAATCATTCCTACAGTTTCTTTTTAAAATTTATTTATTATTGATTCTCTCGTACTCTTCATCGCTTTGGTCACGCTTTAAAATGTTTTGACGAGAAGATACCTTTCACTCTCAACCACACGAAGAAAATCTCTCGATTGCTGTCACGAGAGTACCAATAATGAAACAGCGGTGGTCGCGTGATCACCGTTATGCCCGACTCGTAAGGCACGCGAGTACAATGCGCCCGAGAATGCATTCGCGAACGCCTTACGGCTGCCACACACCGGAAGCCACGCCAGCCGCGCTATGAACGTTGGTGACCTGTGTTATGCACGCCTTGAATAGAGGATCGCGTGGTGTTATTTGTATGCATTCAACAGTTCAATCACTTTTTCTTGCATTTTGAAAAAGTGCAATGTATAAAATTCACAATCAAAACTGAAATAGCATTTCTTAAAAGTATTTCTTCCAAAATAATGTAAGGATTATTAATAATTTTCTTTTAATTATTATATAATGTCTGTTTTTGTTCTTTTATTCATATTCTGTATGCAAAAAGAAATAAAAAATTTAAGAGATTCATAAACACAAATATGTTTTAAAGAATAAATTTAAGAGTAATTACAAGAGTAATTACTATATTTCGAGCAATTACCAATTATCTTCGAAAACAATAAAAAATTGAAAATAAAATCTCACAAAAGATAGCGTATCATTATGCGTTACATATTATTATCATTTGTAGATTACTCTAATCGAATGTTATATACTAATATTATATAACTCTAATGTTGTATACTGTTAAAACATATTAATAAATAATGTATGTTAAAATTTTTATCGTGTGTAATAATTTTCTTTGCAAATTATATATTGTAGTTTAATTGTAATTATAAATATATTTTATATATTAAGCAATAATTAATTCGCTCTTAAAAGATTTTGAAGAATTATAGTTCGAGTCACGAAACGAGTATAAATGGTCATGTACGTATTCATACGAAACTAGTAAAATCCATTCGTATTCGAAATAAAATCGTCTCATTCATGTCCAATGCATACATTATGATCATTACTCTTCCTGCTAACGACATGAACTCTACTCCGAGTCTCCCGCACGAAGAACTCGATTTTCCGATAATCTCGTGAATTATTTTTAAGCAAACGCAATTTTCCTTCCCATTTCTTCTAATCGTTCATCAGACTATGGGATATTGCTATTCATTAAACACATAGCTTTTTCAATTCACATAATTTCACGAGTAGCATCCTGATTGCGTCTGAATATTAAGATTGCGACACCGCGAATCAGTGCTTGGCGAATTTCTAAATCGGAAATATCTGCAAATTATATTTTTGATATATATCCTTTTTTAGAATGTCTTTAGAATTTTCTTCATTTTGATATTGTATAAATTATTACTATCACTAACTCGTCAAACAGCATATAAATCAACAATTTCTAGTCTAACGAAAATGTCAATATATCACCATTCTCTTATAAAACAATCGAGATCGTAATTTCTTTAGTTGTGATTGTGCACTTTTCGTATCAGAACTTATATAGACTTTTTGCAGATACATTAAAATTATTGTCCGTATAAATGATGAATCAATACCGAAATATTTCAAGTTGACGCAAATTTATATAATAATGTTAATGAATAACGTGATCATATATATAATCATTTAATATGTATATAATATTATTTACTTAAAACACATACAAGTAAAAATAAAGATAAGTTTAAAGTGTATTGGTAAAAAAGACAAATAATTGTACTTATATAAATAATAAAAGTTCATTTTCATGGTGACAATATATTTTATCAGTAATCACTATAATTACTTGATTTAATATACTAACGAACCGTGATTATCGATCAGCAGATACGTGAATACGACATTTAATCATTTGATGTAAATATGTACGCGGTGTCTGGCAATGTCCTGTCCGTTAACGAGGTGGTAGTCCTCCGTTAATATATAAATAAATTCAGTTGTGCATAATTAACAAACCAACTTCATAAATGTAACATATTTCTTTAGCTGCAGTAATTCACCATTTAATCCGAAATAAAACCTATTAGCAGTAATTAGTAATTATCTACAATAAATAAATATAGTGGGTGCAAGCAGCGTATATTAATGTGTTTAACGTCGATTATAAAATATAATAAATAATATTATTTCAGCAAATCTGCTACGCTACAAAATCACAGTAAATATTTATGAATTATTTGGAGAAGCAGTTATAAAATTTAAACGAAATATTAAAACTCCGTAAAAGAATGCATTACAAATTCAAGTACGCGATAAGAATTTTTTTATAAATTCACCAAGTCACCTCTTGATCGTGCCCGGCACATTCGGGCACGATTCGCGCACAATAGGCGTGGATCGTGAATCACCTCGATTACAACGACTGGGAACAGCCTGGGAACAGTACGGCCTTTGTGCGCTAGCAACCTCTTGTGAATCTCCTTATTTAGTTTGGTTTATTATTCTCAAGCAAAGCAACTCAGTAAAAAGACATCCAACTGAAGGCCATGCTGTATTTTTACATTCAACTATTATTCTTCTTAATACTTGATACAAATATAATTTATACACAAGATTGAGGCGAATATCATTCAAATTTATATTTATTTCTGACAGTTTTATTTCTTTTTCTCAAAACAAAAGCTTAATGTGTACATAAATTTTTATTATAAACTTATAATTAAAATAATCATTCGCTAATCTGATCATAGCATTTTAACGTTTCTTTTCCTTATTAATTTTAGGTAATAAAATTTCGTGCGTTAGAGTTAGTACTAACCTATAAAATTAAAAAAACAATAAATTTTAGTTATTGACGTATATCTCATTACTAATAGTAGATAGAAGATTCGGTTACACTTCGAACGGATTAAAATCTCAGCGCGAGGATACGCGCTAGCACAGTAAGGTTCGAAGCCAGAAGAAATCAAAGGGCGCGGAGTCTAATCGCCAGATTAAAGCGTCGGGATTCATCTCGGATTAAAGGATAGCCGTGTCTTGCCGCTGACGACGAGGGGAATAACAAGTGCGCGAACTGTGAAGCGCGCTATCTGCGCTTGCAACTTTTAGATCCGATAAATCCGTCGCACGGGATGCCCTTTGCCACGCGGCGTGCATCTCATGGTCTTCCCACGTTGATTCTCGCTGGTCATACAATAACCGAGTTCTCCAGTTTGAATTAGAGAACATATCAATCATACTGGATTCACCCTTCTAAAATATCATTCTTTGTTATTCTGAATTCTCTCTCTCTCTCGTGCTAAATTTTCAACAAAAACTTCTTCGTAGATTTTTCTCAACTTCATATAATTTTCATAAGAGAGAAACGCAATAATGTTTTACAGTGATTGTTTCAATTTTCTTAGACCGTAATAGTTAAAGGGTTTCACTGCTTTTCACTTATTCGAGACGATCTAATTTAAATATTTGCTTGCAACTTTACTGTATCATATATACATAAGCGACAGCAATTCTCGGGTGTGCACTCGTGCATGTAGATATTGCGGAACCTTCTGTTCTACGCATTCCCGCGTGCATTTGCACATCTACACACTCTCACATATACATACACACTCTCAATTGCGTATGCAACAGGTTTCTCGCCAGTGTGGCAAAGTCGACATCATCCACGAAGATACGTATAGCATTACTTAATGCCATAAGGACTTTCGTAAAATGATGCGGATAACATTTGGTTGTTATTGCGTTTCGGTATATCCACCAAGCTCTTTATGGCAGCTTAGACCAAGTCGCAATTATTAACGCAGATGTCGAACGACACAGGAGAAGAACGCAAATCCAGCCATAATCCGGAAGAGAAGAAAAAAAGAGATGACAACATTGTCCCGAGAGAGGTTCTTCGTTCGTGAGGAAGGATTAGTGTCCACGTGGGAGATAAATCGCTGCTTCAGAGGATTTTCCGAGCTTCGTTAAAGGAGATCGAGCTATCCGATCTCGGTGAGGAAAAGGAGGAAGCAGAATATCGTGTGAAATATGGGATTTCGAGTTACGCTGTCGGTGCACCGAGACGTTAAAAGTACGAAATAGCGAGCTTTGTGTTGCGCAGGAGAATCTCAAGTCGACAGACATGGTTTTAGTTTCAACGAGTTTAATAAATATTTATTAAAAAGATCAATATTAAAGTAAATATACGTTATAATAGAAACTAATAGCGTGATATTTCAAAATTAATAACTATTAAATACCAATGCGCGTATCCAGGCACGTACGTTGGATATTTGTCTGACAATTATCAATTAATTGAAAATTTGTGTATCGGTTATCTTTGTTCATATTGTGCTTTTAGCAAAAAATTAATTTGAGGCAATGTGTATTTTCTGAGGAAAATAAATATGTTTATTGTTTAGCATAACTATGAAAATATATATGCACATTAAATATATTTCCGTACGATCGACGATATTGCACAATCAGTAATGTCACAAATGTAACATCGTGAGAAAATTCTCGAAAGAAAACTCGCCTTTTTCATTTCGGTTGCGCGGTAAAGCGTCGTTAATGAGGACGCGTATTTATGCAAGCGCAAATAGTGTGCTGGTAGTTTCTGAGGAAAGATATACACAGGACTGCTTGCACAGCGTGTTTATCATACGCGCAGCATCATTAGTGGGACTTCAGAATGTTCTTTAACGGGAACAAGAGGCCGCAGAGACTTTTTACTCGCACTTTCATCGTATAACTCACTGCGAAAGTAGTACGACAATACTGCATATTATCAAGATGCTCATTAAGAGTTCTTCGTATACAATACAGATTTTAGACACGAACTCAATGGTGAAGGATACGTAAGAGATTTTCCTTTCGTCTCTGAACACAATCAGACACAAGTGTCGAGTCTACACTGCACATCTTCATTCAGATTTACTTAGAAGCTAAAATTTTGCCGCTCATTTAGAATTTAATCTACTAATACAGAGTTGTTTACAGAGTTATGAAGTAATGAAAAGATTAAATCATTTGAGAAAAAACCGCCAACAGCCTCGTCAATAAATCGTTAACAGAAATGACAAAGACAAGCCATCCTGTTTATGAAATGCCCAACAGGTGTCACGCATGCATAATCAAAATAAACGTTTCATTTTCTATCGATTTTCCGCACTTGTTTAATGAACATCCGTTACATAGAATTATCAGTGCGCTTGTCATTTCATAACCAGTGATTTTTCTTCGACCGAAATAACGCAGGCACGCGCGTTTTATCTCGTCGGTTCGTGACGAGACGTGAATGAAACTCGCGGCTCGTTCTTTTTCGTTAGTGCGTATGCACATCGATATTAATTGAGGGACGTCACGTGGACGCCCGTCACTGCGATGGCCCCGTCTCGTCCAGCTCCACAAAAATTGGGCTGTCAAATCTATGCTGGCACAAAACTGAATGCATATCCATTTTCTGCTGGAACTATGCTTCCGATTTCACGGATGAAAGAACTTGGACAACATGCAATAATTATTTATTGTATTGCTCACATTGACGCTTGTCGCATGTTTTATTACCATCACTCGAATGAATCTTTCGATATCCTATCCATTTTCTGATGATAATAATAGAGTATACCTGTATAATTAAAAAAAAAATATATATATATATTACGATTTATAAATATAATTCTTATTATCCATAGATATAACATTGCAATTATCGTTACAACACAATTACGTAAATTAATTTCCTCGTTAATATAATACGCGAAAGGCTCATGTGTCAGATTTGAAATTCGCATAATCAAATGTACATTTCGAAAACAAGCTTTTGCATATAACCTATAAATGGTATTATCGCCAAATAATGTGATTCGACACTAATTAAATAATCTATTAATGAACCATGTGTTATTCATTATCGTACCGCTTGCGGTATTGAATTTACGTTTTAATACAATTTTTATCTTCACGAAATACATCGAAAGATCCTTTCTATTAATATAATATGATAAATTAACATGATCGTTATGATTCTTAATCATTTCAGTTATAAAAAAATAGTTATTTTTTATATGAAAAATCTCAAAATTTGTCCAAAGATAATAGAAATATAACAGAAATATCGACTGAATTCTCGTTTCGATGTACGATGTAGAAAGCTTTTAATATACTTCGAAACTTATCCAAATTTAATTCCTGCTTCTCTTTTTACTTTACAAAGTAAATAGTGGTCCCAAGTAATACGTCACGTAGCATATTTTATACGAGTGTGACCTCAAAAAATGTGTTTCCAGAATACGAGGTCCGAAAGAGCCATGTCGGTTTAATTGACAGCCGTCTTGTGTATCGACGTAATTATCAGATCGGTGCGTGGTCTTAACACTTTTTTAAGACATTTTCATTTTGTTCCAATCTTCCAGCACGCGAAAGATGTCTTTATTTAGCCATAAATCAAGCTTTAACCGATCCCGTCCAATATTTCATGTTCCGATACGGTGCGCGTTATTTTACACGAGTTCTTTTTTCAGTCCTGTCACGCGATGTAAAAAAAAAAATAAATTAATAGCCGAAAAACGGGCATCTGCGATGAGGTCCGGGGAAGAGCCGTCGCGAGTTAATTGATGGCCGTGCCGTGGATGCGCCGTGTACCCGATCGTTTTCGCTGTAAAGCACAACAGCATGGCACAGTTGGAGTGGCCAAATCAATTTGTGCTGATGTATCATGGCGTCATTTGCTTATACAATCGAGCGAATTACGAGCGCTTCGCCTTTGCTACCTCGAACGGCCAGGCTGATCTCGCGTGCATTCCGCGCCTCGCTCTTCTCTACCGTTCCCTCTCGTCTCACCCGCGCGCTTGTTATCCGGCAATCCAGTCGGTGTGGCAGCATTGTGTTTACGTTGATGCGTATAACGATAACGCTCGTCCGCTTACACATTCAGCTCGATGTCGCGCCGAAACGTCGATAATGACGACGCGACCGTAATTCGCAGAACGGGTGATTGTTACCGAACAGTCCGGCCAGAACCGGACCGATCCGGGGATCATCGGGTGGATCGGCATTGCATCCCGCAAATGAACGTCATCGGAAACATGACTGACTACTTCTGTCTGTGCACAAGTGACGACGAAGCCGATATCATATCACGGTTTAAAAGTGAAATTCCGGTTATGTGCGTGATTATTGGAACATCCTCCTGCATGCATGATAATTATTTTCCTTCTAATAATAATTATGGAAGAGAATGTAGAATAGCTACAAGATGTATGGCTGCATTATTCTTGAGCTAAAGAGAGTTATAAATTTCATGTTATACTCAAATTGCTTTTACAACTGATTCATAAAAAGTAAAATTATTTGTAATTGCAAAAAATATTAATATATTTTAATATTTTTGTTAAAATAGACATTAAAATGACGTAAACATAGATACGATTAATATTTTCAAATTAGTAATGCTATTACCTAACACTCTGTATTATTTATGTAAGAGACCTTTTATTAAATTCCTCGAGGCTATCAATCATTCTTGAACCTAACAAAATTCGTGTAGCTTACGTTACAAGTATAATAAAATTAATAACAGGCTTGCGCAAATCATACATGGCATTTACAATACATGAAATTTTATTACATCTCTCGGTTATTTATTTATTTACAATCTAGCTCCGGAAACTTTTTATATAAAATCGACTTTTATTATACATATAATAGGATCGATTGTATTTTTTCTTTGCCACGTCGTCACACATAAATTCTTGAAATATCAGAAATTATGAAATGCACAGAAAATTAATAGCTAGCGCTTGTACCCGATTGTACTCTCTTTTCATTTCATTCGTACCTCAAGGAATTCGGAAGTACATTTTCAATTTTTTTAAATTTATGTTCATAATTCTAAAACAACATCCATTATTTTTACGAAAAAACGAAAAGAAACAGAGTACAAACGATATGATTGAATTCTGTTAACTGTTTCGCGAAAAAATAACGCATTTTTAGCTATATTAAAAATTGTAAAACACTGTACTTCCGAAAAGAGGTACAAACACGAACAAACGATTTTCTATTTAAGCGTTAATAAAATTAAAATATTAATAATTAATAATTAAAGCCATTTTTTAATCGTTTCATATTTCTTTATTCTTAAAGCTCAAACGATATAAGTGTGGTAAAAACACTGTATTTTTTTTTTTATAAAGTCAGATGCCAGTTATTAGTTTCAACGTGTTAAACAGGCCAGTTCGTAAAATTCATCTAAAGCAATGCAACAAAACAATCACTATTCCAATATATTTAAATAATGAGATGATGAGATGAACGAAGCAATTTATAGGATGTGTGTGTGTGTGTGTGTGTGTGAGATTTATTATAATTAATATATAATTTATTTACTTGGAAAATAACCTCTACCAAGAGAGAAATAAAACAAATATAAATAATTTTCGCAAAATTCCTTTTTGCGTTGCGAATCGTACTTGTGATATGTTCAAGAGCTCTTGTAAATTTTAAACGCTGAGAATGCAGAAATTACCATTTCGACATTTTGCCGATCTCTCAGTCTCAAATTATTGCTACACCGCATATTATATATAGACCGCTCCTATGTGTATTCATTTGCATAAAGTACTCGGCATTCTATCCGTTTCCCCGGCACTTGGCAACCGTTTCGAAGCCCCTAATGCGAACGAAGCCAAACGGAATTATCCGTGAGGTTTCTCGACGCGTGGTCAACTTTTTGCGAGTCTCCTTCAAGTTTCGTCGGTAGCAAGTAACTTAACGTGAAGCGGTTACAGTCTGTAACCATGGTTCACACTATATTTCGTTGGAAGACATCGGTAAAGTCTCTTGTCGTCGAAAGCCGTGCAATTTATTCACATGTTATATGCGAGTGTCTAAAGAATTGAAATACATCTTAAATTTCTAGCTCAATGAATAGAGTTAGTGAAATGGAAAAAAAAACTGAAATTTTTTATCATCAAAAGAAAATGTAATAAAATAATAAGAAAATGAAAAAGAAAATATATGTTTATAAATATATAAGAAACATAATCGATAACAATGTGAAATAATAATTCCTCAGATACCAATGTGAAATTAGATCCTCTTATAAAATAAAATTATTCTGGATAATAAAATTGTAAATAAATAAGTTCAACAAAATTGCAGTAACTCAGCCTGGAATAGAATTAAAGCCACTCATAATAGTACTAATCGACAGATGTTCGGTTGTACATTCAGATACAGTTCGATGTTTCGTTTGCATATCGACTATTTCAATCCAATTTTCTTTTAATTGGGGAACTAACATAAAATTGGTCTCTAAAAATTCTTTTGTTTATTACATTTGTGCTAGAAATGTACAGCAATTTCGAAATGTACATACATGTACAATCGAATAAACTACAGAAAGTTTTTTTTATGTTGAGGGCAAATGAGGGTTGGTCACTAGTGATTCTAGTGTACAAACATTACCCTCTTAATTCGGATTAAATTATCTCAGATTACCTAAGATTATCTAATATTACCTCAAATTATTCCAGATTATCAAACCAGAGATTATCACTACCTTATATTATCCAACATTACCTTAAAGTATTTAAAATTACCTCAAAATTTTTAGGATTACCCGAGATTTTTCCAAAGGGTCTAGCGGAATAAGTATGGTGAATTTGCCCCCTCCAAATTTTGTAGCCGCAATTTTTTCCAAAGTTCACTATGTCACCATTCAAAAGACATCTGTGTGCAAAATTTCAGATTTTTATATTGATTCCTAGCAGTTTTAGAGCAAAAAAACCTATTTTTTTCATCTTTAAAATATACGTTTTTTAAAATATACTTATAATAAAAAACTATTTAAAAATCTGTAAAAATTCAATAAAATCAGAAACCTAATACAATTGAAGAAAACATTTTTAAATATTTTTTGACCGCAACTTCTATAAAAAAAAATGTAATTTTTATTTCAAACAATTATTTTATTATGATTAAATCGTCGTACAACGTCGGAAAAAAACACTCTTTTTTCATTTCCCTACAATTTAAAAAAAAGGAAGCTGCAGACTTCCATCTGTACGATGGTTAAAAAAAATAAATAGCGACTTGAATATGGATATGCAACGAAAAATATGAAAAGTCGCAATTTTTATTTTTTTAAACCATCGTGCAGGTGGAAATCTGAAGTTTTCTTTTTTTTTTTAAATTGTAGGGAAATGAGAAAAAAGTGTTTTTTCCGACATTGTACGACGATTTAATCATACTAAAATAATTATTTGAAATAAAAATTACATTTTTAAAATAAAAGTTGCGGTAAAAAAATATTTAAAAAATGTTTTCTTCTGATTTTACTGAATTTTTACAGATTTTTAAATAGTTTTTTATTATAAATATATTTTAAAAAACGTATATTTTAAAAATTGAAAAAATAGGTTTTTTGCCCTAAAACTGCTAAGAATCAATATAAAAATCTGAAATTTTGCACACAAATGCCTTTTGATATAATGAACTTTGGAAAAAATTGCGGGTACAAAATTCGGAGGGGGCAAATTTACCATACTTATTCCGTTAGATCCTTTGAAAAAATCTCAGGCAATCCTAAAAATTTTGAGGTAATTTTAAATACTTTAAGGTAGTCTTGGATAATATAAGGTAGTATTTGATAATGTCAAGTAATTTAAAGTAATATTAGATAATCTTAAGTAATCTAAAGTAGTATTAAGTAATCTTAAGTAATCTGAGGTAATTTAAACGTAATCCGAATTAAGGGTGATTTTTGTACACTATAACCACTAAAGATTACCTTAGATTACCTCAAATTATCTGAGACTACCTTAAGAATACCTAGAATTACCTACAGATTATTTGGTCTTACCCTTAGATTACTTAGAGTTCTTGAGATTACCCAAGATTATCTAAGAATGCTAAAGATTATTTAGAATACCAAAAGTTATCTTGGATTACCCAAAATTTCCTTTGGATTACCGCTGAATTACCTAGCCCTTGTACAAAAATTACCTCAGTGACCAACCCCTCGGGGGCAAATCTTATACTCAGATGTCATCAGAAATAAATATTCATAAAACCATTGTTAACTATAAGAGCGTAAAATAAAAAATACTAACTATATGTAACTATGTACATTACTTGCACATCCACATTATTTGCAAAATAGACATGTGCCATATCTCTATGTTGAGCATAGTAGCAATTATAATTTCAAAACGCCTACGAACTTATACAGTTTACGACACTGTGTCTCTTGCTTGAACTTTTTCTTTTAGCAATCAATCATTGCGCAGTAGCAATGTGAATAGAATAATACAATAGCAATGTGAAAAAAAGCGAGAACCTTCTCATTCTTATTATGCATGAAATAAATGGTTCTCGAATAACACAAATACCTATCGGTATATAGTACAGCGCACTCCCCTTCTTTATTCAATATTCTTATTAAAGAGTTTATAAATAGTAATTTGTCATGCTTCGCAAGATAATTAGTTTATATAATATGTACATTTTTATTTCCAACAGGTTTACAAAATACACAGATATATCTCTTGAAATAATTTATTAATCAATTCCCATATTAAATTATTAAAATTATGCAAAACAATATTGATGAAAAGTGATAAAAAATTTAATAAGTTCTTATTCTTAATGCAATCAGTTTTAAAACTTAAAAAATGTAAGAACTTGTTCGCATCGCTTAATTTATTTTTTATATAATTTGTTTCTAATTACAATGTAAATAAATTTAAAAAAAGAGAATTAAATTTGAAAGAAATAAATCAGTGACATCCATTATGTAATAACATCCATTACCTCTAATAACAATCTGTCATCTGTCGCAGTATTATAGATTAGTATTGCAAGATGAGTAATGCTCGAAATCAATGTCGCAGCATTTTCGACCTAAAAAAAGGAGAAGCTTCAAGAACGGAATGTACAGTTAATATTACAGGAATATATCAATTTCAATTTTATATAGCTTGATTTCGGATGCAATTCGTAATTACGAGTATTTGCAAAAATAATGAGTAAGATTTAAGCTTTGTCAGGAAATTGCAATGGAAATTCATCAATACGACCACGATTTACGTTATTCTGGTTGAAAATCCATATTGCAAGGAACGACCAATGAATCAAGCATCCGGTAGTAATTTATAACCTTACGAGGATGGAGGCGACGCACTTCTCCCGTGGGGTTAAGGGGAGACCATAAACCTCGTACTATATTGCACTACACTGGAACTTTACGGACGTTATACGCAGATCTATCACGATCAACGGATTTCCGGAGACGTTTAGGATCACTGCCCTATGTTAAGCTCGACATGCGCTGTAACTGGAGCATGCGTGCACTGCAAAGCTATAATTCATAAAAGTCGAGGAATCGAAAGAGTTCCTCATATCGATAATGCATTAAAATCTCATAACAATAATTTCTAATGCTATTCTATGTGCTTAACAATGCAATTTGAATAGAAATTCAATAATGTAGTGAATAAATGCAAATAAGTCTATTACTTGACAACACACTCAATTGTGTGTGTCTGTGTACTCAAATGAAATACTTATTAATTTTACCTTTATATTGAAAACATTACAATTATATCTCATTATTGTTTTTAAAACGTTTTCGAATAACCCGATTTAAAAGTGGATGCGCGTCATTGATAATAGAGAACATAATGAGATTATTTCAGAACTTCTCCTTTGAACATACTTGCACCAATTAAGGCGAGACGGGAGTTAAGTTAGATATAGATGCAGGGAAAACTGGCGCATTCAGACCTTACGCGGAGGGAAAACGGACGGTAGGAGGGGTGGGAACACACGGATAAACGCAAAGCCGACAACTAAGCTGGAATATACAAGACACGTGGAGAATATGATAATATGTTCAAACATGATAATAATCATAATGTCTCTATTATCCCAGAAGATGAAGCTCCGTACAGACCATTGCAGGTTTACGAGGCGGCATTTATCGTGCATTGTAATATTATCACGTCGGGAACAGACATAAACATGATTAATCGCATTGATCAAGTGCGCCGCAATTTCAAATTCTATCACATGAAATTTTCACTTGGCCACGAAATTAAAACTGATGAATAACAATTTGCATGCATGTATTAATTTATAGTATTAATTTTCGTTTGTACTTTCCTTTTCGACTGTGATCAATGCAAATATAATGCTTTATATTTACAGTTGAGAAAAGAAAAAGGATAAAACGCGTAAGTGAAATTAAGAGAGATTTATCCGGCGGTCGATGGGAAATGGCGGAGACGACCAAGGCGAAGACAGGAAAGATCAAGGGATAAAAAAAAAAATATCCCTGAAGATGTGCGGAAATACGCGGCAACCGAGAAACAGCCTCGTCCCTTCCGCATCGTTGAATTCGGCTGCAGGTGCAGCTGCAGACACTTTAATTCTGGAGAGTGCATCATTTGCATCCTGGCCGTGCGTCCGTTACGCGCGGATACCATGAGCCTGGGATCAAATGGGCACCGGCGCGTTTCCCCAACAGTCAGACAGATGCGGACAGCGCGTTGTCATGCCCTTTTTCTCTTTTTTCTCGCGTCGTCGCACGACAGATACGGATAAAGAGAGAGATGGTCCGCGAGAGGGTCCCGGAAACGGACGGTGAAAGATAAAAATCCTGTGTTTTCCTCACGGTCTCTCGCCGTGTGAGGCAGATTTATTCACACGAAGAAAAGAACGGAACGTCTTTCGAGCGATGCAAAGCTTGAACGCGATTCTCTCTCGTTGAAAGATTATATGTACGATGGAATTAAATATGCGCCGGCCAGTATTTTAATACCTTTTCTCATGCAGTTTCAAGTGCAAGTCATATAATAATACAACAATGCACGAGAAAAATTGTACTTTTGTTTCTTGCTACCTCTGCTTTTCGAAAGTCGGAACTGTTATCACTACAAAATGTATTTTTTTCACATTATTTTTCAGCAGGAAAAGCTTTTTATAGCTCCATCTTTTTATATTAATATATTTATTATCTTTCGGCAAAATTGACTTCGGATTCGAAAGTTACGGGGCTGATACGAATAATCGGGATTCCTCTACCGTGGAAAGAACAGCTCATTATCGGGGAAAAAGGCGATGATCGGAGGTTTCACCGCAAGTCCGGATATCGTTACGATAAAAGGGGGGCGGTTACGTACTTGGCACTCGAGGGTCGGTATTAAACGGGATGATGGTAGTGGAGATGGGAAATGGCGGTGGAATGGTTGCACCAAGACACACACGAGTGGCATTGTTGGGTGCGACCACACTTTTATTGTCGGCATTCTAGACGAACAATAAAGCTTCTGTTCCACATTTCGCGCTTATCGTCACATTCATATCGATCCGCATGCCTCGTTTGTCGCTAATGGAGCGGCACGTCAACCCCCGGATCTACCAAACCCCTTCCGAGAGTAGGGGACTTAACGGCCTCGACGTTACCGCTCGCTATCGCCTTCCGCTCCGTCCGATGACGCTGCGGAAAACGGAATTCGAAGCCTTGACCTCTCTCGCGTCGTCTACATCGTTCCCTATGGTCGTTTAGCAGGGGTAGAGTTACTTAATACAGCGATTCGTCCCTTGATTAGCGATTGCCCATCTTACCGGATGGCACACTTTAATGGCACGCTCTAGATCAAGGTGGAAGATAAAATGGAAATTTAACCCTCTCATGCGAGGTACATATGTATGCAGTTTCGCTTAACATAGTATATGATGTAGATAACACAGCACAGCTGTGAAAATACCTAATATACAGTATTTTTTTATGAATATAAATATGGAAACATATATTTTTTTATTTCTCTCATTATATAATTCTTTTTGATTGTTTGCGCGTTAAGAAAGAAGACCAAAGAGCAATTTCCTTTTTTCACCACTTTGTTTTAAAACTATGTTCATTTAACTACTTAACACCACTTTTAAACGTCTGTTAGACTAAATGTTGAAACTATATTTTTAGAAAAAAAAAACATTAATGAGAAAGATACTAAAACTTTTAAAATTTACTACCTTTTTCTCAAAAGTGACTTTGAAGCGACATCAAACGACATTCCGTATTAAGTGGTAAATTTTAATCTTTATCGGAGCGACCCATTTCTGAAAAGTGCATCTGAATGAGTGAAGCAGAATTTGTCAAAGTCACAGTTATATTTTAATTTTTCAAGTAATTATAACATCCAAGACGTAACTTGTATAAATATTCTTATTTAAGATAACTTATTTAAATGAACTTAAATTTGTTTTTTAAATCTTATTCATTATTCATTGCTAGACGTCTAGATACTAATTGATGTCATACCAATGAATGACAGCTTATAAGTTAAATGGAATTTACAGTGATGTGCCATATTATTAGACATGGCAAAAATTACACAATTTCGGTGAAATCATTGCTACAATGACCATAAAATGGGATCTATGTGGAAAATATATTTTTTTATCAAATTTATTTGTAATTATTGATTAAAAAAAGACATTTAGGCTTTATAAATTTTGTACATTAAAAAAAAAACTAGATATACAAAGACAAAAAAAATTAATATTTTGTAGGACCTCCTCTTGCAGCGATTAGACCTGCAATTCGGCGGGGCATGCTCGCTGCACAGCTTCTCACTATGTCTTGAAGGTGTGGGTTGTGATGCCAGACGTCTATAAATTTTTCTATCGCTGTTTTTTTTTGTTGTGATAGCAGATTTGTTGACTTCTCGCTTCATCAGCTCCCACACATTTTCAATAGGATTCATGTCTGGGGAATTCCCAGGCCAATCCAAAATATTTATATTTTTGGCTGCCAAAAACTTCGTAATTGATTTTGCCTAATTGGATTCAATTTTAAATGCTAGTTTTTCACGAAGAAAACAAATATTTGAGAAATTCTGTGCATGGGTCTAATAATATGGTACACCACTGTACTTGTCTATATTATGGGTATATTAAGTATAAAAAGACAATGTCATCAATCAAGAAAGTGGAATAATTATGTAGTAGTGTGAACTAAATTTCTATTAATCTCATATATTCTGCTATATCGCATTTTCCTTTTATTATATATCTACTATGTAATATACCAACGTACGTATACACTTTTATCGACTTTTATTTTTAATATTAAAATAATGCTTCTTATCGAAATATAATACGCTTTTCAGCGTATCTGTCGGATAACGAAGAATGAGTTACTCGCCATTATTTCGCTCCATTGGCAATGTACTTTATCTCATTGCGTTGTTATATTTTCCATATTAGGAACTGAAATATCACAACAGATTTGATTACGGATGAAAATGTTGCAATTTCTGCACTTACTCGAAGAAACGTTGCAAAACGACCCAGCGTAATAACAGAGCGTACGCGAGACCGCCGTTCCTCATAAATATTAATTTTCACGAAATGATCGTAGGAGCAAAATAACCGTCGCATACGAAACGTATACGTGCCTCCCAAGCGTTTAATGAGTTAATTAATTACGAGTGAAAAACTGTTTCGGCGCGAATTAAAAATGCGGACGTCCGTGCGATAATTCATGACAGAGTGTGCATCTCGCGTTCGTGAGCTCTCGAGAAGACAATAATATTTTCTCTCGATTTATTTCGCAATAAAAGAGAAAAGGGGTAAAATACACGTCCGAGCTACCACGCCGCCATCGTGTGCAAAGATACGACTGACGCAGATTCGTGTTTTAATATTTTTCATTATATATAAATCAACGTACTAATTTATTCCTTTAATTAACCACATTAGTCGGGCTAGCGCGTGTTATTTAGCACTCTGATTCCCTGTCCGCGGTTAAAACCGCACTTGTATCGCGGAGAATCGTAAAAGCACCGGAAACGTACTAACGTAAACCTCATCCTTGCACGCGTATAATAAAGAACAAATGTACAGAGAAAATACGCGATAAAAACAGTTATTTTTGTATGCACCGCCGCCGGTGCTAGCCGTTTTGTCTCGCTCACACATTTTCCGGATGGACGAGGAAAATCAAAGAAGGTAATTTTTTTTATCTCATCTCGCAACACTAATATCGAAATGTGACGAACATAAACGATAGCAAAATCTTTTTCACACTGTTCTTCTTTGTTCCTTTATGCACGAAATATTATATTGCCGGTGACATAATTCAAGCAGTGAAATGTTCATAATTAATAAATAAGTAAAATAGCGAAAGTTACTTATTTTAACCCTTTGCACTCCGCGGCATCCCGGACGTTACCTTACAATGTCCCCTGAGAGGGGACAACGGAGTGCAAAGAGTTAAAAAATGAAAAAAGTTAGTATACATACGGCAACGCATTTCATTCAATACTTAAAGACACAAAAGGAAGAAATCGGTTTAAAAAAATCTCTAATTGAAAGATTGTACAACATAGAACCGTAAATATTTTTAATAAACCATGTAATTAGAATCGATGTAACGAATATCGGAAAACTGAATACATCGTTTTTAATACATATACACGTGCGCGTATATATATATATTTTTTCCCGTACTTTGTGTGTGTGTGTGTGTGTGTGTGTGTGTGTGTGTGTGCCGCGTGCGCGCACGCGTACGTAAAGTGCGAATTAATTGGAAGGATTTTGTATTAGTCAGATTATTGCATCATTACATTAAGCACCATAGAAGGATTTTCATGATACGCTCGATTAATTAATAAAAAACAATTATAGTCCGCCGCTAGATAATCTTTACGTGATAAGTGAAGTTCGTTTTTACTCGATAAATCGGTATGCCAGTCGATCGTCATCTTCGAACCCTTCACGTCAATTTGCGCGTGGATTCCGCATTCGCCACCGCAATCTTCGGAAATGACCGTGCTAATCGCAACGGCTATTAATTACGGGAGCCGGCTTGGAGAGCCGATGAGAGTCGAATAATCACGCCCTCGCTTTGTTGCCGCACCGTTTGGCGTTCCGTCGGCGAGCTTAATTTCTTCGACGTTACCCCAAGCACGATCAGGATCCAACATCGAAACTACGGATCCGTTTCTACAATTCCGTCATTATCGCTCGCTACTAATAGCCTCCGTTGCGCTAATTGGGCCTTCGGCGCGTCGACCGTGTTAATAGCTCTGATAATGCCATCATTAAAACAACACGTTAAAACGCAAAAGATCGTACGAAAACGCGTTTATTTTTCGATTTCTTTTCTTCTGAACATCGAACGTATTCTCACGAGCAAAGAGAGTTGACATATATATCATCCTGATTCCAAAAGAGTGATCTTGACTCTATTTCAAGTTAAAAACGCACTTAGAACAATTGAAATTGTGAAGATACGATTAACCAAAAATTGCAAGATAATACTCATCCTGACATTAACGTTGTTAAATATAATAGAATAGATAAGACGAAGAGATAAGAGTGTACAGAAATAAGAATTATTAAATATATGAAAATATATAACGCATCTCTTTATGCTTTTCATGGTGCAACCATATTTTGGTTGCAACCATACAGCAATATGTCAAAATGCATAATTATCGAATTTTACATCATCTATGAATATCTCTACATATAAGTAGACAAGTGTAAATGGATATTCTGTAAAAGGGTAAAAAGAAAAAACGAGATATTAACCATATACATTTGTTTCGACAATTGTGCGCAATTGTTTCACAAAAAACGCACAATTTCACGAGAAAAAAAAACAAGAAACAAAACTATAATACATGTCGCAAATAAATATTATGATAATAAATAATATTATGATAAAGTATTTTTTAACATAAAACAATTATTTGGACAACTGTATCCAATTTCTTCTTATTAAATAAATAAATTAGTGCCTGTTCATTTAAGTTAATTTACATAACATTTAAACTTTTATTGTCCAACGTTGAAGAAATGTTGTAATTATCACGCGAATAGCACTTCATACATTCGTAATACAGATACCGTCAGGATTTTCTTCCGTGTCGAGCGACGACTGCAATTAAAATTATCGAAGAGGATTAAGTAAGAGCTCCGAAGCATAGCAAATGGAAGATGAGAATAAGATTTTGATCGATTTGATGATGGAGAATCGGTGGGAACATCTAGGGACGAATTCAACCGAGAGGCTTTACCTCGTCGCTTACCTCGGTAAATTGCTCGGGAAACTTTATCATTCCTAAGGTGACGTAATCTCTCTTTTTCTCATTCTCCATCTTTCTCTTGATCGATCAGACATTGCAGCGATTTTCCGCACGCATTCAGCACATTCTCCATTCTCACGGACTTATTAGATGGATTAAAAATTATTAAGAATTATTTATCAAAGTTAAAATGAGATTGATTCGAATTCATGTATCGAATTTCTGATAAAGATTTAATTTGAAGCAAAAAAATAAGTAAATCTTATTATTATTTGTGTTTTATTAGAGTGTAATATAAAAAATACATTTTCCAACAAACTTGATAATTTCTTCAAACAATGAAATTTGAGATAATTAGATGAAAAAAATTAAGTTGTAAACTTTAAACCTTTAACTAAGTTTAACTTTTGCTTGCAGAGACATAAATTTAAAATTTCTTCCAAGATATTTAATATCGATAGATAGACATATAATTATAAATATTATATAAATATTATAATATAATTATAATACATAAATATAATTTTAACAGATTTCGTTACATGTGTAAAGATACCTCTAGATATAAATCTAGAATGGTGGAATTGACAGTAGAGCAACCTGATTAAATCCACCACATTCTGCATAGAATTTTAACAAAGTGCCTTTCAGAGGGATTTCTACCTAGTGCCGTAGTGATTAATTCAATATTCGGACAGAGACATGTTAAACTTGTCGAGCGTAAAACTTTCGCCAGCGCTGAAGTTTCGACGGCGTTAATGCAGCTCGTACAGCAGCAGATATAAGTTTTGACCGATATAATCGAAAGTAAATCCCATTACAAGACCTTCGGCGTCTATCGCCGCCGCGCTCGTTCGGGATTCCAACCAAGGAGAATCAGTTCGTTGACTTATTTAAATTGTCCCTGGTAAGTTTCGAACGGGATAACACTATCGGATGAATATTCAGAAGCGGCTGTATACCTGCGCGTGCTCGCTGCAGGTGTCCCCAACTGTTCTGACAACTAGCTGCTCGCCTACAATTTCCGCAATTTTTGAGTGCATATTGTTTGTGTGGAAGGGTATGTATATGTAAACACACCCACTTTAAAATTGCAATATATACATACATATGTGCACAATGTATACAGATTCTGGCACATCCGCGTTAATTCTCCAGCCGATACATATGCGGCTATCGTGCCACTATTTCACACCGATTGTCATAGGATCGGCAGCGTTAAAGAGGATCCGCACACCCGGCATTGATCGACGCTCGTCCATTATCGACGTTTACCGCACTTCCGCTGCGGAACTCGCAGTGCGTCGCGCCGGATATCGATGATGGAACAGTTGCTTGTTCCGAGGCCAAAAAATATTTTCAGTACCGTCGATGGCGAGAGCACGGCGTGTAATTCTAGGACGGACGGACGGTTTTGCTCTGTAAACAGAATACGTCGCGGTAACTCGTTACGGAGTTTTTTCAACTATTCCGCGCACGGTAAAAAGCACCGCTGTATCGTTACGCTGGGATCAAACGTCGAACGGTAACAAGAGAATCCCGAAAAAACCGATGACACGGATGTTCGATAGAATATCGTGGTTTAATAAAGAGAAGGCTAGAAAGAACGATCGATTTTGCTTGATCGAGTTTAAAGAAAATCTGACTTTTCATGCATATATGGTTGTCACATATTTAACATGTCTGAAGAATTTTGAAGACTTCTCCTTCGAATTAATCTTGATTTTGAGTTCCAATTCGTTAATAACATTTCTATCGATATTTAAAAGATAATTGATGGCACGAAAGAAAAATTATGATACTTTTGGAGTATTTCTGTCAAGTGCATGAATAACACTGACACGCTATTGCGTTTCGTGTGGATCGAAAATATGACTTACATAAAAGATAACATGCAAAAGATATTACATGTGCCTGGTCTGTGTATGTGTGTGTGTGAGAACAAGAATTTACTATTTAATCAGAAAAAGACTGTCTATTGTTATTGTGCGTCTAAAATAGCTGTACTCTTCGTTTTGATCAGACTAAAATCGCTGATATACTTGTACGTACGATACTATCTCAGACAGTGAACATTTCTAGTTCAATAAACGAATGAATGAAAGAAATCAGACCGCTGATAACAGAGATCAGAATATTATAAGTGATTTACCTGTGATTTTGATGTCTAATTGTATACGCTATACACAATAAATTAACAAATTGCAATTTTACTATACGCTATACACAATAAATTAACAAATTGCAATTTTACTACTTTTTTTATTAAGTAAAATTCAATCATGTAATTATAAAAAGTAACATAACTTCGAACTATTTTTTTTTACTGAAATTAGATATTTTTCTAACTTTAACTTCGATTGAAAACGAACAGATTTTGATTCGGATTATTACACACGCGTGCACATGTGTGTAATGATAATTAGACATTCAATCCGCTACTAACACTTGAATAAACAATCGCAAGTTGCAACTTGCAAGACAAGAATTCGTCAAAAAAAAAAAACAAAAGTAGAACGTGAGAATAAGTAATTTGCTGAGAACTGTGGCGGCACATTCTCGTCTCTTTCCCTCTGAAATTCCAATTCCCTCGTGCAAACTTTTCGACGTGTAACACCCCGTCTCGCATTTATCCGTCAGTCTGCTCTGACGTCGGACAGCCGAACGGCAGTAATAGCAATGGTAACAGCACTGTTGTGTCTGAAAATTTTACGCATAACAAAGCACATATGTGGGTGAGAACAATATGGAAAAAATTGTTTTACACTGTCGCAAAGCCGTACGCCGCCCTTCGATTGTCGCGCGTTCCATCGTCGTGTAATTAATCCATCCCGGTCGTGTGAAAGTTTGATAACGCTCGCAAGGTGGTTTCACCTGTCGTGCTGTTAGCGAGCGCAAATCGCGAATAAATCGACGGTGCGAAATTAATACAGAATGGAAACGTCGCTCGTGTTACAGGATATTAAACGCGCACGACGAGATTTACGCGACGCATCCAACCGAAACGCACATTAAACGAAAAAAAAGAATAAAAGTGCGCACGCACCTCTCTTTTCCCGTACTGGCACCGTTACTCGTTTTCGCGTCTCGTTGTGATACCGGGACACACCGTGCAGCTTGTCGCGTTTCTGCCGATTCGGCAAAACCGAGCGTGGCACGTGCGCGCCGCGGCTTTGCAAACTATCACGAACGGTTGAATATAAATGCAAAATCGCGGGTCGTCGTCCCGTTGGGTGCACACGATATACAATGCGGCGAAAGGTAGAAAACAGCATGAAACGTTGGTGTGTACAGTCGCGCACAGACCGGAAACACAACGGCGACGGCGGTGGTAGCACTAGAAGGAAAGAAGAACGTGGTAGGTTACGGATATATGGAGGAGGGACGTCATTATCATAAATTTATATACGAACTCGTGTTCGAGCGATGACTCCTCGTGTTTCGCGTGATCGCGCAGGCGTGGAGTGGAATACAAGCGGGTTGTAGCCTGGCACTGAGCCATCGCGATTCCCACGATTAAATAAACAACGGCCCGGAGGAACTACGCAGCGCAATGCAAAACATTGCTCGAGGATGTTCTATCTAGCACGGTGCTATCGATCTCCTTTTTTGTTCCAACTTTTTCACCCACGCCGGTACTTGGTCCGTTTGCCAAAACGCGTATAAGTGACTGGAACGTATGTGAATCGATGGGAGCGATTATATTATAATTCAAAGGGTAGTTCTCCGAGGGATACTTAACGGCCTTTGGGCGTGCTTAACGCCGCAAAAATATAGGCCGATAACGTCATTCGAAATGTTCGACCTTCGTATACACTTCGCTATGGATTAGTTCAATTACAATTGTAATTTATTCGTCGATATAAAAGTTATTTCTATGCATTTTTTGCATATACATTATCGTAAGATTCCAATACAGATTATTTTGCATAGTAAATAAAAAAGAGAAAACAAAGAAGATAAAATATGAAAATAAATGCTAATGGATAATGAAGATTTCTTTGTATTTAGCAAAACAAAAGTAGTTTGGAAAAGAAAAAAGAAATTGCTCAGACTATTCCTTCAACATAATTAGCATATTACAATCACGAGTAAATTAAATTGCAAAAAAACTTATTAATCCTACAATCCAAATATTGTCGTATCTGAGTGGGAGGAAGGGCTGGTATTACACTGTATCCAAGTAGATATCCAATTAACCCAAAACTTTCGGTTATCTCAGGATCGCGGCAATTCGTTATCGGATATCCTGCTTTTACGAGTTTGTAATCCGGTAATCGATTGTAGGCAATTAATCTCGAAATATTAGGGATACGAACTATTACGATATTATTGTGTATATACGTACATGTATGTATATGTATGGATATATATGTATATATATATATATATATATATATATATATATATATATATTTCAATATTATACATAAATATACATATTTCACAATGGTTATACGCGCGCGCGCGTGTGTGTATTTCAGATATTGTTCATTTAACATATCTGTACAAAAACCATCCTCTCCAATTACCTAATAGATAGCCGTATCGATTACAAATAAAATGAAACGGTTATATTTTTGGGGATTGCGAACGATAAAGTTATCTAACATTTATTAAAGCTTAAATCTAACATTAAATTACAAAGAAATAATCGTTCATATTTTTGTGAAACAATTTCAATTCGTGCAAATATTTAACAAATATAAATTGATACATTCAAATGATTAAGTTAATTGAATAATAAAGTAATGAAATTTACTCTAAACATAGTTACATAAATTTAATACATATAAATACATATGTTTTCTCCAGAAAAATATTTATATACATAATTTTCATATATCTACATATAAAATAATGTTAAAGGGTCATATACATATATAATAATTATGTTAATGTGTGTATACACACTAATATGATTATTTTATATGATACATAAAATAAATATTTCTTGTAATGATGATATTATTTAAAGTTCCCCTCCTCCTTGTGCAATGTTGAAACTAACTTAATTAATTAATCTCTGTAACAATACATTTACCTTTATTACTAAAGATATAGGTAGTTATTCAATTAATTAGAGATATAACGGTCTCTTGATACACGCTCCAATTAATTGCTTATTGTTAAATGTATCGATGCGAATAATTCGTGAATAAAATTGATATCAAAATATGTACGACTGAATAATTTAATACAATAATGAAATAAGAGATCAATATAAATGAAAGATTATCCTATACGGATTCTGACTACACACATACTTCTAAATACTTCGTTACATATAAATAATGAAATTTTTGTTAAATATTACAGAGAATTACTTCAAATTATGTATATATATTTTTTAATCTTTCCAAAAATAACAAGTAAACAAGTATATTTTTCATTTTAAAAAGTAATAAAGGATAAATTTCGTGTAAAAAAAAGATTAGCCTATATAAGCGATACTAATTTTTAATTCATTTTTAATTACACACAGCTGTTGGAATATAATACCTAATAAAAATGTTTAATTTATATTTTTCAAATCGTGCTTTCCTCAAACTTGGAAACAGTCTATACGCTTCGAAAGATGCAGCATATCATTCTCGCAACATATCATTTCATACGCGCTATACTATGCGCGTATCTCCTTTCAGCAACCTTACGTTTCATCCTTTATTTTGTCCCCTTGATGCATTTCCCCTCCATCTTCTACGCTTCATCGAGCTTTCCCTTCTCACCATACCCATTCTATTCTTCCATCGGGGCTCCGTTCTTCTTTTTTACGCGACCACCCTCGCCGTTATATACACATTATGCATATATTTTACAGCTCGTCGTAAAACATCGCGCCTCTACCTGCCTCTCTCTCCCCTTCGCTGAATGGGTGACTACCACCCCTTTTGGGCACGAACGTTATCACGGCCTCTGAGCCAGTCGTGGCCTGTACTGGTTGGCTATAAACCGTCGAGAGATAACCATCGAGAAATACGAAATACGTGTCCGCGCGTAAAAGTTGCGCACGAACGCTGGCATCTAGGTATCGCAAGATTTACGGTATTTATGTAATCGGACTCTTTGTGCAGAATCCGGGTGGACAAGCCCAACATGTGATATCGTTGAACCAATTGCCGGTGGAGCGAATGATTATTTCGACCGAGGATCGAATAACGTGTGAGGGGAGAAAGAGACAGAGAGAAAGAGAGAGAGAGAAAAAAAAGAGAGATATGGCTTGATTAAAATGACGAAATGCAAAATGCTAATCGGAGTGGAAATTGAAAAGAAAGGTCATACCTGAGATTCATGTTCCTACATTCATTACAATGCAAATCTATGCAACGCGAAAGGCAAATATATGCGACACTCAATTCAGTGTTTAAACTTAAATATATTATATATTGAAAAAAAAAGAAAAATAATTGCTCAGAATACGAAGATAAATTAAAAGTAAAAAAAAATTTTAAAAGAGATATAAAATCAAATAATATTCGAAAATTTTAGATGGTTTAATAATAAGTAACACACAAGTATTTTTACGTAAAAGATAACACTATATACCTTTACCGTAGCGAGTTGTCAGTTCGGAAAATATTTGGCCGTATAATTTTATCTCAGAAATATTTCCCAATTTATTGAAGTTATGTATTATGAAAGATAGAAGGGGATATATTTCCTTTAAAGCCTCCCTACTGTTTACGATCCCGCTGGGAGCTCGCAAAAATGATTAATTTCAGGTTTGAAACCACATCAGTCATCTTTGCTATAAGAAATTTCGTTCGAGCGTACAAGACGGAATTTTCGGGTATAATTAATGCCTTTCCTGCGTAGAAGACTTCGCCATCCTTTAATTATATCTTCCTCAGTTATAACATAAATATTATAGAGGCCCCCGCCGGTTTTATGCCGCTGGTTTTAACGCGCGCGCATAAGGCAAAATTATTTTGCGCGAAAACGTCACTCAATCCTGCAAAAGCCAAAAGCTGCGTGATAGTTGTCGCCGTCGTTCTTGTCATAGTCGCAGAATTATATATATCATCGTCAAGAAGGGAAATCTCTCGAAACACGGTTTTACCGAAGCGAGGGATAATGGATGGAGAATTTCGCAAGCAAAAGAGGAAACTCGACGGAGAGATAGTGGCAGAATCGTTAGAATAATAAAGAGAGTCGGTGTTTGTGTCTGTGGGACAAGGTTAACGACAAGCTCAGCTGCGACGTGACTCCGAGAGTGAAAGAGTTGCAAGTCGCAAAGACAGAACGACATTGAAAATTATTTCTGATTGTACCTCTAATCGCGATTGCTTCTGAACAATTCCGTTAAACAAGACCAAAAAGGGAACAATGCGCTGAAGCGACAGGTTATAATCATTATCGATAATCATGCAATAATGTAAAAGTTATAACAGTGAAATAAATAAATCTCGACGGAAAAAGGAAAATTATTCTATTTTTCCATCCGCATTTATAATATATTTTCTTTGATCGTGAACATTTATTTTATTTGTTGCAAATTATTCTATATATTATAGATGCCCCATTAAATACGAGTATGTGAAATTATATTCATGTCAATGCACCCAATCGGACAAATTTCGTAAAAATCGGCGCGCAATAAAGTTAAGCGTATTCGATGAATCGGAGATAAATTACCGCATGTAAATTTATCCAAGCGCTGTAGTTATGTCGTGCTTAACAAGCGGTCTACTCGTCAATAAAATTTAGGACAATCGTCGATAAGTTCAATGGATTACTTGCGTTTGATACTGCGTTTCGACGTGTTAACTACACGTCGAACGACTACAGAGTAAAAGCTGCACATTAAACTGCCTATTGTTCGGCGGTCCGCCGGTCGCGGGTGCTACGATTAATAATTCCATTCGATAATTTTGACAGCTCGCGCGATGCATCGTCCGTTATGCATGCCAGCGATGGGCGATCGCGTCCGTACTTGCGTAAATCGTCGACGAGGGAATCGCAGCGCGCCATTTATCACGTGTCGCTACGATTAACACCGTCGCGTATGACGCCAGCGAATTGCAGATGACGGTATTATCTTTGGACAGCGGACAAACTGACGCAGGGTGTTGAATAAAATTGTCTGTCAGATTAAACGAAACGAATGTTTGTTCGTCGTTTGCTTAAAAATACGGCGCAGTTTAAATGTTGCAAATAGATGTGGAGGTGAATTTCTGTCGAAAAATAGGTAATTTGATGTTTACTTTTACATCTACGAAAAAAAATTCCTTTTTCAAGCCAAATATACGAGTTTCTATGTCTGATAGTCAACTTTGCATAAAATCTCCGTGATCAATTTTTAAGCATTTCTCATCTTTTATATCTCTATATCTTTGCATATTAAATCCGCACACTCGCATTCCTCTCACATTTTCGATATCTTTTTTGTGAAGCACGATTCCCTGAAGATTCGATATACAAACATCAAGGGAAGTCACGCATGGCTTCGAAGACGAATTCGTCGATTTAGGTCAAACGTGACAGTACTTTCAGAACGACCCGATGACTTAAACGATAACGGCAAGTATAAGCGCTCATCCATCTTTCAATCTTTTGAACGCACGAAAAAGAATGATTATATTAATACTAAAGCTACTAAAGTATTTATCAATATTTATTTTGAGCAAATAAGTCAGCATAATTCTAACACTACAATAAATACAATCAATAAAAGTCAGTTTATCTTACCAATTATCTTACCAAAGGTTTCTTGTACCACATTCATTGCAGAAAAATATTTTAGTATCACGTATGCGTTCCTGTGTCACACGAATTGATCTTAAAGAAAGCGAGATACAATGATCATTGTAAATCGTCATAAAAGAACATTCAAAGGATTCTATACAAAGAATTGTTAAGATAGTAAGTAACACGACACAACACATAGTTACAGAGAGGTAACTATTTACGCTTTTCTTTATGGTTCTGTGCCCAATCCCTTTTCAGGTGGAAAGTACTCGCGTGCTTTTACCGCGGCATCCTTCGTTAGCCGAATAGCAGTCGCCAGTAGTATAAGAACGTAGAGATTATTGCGGATTGCTTTACAGCCTCGTTAAAATACCGGGCTGCGTTATTACACCGTGTTAAAAGGAGGGAGAGGGGGAACACCCGATCCTTTTGTGCCATTATGAAGGCAAATGAACTATGTGGAAAAGAGATGAAAAAAGGACGAGCCGTAACGGAATCGGCAAAATCGTCCAAAAACGAAGGCGAACAGTAAAGTGTTTTTAAAACGTGTCTTCCGTCACGCAAATTATTCCTTCTCGCGTTTTACTAGGTCTCTTGCTGACGGCTATATTAAGAACACGTTAACGAGAACTTCTTTTATCACCCGATCAACCGCTGTTGAAGCTGTGAAAAATATTTCCAACTCTACCTATAAGCGTTTCTTTCTCGGCCGCGTAGAGCCGAAGCCCTTAGTCGGCAGTTTTTTCGTAGATTTCTCTTTTGCGCGAAAGCTTCAGAAAGAGCGAAGAGAGAGCGCGAGCGCGCAGAAAGTTTTTCCGCTCAATTACTTTTCGGTGGGAGTCTCTAGTAGTTTGGATCTCGAAGAAGTTTGCTCTCCCACTCGTGAACAGACTACATATGATGGACGATTAAAAAATGTATCAAAAGTATGAAAGTGCTCTTTCAGCCGGGTATATACGTGCACTGGCAAAAAAAGTTTTGCCCGATCATTTGCCGTTTGATATCAATTTGGTACTTTGCGGCAAGATAATAAGTTCTCGAAAATAAGCCTCGTGAAATCTTTAAACAGAGGAAAGGAACAGAATCTTTAATAGCCTCATATTACAGATGTATTATTAAGACCAGCACAGAAAAAATATATGTTATATTTTCTGCTAATTAAATAAATAAATTTTTGTTCTTTATGTTATGTTATTTACAGATATTATAAAAATATAACTTAACAAGTAACTATATACTCAATATTCGTGTATGGAAACATTAGCTGCAAATTAAGTAAAAAGTTGTCGGAATAAGAAACTTTAAATGATAAATTTGAAAATCATCTATATTGTTGAACATATCGTGCGATAAAATTAATGTACGTTTTTCATGTTACTCTCGTATTTATCGTGCCTACAAAGCTGTTGATTTTTAAAACGTAGATATTGCGTTAAACTAGCACGTAATATATGTATACGCATAATTACGACGTTGAAAGTAATTGGCATTATGCATAAAATACCACAGTCACGTGACATAAAAACTATTAAAAAAATAGTCTTTAAACACGTCATTTATAATTCGTTTCTATCGTAAAAAATCATATATGAAAAATAATATACGCAAACGAACGTTTGCAAATTTTTAAAAACACGTTGATCTCACCGCGCATCGAGAACAATTGCAACAAATATTATTTTATTTACATAACAGAATTGGATATCTACGTCTCGCTATGTGACATATTTCAAAGAGCATAAATTCAAGAAGATTAATTCAAGGATAAATTTGAATTCTGGCATTTGAAACATTTTCCTTAACGATAAACTTGTATGGCGACACGCCTCAATTACACTCTCCTTCGATATTAATCATCAATTTTAATTACTATACAGATCGATTGCGGAGAAAATTGCGTATGAAATCATTTCTTGCGTATGAAATCACGCAGAAAGATTTTCCGTTTAATAGTGTCTTGCGGTTGACAACACGTAAATAGCGGCATGATTAACGATCGCTGAGATCTCTGTGAGGAACTTTTCGAGAACGACAAAACGTGACTCGGTTGTCTTCCGACAGCAAGTAAATAATTTCGCGAAAATCTGTCAGCAGCATTGTGCGATTTCTGCGAGTTCAAGGAGTCTTCCTGGTCGCCGTAAAGATCGACGATGATTTCCTTTCGCGTTTATGGTGCATGGCGACTTACAAGTTTTTCCCATTATGCTAATATTCCGCACAGACGTGACGTTCAACAGTATAACGGGACTTCGAAGTTTCAAGTAGCATCTACATCGTTACAAAGTCAAAATCGATAAGAACACCTTCCCTCTCGGCGCACGAATCAAATTTACTCTCGACGAGTATAGTTTTCTTCAAAATATCACTCTCTATTGAACCCTCTCATTTTTAGCATAACGTCTCTGTTAACCTAATTTTTAACGTTTTTATAAAGTTTATATAAAGACTTGTGATAGAAACTTCAAGTCGATCTTTATCGCAAATGTTCTTAGTCAGTTATTCTCATTCTTTTTTCAATATTTGATCGTATCTGCTTAATGGACTATCAGAAAAGAAGATAATCGACAATTATTTTTGGAAACCATCACATAATTATGAAATGAAATTTGTTAATCGATCTCGAAAGAATAATAATCGAATAATAATCTTAATTTATTTTAGGGTCACTGGCTTATACAATGCTTATACAATCAAGGAATAATTTTTTAAATATTTTAAAGAGGATATTTTTCTAGAAAGAAGACATTAAAATTTTAAAACTTTTTACTACATAAGTAATTTCCTTCATCTTTTTGTATAATATTAGTACTCATCAAATAACATAAGTATAATAATAATTAATATCAATATGCAATAATAACACATACATAACATAGTATAATAGATAGTCAATAGATGATAGCCACAGTATAAGTAACACAATATTGTATAGATATTCTATACTGATTCTCTACTAATTACATAAAAACTGTCTGTAATATATAACAATAGTTCTACGATTATATAATTAATTAAAATAAGTAATCGACAAATTAAGTCTCTTATTAAATCCTCTATTTAATAAATCAGAACATTTAGATATTCGTCTGACAAAGATAAATTTTTCTGTCGGCGCGATTGACATGGAGATTAAATGCCTTGACAGCAAATATATCAATCATGATTGTATCGGTAAAAAATGAAACTTTGCGGAACACGCATAAAATCCATGTTGCTAAATATTTCAAGGGCATTCGTAGTGTAGAAAGACATTTTTTGCGATCAGGACTCAGCTGCGAGCGCGAACGGTTCGTATCGTTTCGCGTGAAAATACCATGTTGCAGAGATACATCCTTCATCAGTTCGACGGCACTATATGTTTTGTCATTCGATAACACGCGTGGCACAGCTGCGAGCGCGCCAGATCGCTCACGAGCGTGATCCGCCTGCTTAAAACACGGCACTTGACAACGTGGACGCCCGTTTACACGGTCGTTAAGCTCCGGACGTGTCGCCGCGCCATTATCGTGACGATTAGAGAACCGGATCGTTACGGACTAAAGTTATTGCGTAACCACGGGATGCAGTTACGAGATTTCACATTATATGGCTATCCCCATCCTTCCTTCTTCCTCCAATTTCCGACCAATCTAAAATTGACGTCAAACATAATTCTTTCAATGTGTATGATTAGTACTGCTAATTGTCCATTGTGGTTACTCACTAATGAATTGTCAATTAAAAGTCTTCTATAAATTATAATAAGTTTTATTTTTATTTTAATTAATTAAATATGAATAAAAAAAGATTAAAAAAAGATTAATATTATCTTAAAATAATAAAACAAAATATAATCTTTTTCCAAAATATATAAATTATTATTAACAAAGCTTGTCATCATCATATAAATTATTCTTGTTATATGTGACCTTGATATTTTAATTGTCGACTAAATATTATATTCTCATATTTTTTGAAAAATATATTTAAAAATATGAGGATATAAAAATATTCATTAGTAAATTAAAATTAATAATTATAATTCAACGAAGAGAGAGAGAAAAAACATTCTCGTTGGACATAAATGGATATCCATATAATTATGATCCTATATTTTAAAGGCAACCAAATTAATGATCCTTGATACAATCTACGTACTGCAAAACGATGCGAAAAATTAGAGAAAATATGTAAGCTACCATTTGTTGTAGGAAATCGTCTGTGGTATTACCAAAGAGCACGGTGGCAGTGTGGAACAATTTAATCTGTTTCGCAGAAAACAACTTGTCGCTTTAGAACGATTCGCAAGAAAACAGAAGATATAGACGAAAGAAAAAGAAAATTCGCCGGGAATGTGTGAACCCGAGATAGAGTTTACGTATCTTCACGGACGGAACCAAATTGCTTAGTAGATTTTCTAGTAACGCATTCCAACAAACTTCCCACTCCCGCTTCCCTCTTTTATATGACCTTTTCTTTATCCCGTCCTTTCTCGGCAAAATAACGCAAGGAAATGACATTAACATAAATTTATGTTTATGCGCACATTTATGTAATTAGTAATTAATTCATTTTGTCTCTTTTATAATATTATGAAAAATACAACAAATATTTTGCGAATGTTTTGCTAATATCATTTTTCTCAATCGCGTATGAAAAGGATGTGTATTTAACATTATAACACAAGAGAGAGCTTCGAAGTTAAATATTCAAAAATGAATTTGAGAACGACGTAATACGATAACGGCGACGAAGGTCAAATGAAATCAATGTCAAGAAATACCGTACAAATTCAATGAAAACTTTTAAGACAAGATGTGGCTGAAAAGTCATCGGTTAAAGATAAAATTCAACTTGTCAAACTTAAAATTTTTCTAAATATGCATTGACAAGATAAAAATTTAATACAACAAATTGTGATATTCTGTTAAAGATATTAAATATTCCATTAAACTAATAATAAATAATGCATTTTTAATGATAATTCTAATGATAAAATATAAAAATACTATTTTTTATATCTTTTTTATAGAAAAAAACCAAAGAAATGTATTAAAAATCATATCAATAAATATATGAATTCAAATTAAGAAAATCAAATTAAGAAAAATCTATTGAGATTAAGAAAAACTATCTTTTCGTGAAGATATATTTTTGAAACGTAACAAAAAAAGGCAGGATTTTGTTTTAAAATAAAAAAATGTTTGAAAATAAACGTTGAACCTAACAATTGAATTAAACAGAACATAATAATGTCACGTATAAATTATATGTATATCTTTTATTTAAATCGGAAAGTTAGAAAGTTTGTGTGGGAGAGCATCTACATGCGATAATTGCAAACATGAAATAAGCCGCAATATTGATATAATTACTACCAGTACAAACAATTTCATAATTAGCAATCAAGAGTTAGATAGAGAGTGGTGGGAAAGAGCTGTACGGGCATTATATGGAAAATTCGTTACGACATGGCCCCATTTAACCCTGATGCACGGAAATTAGCATCAAGAAGTAGTTAGAAATTTTGTGCGCGTGCCATTCACTAGTTAAGTAGCAAGTGTGTAACAGCTAAACGCTTGTTTATCAAGATCAGTTTCGTCACGAGGTCAATCATGCCGTATTTTCGCCAATTTTGCATCCAATTATTTCCCGCAACTTTGTTGCAACCCTGACATTTGAGTATCCTTGTATTTTCAAAGAAAGGGTGTCACTACAAAGCTGGCCTGGTTTCGTAAAATCATGCAATCTACATCATCGTTCGTAGAATAATACTTTACAAAAGTAACATGCAGATCTTCGATAGTCATGAAGCATAAATGATCGCATTAGCAACATAAATTGCTGGATGAATTGTTCGAATGTAAACGGTATCACGAAAACTCTGTATTAACTGCAGTAATTATCGTAAATTAAAGACAAATATGTTATTTGTGAACGCATCGAACAGTTTGTATTTTCCCTGTAAATATAAAGCTTATTCAGAGTTTCATAGATTGGAACATTATAATACGTGCATAATGTATCGCAGTGTCACTCGTATTACTCATGAATGCATTAGATCGGCTATGATCACGTATGATCATTTTCGTGAAAACGTGGCGTAATACAATCTCGCATACCCTGATTATGAAATGTTAATACAAAATTCAATCGCACCCCGGTATTAGCGATAGCATGTAAGGCCCTTACATTAGCATTCACATATTGAAAAGTGTTTAATATTTTAAACGATGAGCCATTATTTAGCGGTGATGATGTATTAAATTCATCGATCTACGCAAATTAATTGCGCGTTCAATGATTCTGTTATCTACTTCGTTTAATGTTTGAAGTGAATAAAGCGCGAACGCGCGCATTACAAACTGAATTGGAATTATTTATCCGCAGCACGTATGTACAAGTGCTCCATTTCGACATTTGTAATTACATATCCATGAAAGAAGAAATTAATAATTTCCGTCGAAATGTTAATGAGAAAATTCAGACAAATTAAAATTACCAGGAATTTAAAATCTTTATTTATTTACGTTACATCTTTACAGCTCATTTGTACTAAAAAAAAAAACACTTTCAATAAAAAAAATATATGACAGTTCCAATTAAATATATATTTTTAATTGCGTCACATAAAAAATCTCGACAATACACTTATATTTTTGCGAACCTTGCGAACCTCATCCGTCTCAAAATAACAACCGCAATTCAAATAATTATTTTATTTTAAACGATTTTCGTTGCTCGATGGACTTTACACTGCATTCATGCGTACGATGCTAAGTGCCTATCGACATCTGCACTTTCATAATACCGGTATCATCCTGCCACGCTTTCCGAGCATTCTCCGTTTCAATGCGGTGAAAGTGCTTACGCGCGGCAAAAGTCAAGTTGAATGGCATGAGAATCAAAAGCACAGCAGAATATGCGGTTAACGCCCAACACACAATCGTCAATGCAGCGTGTCCCGCGAAGAATGTCTTTCATTGTCGTGCGAGATAATTTGTACATAATGCACTACACTATGCCGTGCTGCAAATTACGTTAGCTTCTTTCTAGCCATACCTTAGCTTACTTAGCAATGAGTTAACCAATTCAATGTAAAAATTGTTATTTTTTTACATTAGCAATTGAAGAAATTATCTTTTTACACATAATGTTACGTAAATGTATACTTAAAAACGCAAAAAATCAAGATTACAGATACTTAATGTTTCACATTTAATTTTAATTTCTTTTAATGATACTTTCTGTTCTCGCGTGCATCCATGTAATGCAAAGACGGAAAAATACAAAAGAAAGTGCGTTGTTGCATTTTCCTCAACTCTAAACGACGAAATTTCGAAGCACGTTTATGACGATGACGCACCGGCTGGAGCGAATGGCTGCGTGCAGAGGACGAAGGGACCGAATTAATCAGACGCAGCTGGGAATGAATCGAATTAATTATTGCAATTACGGCAATTAACGAACGCCGACGGTGGCCGTACGTGATTCTCTCGCTAACAAGTACTCTCGTGAGTACGAAGAGCTTTATAATGCAAAGACTGTAGAGAGATTCAAGATGCGTTTGTGGAGATTTCAGAAGTGTATTTAGGAAGTAATAATATCTATTTTCTTATTCTCTAAATCTGGCTTTTAAAACAATTATCTTCGATTAACCTATCAGAACATTTTAATTATCTCCATCTGTCAAAATCATTTCCAGAAAACTATAGACTATATATGTGTTATAGACCATATACGTTAGCTTGATTTCAGATTAAACCAATTTAGCCTAGGCCAATTTGAATCCATATAGAACGGTACAATAATAGATTTTGTTTCGTGAAAGCTGGGCGATATGAGCTGGATCTCGCTTCGAGTGGAAATCCATGCATAAAAATCCATGGAAACATTTCAGATCAAAAAATGGCTTTTAGGAATCAAATAATTTTATAGGAGTTAGATTTTTTGAGAAAAGGCGCGTATAAAATTAATTTATCTTACGATTGTTAATACAATTTAGTCTAGGCTAAACTAGTTAGCCTATGTATATATAAAGAATTTGTATATTGATTAAAATATTAGAGATAACATTTATTTTTATCAAAATAAAATGTAATTATATATTTTATTTTTTACTGATTTAAATTTGCACTTTTCTTAATCTAATGTAATTTTTATATATTAAGTACAATTTAAAAAATGATTCGTATAAAACTTCTGTGCACTTTTAAAAGCTCTATTCAAAGTATCCAAGTTACTTATATAAAAAAAGATACTTTCAAATGCAAACATGCATGTCTCGAAGACTAGATTAGTGTGCCTTATATAAATATTCCAGCCAGCAGAAAATGTGACATCTTCAGATTAAGGAAACTTTTATATATATATATATATATATATTCGTCACTTGTATTCATCAAGATAGAACGGACAATATTAACTTATGAAATTGTTCACATATTATATAGATACAAAGAGATCGACAACTTTATTATTTTAAATTTAGTAAGTAGATTATCGTTTTTTAAGCTGCAAAATCATTTTAATTTTGTAAATTTATTATGAGGATAGGTTACTCTAGTTTAGCAAAAATAACATAGAAATCGAAATATTAGATCAAAATCCAGACCGAAAATGGCATCTTCTTTAAGTAATAATAAGATTCATCCAATTCTTATCACCGAATCAAAATAATTTTAACGACAAAAAACTTCTTTCAATTTCACAATTATATATCTTAAAATATATCAAAAATAAAAAATAGCAATATAAAAAAGTTATGATATATTGTATTTAAAGATTGTCAAAAAAACTTATGCATACTTTTACATCAGCATATTAGTAGATTCAGTAATAAGGATTATTAATTGAACGATTTACATATATTTTTGAAATCGAATTCATTCACAAGCGAATAAACCCAGCTTTCTACTTACTTCTTTTTCAGACTGTTTCTTCGATATTTAAAGTTCCGAAAGGTATTTCCGTTTTCGCGGACAAGTCTTTTTCGCGTTCTTACCCTCCACATTCCTTCGGTATTCGCAAAAGTCTCTTAATATACAGCTACCCTGTCTACGGATAAAGCGATTGCCGAAGTTCGTTACGAAGTTTAGCAACGAGATAGTATTGTTTAAAAAAGCAAGAGGAAAGTTTTGTTCATTAGTGTAGAAGGCAGCGAAGCTGATTCTACGATAGGCAAGAATCTACGCGATAGTTGAGCGAAGAGAACTGGGAAAGTAACGTAATTTATAAATTCCAATTCAAACTGTATACAAGTATATTACAATCCAATTCTATGGAAAATGGTTACATGAAAGTCCGTGACATCAACATAAATTCCAGATGATTGATTTCCCTTAATTAATACGATAAACTGACAGCACAGTAACTTATTCAAGGGGGGAGCCTGGTTCAGAACTTCGGGAAAAATCGATTTTTTTTTATTCGTTTAAAACATTCCTTTATGTGTAGAATACAAATATGTGTCCTATATCGTTTTTCTCGGAATTCAACTTCTAAATTTTTCTGCCTACCCATTTTGCATGCAAATAGCAAAAATGTAAATTCAACATCCGGGCGCGTCTAGGTGTGCATTGAGCTGTAACGGTTTTGGGATCTTCCCCACTCTTTCCTCGAGCAGTTGCTTCACAAATACTGTTTAGGATATTTGAATTAATAATGTAACTTGTGTTCTTCCGTCTTTTCGTAAACAGAGAGTGAGGCAGCTTGCCGAGCGGTTACACGAAAACTTAAACGCGTTTCCCTCAACACCATATTTTTTGAATCTTGCGTACACGATTATGCAAAAACTAATTGACGGATCGACTTGATCTTGAATATACGTCAAGAATTCATCTCTAAGTCTGTGGTGAACCTCAAAAGTTTTGAAAAAAAAATGCATATAAAGCTTATTTTTACGTCACTTTAACTGATATTTTTGATAAAAAATTGACTACTTTTCTCGAAATTGTTATCATAGTGCCAATTTTGATTTTTAAAAATATTTTTCTGGTTCACTAAAGAGGAACACATATGTTGACGAACTATTATTTTTTTTTCCAAATTGGACCATTTTTGCGGTCGTGAGAATGTACGCAAATCAAAAACTTCTAAATAGAGATACTTCACTAATACTATTATATCTACACTTCATATGAATATTTTTACATAAACAAATTTTTTTTGTATTCCTCTAATGTCGTATTAATATACCAAAAAGGTTTTGTGATGGTTACATTAGTATATTTTCCATAAAAAATCCACAAAAAAACGATGATTTTTTCATGCTCTGGACCAGGCTCCCCTCAAAACTCATCTAATTGTCTGCAGTTCATCATTACTATTCTGCAGTTCGTTTAAATTGACACAATTCCAATGTTGTGAAAAAAATAAAAGCTATATTGATGTTATATTTTGAGCTGTAACTTAATATAACATCTGCGCAGCAGATGTCTGATGTGATGTCTTACACACGGCCAATAATTCTATTTCAAATTTCCTCATCAAATTTTCTCATCTGTGCGCACATCACTTTAGTGCTTATGAAGATATTTCATAACTTTTCTTCTTCGTGAAGTCTCCACGAGAAATGATACGGAATATGAACGCGTATAAAGAAGAGATATTTTGTGACTGGAATACTTTTGCTCAAAATTTACATAAATGCACAAAATGAACATAACGTCGTTGATTTTAATATAATCTGGTTAATTCAATATTTTTGTCGATAAACGACAAAAACACTTCAACTATCTATCTTTTACAATTCTTTGCATATTGTTACAGCGATTTCATTAGTGTACCGTGTCGGTAAACATATTTAAACATTTAGATATGCTTTCTAATTGTACAAATGTCCCGAAGATGTTTTGGCCTGTTGCAATGCTGCACAAAGCCACAACAAGGTAAACATGCTGGAAGAAAGATAGCATAGACAAGTATGCCAATGAAGAGGAAAGGGGATTGGGAGAAAGTGATAGACAGAGGGGAAAGGAGAAAGGAGAGAGAGACAGAGATAGAGAGACATACAATTTACACGTACAAATGCAAACAACCAATTAGGAGACGAGACCTTTGACGTAGAAACGGACAAAGCTTGAACACGCGCGCTAACATGGACTTGGTTGCCTTTGAAAAACGTCACCTCGCTAATATTTTATAAATGGCCGCTAGCGTCGGTCTCGCATGTGGCTATATGTAGGTGGCAAATAGTGAAAGCAAAAAATTACCAGGCTTTCACGGTTTACAGTATTTTCGACACTGTCACGAAAAGGCGATTTGTAAAACGTGAAACTGATTCATCAAATTATTATTATTTTTTGTTATCGTTATATTAATTTATTGACAAGAATTTTATTTGTTTAACTTTATATGCATTTTATGAACGTATATTAATGAAAGAGAAACTAAAAAGATAAAGTGTTAAAATGTATTTATAAAAGGTAAAAAACACTTGCAATTGAACTTTTGTTATTTTTGAAATTTTGTTATTTTTTATATTGTGAAAAAAGACATAAATATAATACATAAAATTTCTTGTTAAAGAACTGCTTCTTTATTTGAGATATAAAGATTAATATAAATACTGATTAAAATAAGAAACATAGGTATTCTTACAAAGTTTCGTATAATACTTATAATTAAAGTCCACACAAAAATATTTCATAAATTGTAAGCTGAATAAAAAAATAATCCATTAACACCTATAGAAAAAAGTTCTCTTCCAACGAACAACTTTATAACAGAAAGTCATGAAAAAATTTCGCCTTAAAGAAAGTTTCCCGACTTTAGATTTTTTCCAAGAAATATTATCAACAACTTTCTTATAGAAAGCATTCATGCAAGCATACATATGTAAATTTGCGTTCTATTCGATAACAGTCCAATTGATTTCCATTTTATTAATGCATATCCATTTCGAGATGTCACAAGATAATTACAGTACTTATGAGCGTTATCTATATATAATAGTGCATGCAGAGCGTTACAATTTAAAGTTTATTCCATATAAATTATTCGTTAATAGTTCGGTTACTAAAATTCGACTACTAATGTTTTCTTATTTGTTACAATTTGAAGTTAATTCCACTAAATATAATGACATTTGGAATATCGTAAAAAGATTTGAATAAATTTAAAGTGTGTGAAAATAAAATTTCGTTTAATTTGCATACATATACGAGCAAGCGTTTATATACTGTTTTTTGCTCGTTACACCGTTTTTACACATGAATTAGAGATGAGCACATGGATAAAGGGAGGTAGCCACGCAGTAAGCAAACTATCAGTATCACAGTACTTGTTTTCGTATGCAGAGGCAAGAATGTTAACGTTTCAGAAATTGTTGCTAACTGGAACCCGTTGATGAAGCGCCACTTGGGTCAGAAGCATATAAATATGCACATGGAAACGAGCACAAAGGGCACAAAATTACCAGACTCTCTCCCTTTACTGTGTTTTCTACACTTTCATTGCGAATGAGCGCGCTCGTGAGAAACTAGCTGACTATGTGCCACGCGCGTTGCAAATTCATTATAATACATGAACAAACGTTTCTGTATATCATATACGGATAAAGTTCTTACATTAATAATATAGTATTATATTTAAGTAATAGTATTATATTTAAAAATAATTTTTTTAACTTCTTACTAAAAGCAATTAAATATGTTTTAATAAGAGAAAACATACTCATCAAAAATTATTAGTATAAATAAATTATTAGTATAAATAATAAATATTTTCGTTATTTGTGCAGGATTAGCATCGTGCATGTTTCACTTTAATTGAAAACAACTTTATTTTAAGCCACTAACAAGTAATCCAGTAACAGTAATTATTAATAAATTTATTTATAAATTTATTTATAAAATAAACTCTATTTAAAACAAAATATATCAATTATTATAATGAGAAAACATTTTTATAAACTTATAGTTTACTTTATAGAGAAAGAAAACTTTAGCGCTTAGTTTTTCAAAAATTTAAACAGATGCTAGTTTCAAGTGTAAATATACACATAAATACATGTGTGTATAAAGAATATTTCATTCTTTTTTTATAACATTTATAACATTCCCAATTTCTTTGTCAAAAGTGAGTATTAAGTTCATGTAATTCATATCGCAGTCATACCAATGAGTGTGCAAACATTGATATGAGTCGCGAACTGGGCTTAATTTTGAAAGTAACATCGATATCATTTTAGAACTTTCTACTTATTGAAGCGAAGTACCTTATTGAAAGAGTATAGACAGAAACAGCTATAACTCTCCGAACTCCCTACATCTGAAATAATCAATATCAAGGTAAAATACTGCGCTAATCAAGACAAAGAATTATTAAAAGATATTCAAATTAGTTTATATAATTTTCAAAAAAGAATAAATCTACGATTTCCGCTTCGTTATATTCCGAGAGAACTCATCCCATTAACCTATTAACGAATTCAAGTTAAATTATAGGCTCGCTTCAATCTAGTTATAAGACTAGTATTGCATGCAAGACTAGAAAGATAAATTGCAGGTGTGGTTCAGCTGGGTTAAAAGACCACACTGAAAGAGCAGCTACTAAAATAATCATAGGATATTAAATGAAAGGATATACTTCCTAAGTATTGAAGATTGATGAAAATTCTCTAACTTTCAAGCTTGATACGTTTAACGAACTGCCAAAAGGAATGCGTCAATGCTTTTCTAATGTTACATAGAGAATTTCAATATTTACAATTATATTGAAGACTATGACTTCTTGTCAGTGTTAACATAGAAGTTCATAAATAGCAATCTCTTAAGTTAATAATATTTAATGCATACGAGACACCGACTCTTACTTAAAATACATAAGATATGTAAAAATATGATTAAATATGATTAATATTCAAGAGTATATCGTAGCACATTTTCGAAATTTTGCATCATTCTTTATTAATAACTCACAAATAAATTAGTGAATCAATATCAACCCTTTTTAGAAACACTGCTTAATATTTAATTGACTCATAAATCAAGTTTCAGAATATTGTTAATGTCCAAGTAGAACAGAAAGTCAAAAATAATGTCAATTTAATATCATATTTACCAAATCGTGATCAAAACATGATGTAAATTGATTAATGTAACGTTAAATTGATCTTCTACTTAAATGATGCTTCTTTATAATTTCGTTTATAAGTGAGAATATGCGCTACTCCAGAACTTATACAAAATTAAAAGTTGAATAACTTGTGAACCGATTAGAAAATCCGTTTCAGGTTTTGCATAAGTTTAGATAATAAATAGAAACAATCTATTAAATTTTCAGATCATTGTCAATATTAGTCCTGTTAGCGCTAGAGTATCCTTAAGACTTAACACTTTTCATTTTCAGTAGTTTGATATATCTTTCACTTTTAATTCTTTTTGTGATTTAAACAGACACCAAGTGCTCATACTGCGGTATTCAATGATTGTATTCGGAAAATAAGAACATACGTATGGCTATGGATAAACCCCTAGATTGAAAGCTCCATTTCCAATGTCGATACCGATGTCGAAATTCAATAAGGCCGCGTAACTGCGAACGAGCTTTTATACAGCATCACTGCGGTTTCTCTGGCGTACGGCCAAATTTTGGACGCTATACAGCGAAAATTTCGCCGCTTTCTGTGGGATGGTTCGCCAGCTATGATCTCCCGAGAGGAATCGCTCCATGGTCGGGTAGCGACAATATCAATGGATCTCTCCTCGCCGGTAATTCTAGGTTTTTTTTTTCATTTAGTCGCATATACGAGCGATACGGGATTAATTATTGGTAACGAGGAACCGCTATTAATTACAAGAAACAAGCAAGGACAGTCAAAATTCGAATGCGCTGCAATTTGGTGAAAATTGAGCATATTTCAAGCATATTTCGTTCAACTGAACATCAACTTAAAAATTTCATAACCAGATTTTTATTTAAACCAATAGAAAGAACGTAAAATAAAGAGCTGATACAAAATTTACTTCTAGCTCTTTACTTATTAAGTAATTTTCTGAGAGGCTAAAATAAAACCTAATGTAAACAACAATCATTTATATCTATAAGAGGAAATAGATACGAATACATTAGGGGTTTAAATGTATGAGAGGATTAATTCCTCAAGCATATATTTCTGTCCACGCATATATTTATGTAAAGCAGATGTTACAGAAATTGATCGGATCAACTCATAATATACCCGGAAACGGGAAATGCACGCACGCGTATGCACGATCGCGAATTTCAACTATTTGCGGATACTCTAATCCATAGCGAGAGATGTACAATACTAGTAACTACTTTATCAATATAATGTAACCGTATCGCTCTATAAAAAATATTGTCAGTTATTATCACAGATATCGCTCATCGAATTGTAACCGTAAACGCGGGTCAATATGCAAAATGTGATGCCGAATATAGATGACCGATAACAAGATAGATGAGGTGTTAATAATCGAGTGTGTGAAACCAAAAAGGGTACCAGTTAGCCCTCAACTAAAAAAAGTAATTTTTTATAGTTTATTCAATTGTTCATTGTTTGCATATGTATTTTTTTATACATTTCTAGTACAAACATTATTAAAAAAAAAAAAATTAGGAAGTCTTTCATATTAGTGACCCTCTCCTCCCCGACTATGAGAAAGATGGATTGAAATAGTCTTAATCGATAAATTTTCGTTTGTACGTTAATAAAATTACGTTAATAAAACGTCCTTAATAAAATTATAAACAAAATAAAATTTAGCGAGTCAATTCTACTTGTAGTATGCAAATTGTACATAAATATGCAAACGATAATCCATTGATTAATATACTGTTATTGTAATAATAAAAAAGGCACGGATCGCGCGATGCGCATGATAAAATGGCGCTGGTAAAAGTAAAATATATATTCGATTCGATAGCACGGTTTCGAAGGATAAAATGGCGAACGTAAAATGCTACACGTGCAAGCTAATGTGTCTATTATCCAGTCAAATGCAGTAGTCACTACTGAATTTGTTCCATGTTGCACTTCCGCATAAAAGGTTTTTTTTTTTCGAAACATCCATCTCGTTTTCGAAACATTTTAACTTTCGACCCACTCGTTAATTAATTTGCTGTTTGCACTGCATGTTATTATTCCGCGCTGCTCGCAATTTTTTTATCCAGTTCACGAGCGAATCTGCTAATAATACCACCGAGGAACACAGTAACAAAAATGTTATCCTATCAAATGGGTGTTTTCGATTTACATGATAAGTTTGCATTGTTCTCATAATATATAAAGTAATATATGAGGTTTTAGAATTAATTTCGCCAACGACCTTTAAAGGTTTTATCGCAAACTCTACTGTATATAATAATTATCGCGAACTCTACTGTATATAATAATTATGCATTACGTGTAAAAATAATAATAATATTTCAAAACTTGAGAAATAAAAATGAGAAATGTCACAGGTGAATAGTATTGAAAATGCTGCGGCTTTATTTGTTTGGTTCTTTTTGACGAACCGCTGTATGTAGTATTGTAATATCAACGATGCATGGACATGTCATAAAATTTTTCAGTAAAATAATTAAAAAAAAATATTCAAAAAGGTTATCCGGCAATATATTTATATAGGACGCAGAATCTCGTCACGAAAATTTTGTCATAATGTCTAATATATATAAATAATGTCTAATATATATAAATACACATATGTTATCATTTCAATATTTCTTAAGGTAGTTGTTTCACGACAGTCGAAACAAAAAATTTATGCTAGAGTACATCGTACAGTCAGTTAGTAGTCGTAATTCCTAAGTCCAAAACTTTTTGCTGTTTATGTACTATTTCTAGCCAATCCCGTACGACTAACTGCCCGTTTGAAAAATCGGGCAACAGACGCAATAATAGACGCAAAAAGAAGAAAGAATAATAGACGCAATAATTTTTTCATTATTTCTTTAATAATATTTCGGAAACTGTGTAGTAAGCTATAATAAAACTATCTTTAAATAATAAATTAGTTGTTGTTTAATATTACTTTAGTTTTTTATAAAAATCGTAAGAAAAGTTTCTAAGTTAGAACGATATTTATAACGAAAATTTTCAGTATCCCGTATAGTACAATGTATAAGACTCTCAAAAACTCGAACTTTGAAATTAAATATCTCCAAAACTGTGTAGTCCATAAATTTCATTTTGCACCAGTCGATGCAGAATCACTTAAATAATAATCTGTCAAAGTTTCAAAAAAATCCTAAGAAAACGCGTTTGGTGGAACAACTACCTTAATACAATTTTACAATTCATATAATTAGAGCGAAGAGAGTTAATGAACGTGAATTCACGTCAGCTGCAATACTTCTTTAACTTCCTATCCGGTGAAATTATTCTTCGTTTTACATCGGAACAATTGCTTTCGTAAGAGATATCTCTTATTTCTCTATACAACAAATACATCCCCGGAAATTGTACTTTGCTTTCGAGATCGCGGATATCGGCGCTACTATCGCGATAACGCGTAACTAACATCGTGAACATTCGATGAGACACAGGGAAAGTGAAATCAACAAGATATGCTGTTACAGGTCAATGCTCCTCCATGCGTGCACGGATAGAAAGATTCCGCTGCGATGTGTACGTCGCAGGTCGCAGGTATAATGGCATACAGGAAGAGGTACATAATGACACAGTGTCGCGCACCTGTACAACGCGAAAAGACCTTATCTCCCGGAAAGTGTCAGTCTGATTTTTATATGTGCACACATCGTTGTATTGTAACGCGATTGTGTCAGTTCAACTTTTGAAGCTGTCCAAGCACAAGCATTGTGGTTTCTACACGTTCGTTACTATGCTATCTTAAAATTGAAAATATCACTCTGTAGATAAATGCTTGAAGATAAAAGAAACAGTGTCTACTAATTATTGTACAAATTAAAAAGTGCAATAAGGTAAAAAAATAAAAAAAATATTAAGTGTATATTGAACAGACTGTTACTGAAACTGATTCCGCGGTTTAACTTTGCTAAATAGAAAAATTCTTTTAAGATATTTTACTGCAATTTATATACAATAACATCCTTGAAATCATATTACAATATTTACGCGAAAAACCGACTACATCGAAAATCTTTTGTGCATAGCTAAGATCTTGTTTACAGATGAATATCCAAGAAACAAGACCACGGTTAATGCGACGTAAAACTTACGAGGGCCGACACTCGAAAAGTTTCGCCACGGAAGCATTTAACAACTGCTGAACTTTTAGTCTCGAAAGTTGAAAGTTGCTCTGTCGCCTAGGTCGGCACTTTAAAAACTGAATCTTATGCAATTCACATCATCACCGTGTGAAATGACATACTCCGGATGTCCGTCCTCGGCTTTTGATTATTTCTGTCCGAGTTTTAATCTCCTCTCCGCAGTTATTACTCGATTATCTTTCGTGCCGAATAAAATTATGTACATTGCATTTCGTTCTTACAATATCTTAATAAAGTACTTAATCTTTCTACTGCGCAAAATGGTAGTGAAATTTCGATATAATGAAACTCGAGTGCATCATGCACTTATCCGGATTGCACTTCCGCTCCATACAACGCATATATTCCCGGTACACGCACGGTGTAAAGAACCAAGTTAAGAAATCTTGGCAAACTCAACGGAGCGATAGAAATCCTGTCCCATCGTAACTGGCATAATGCGACGGTGTTTCAGCCGGGGCTACCAGGAAATATCGCAAATCGTTAATATGTGCATCATCCTTGGCACATAATTATACATTTCGCAACTACAAAACACAAGGAGAGAGAGAGAAAAAGTTCATTGCTTATATATGTGCCGCATCAAACTTGCAGAACGGATCAATGGTCTGTGAATTGCAAGATAGAAGTTCGCAATAGTCGTTTTGTAACGGTTACGTTGCACTTCATGACATGCCGGTACGCCGAGCTATCCGATAATCGCGAGAACGGAAACAGTTTTTGAGAATATGTGAGTATCGAAACTGCGCAACGTTACGCATTCTATGTATAATACATACAACCGAAACGAATGTTTCAGAAATTGTCACTGAGCTCCACACTGACGTAGGATTATTTGCTTTGCAATAATGGACGAGGAAGGCAATAAAAATAATTGCTTTATAAACCTCTACACTTGTCATTTGCATAACGATAATCTTACATCAAAATAGATGTGTGTGACTCACAATATAATCGCGGAAAAAATTAAAAAAAAAAGAACAAACTAAAAAGAAGAAAAACTTAAAGAAATCTTAAAATGGAACAAAGCTTTTTATTCATTAATTATAAATCTTGCAATTTCCATCACGTATAATTGACAAAAATGCTAATGTTCTTTTAATTATGAGAATGATATCAATCTTTTGCTTTCAAAAATGTAACATCATATGTATGATATAACGATTTAAGTTTATTAATGTATGAAGCGATTGTTTATTAATGTATAAATACCACATTACACAAAGCAACAATATATAGCAAAGTCATTCCGATATCATGTCTTACATTAGACTACAGAATCGCCATTTGGAGCAGTAACAATATCTTTGCTTATCATGTTTCCAGCTATTATAGCCTTAACACATTATCTTCCGCGGTTACGGGAGAAGACACTAAGGGATGCAATAGAGATTATCTCCGCAACGTTCCTAAATTTCTGGAGTTATATTTCTCGAGATATAACCGGAGGTAAGAATATCGGTACTTTACAGAAAATAATACAAATAATAACTGTGCAAAATTCACCATTTAGAGTTCCATTATCGTAGCTCTTCAAGACATTACCTGACGATATCGAGACTCGCGATGGAGTTTTCAGGCTAGACCATATACCTCTCTCGATTCGAGTAGTATCTCTCGAAAATGGCGAGCGTATATTCACGATGTAAATGTTTAAGGAGCGCCTTATAACATTACGGTAATTTCCATGCGGATTAGAAATAACACATCTGCAAGAGCGAAGACAATTACAGATAGAGATTATCTTGCAAGTGAAGCATACTGTTCTTTTCACGATGCAAGCAAGTGACAGGTATTCCGGGAGTGTCGTACAGTAACAAAAATATTATGCGATGGTCGAGCTAATTTCTGTCACCATTTGAAAATTAAACGACAGAAGAGAAAATATTTATGAGCACTTTACTAAATTAGCTTCACGTAAAAGATCTCATTATGCGTTGTATAAAATACGTAGCAGATTGGACACACCTACTGTAAGCGTGACGACACAAGACGATGTAAAAACCTTATTTATTTGAGTGAATTGCGAGCGTAGAAAATTAATTATCACAAAAAGTCACGGGGTATGTATATTAACCTAATTACAGGTTAAATTTTTTTTACCAAACGGAAAAATTATTCCTCCATGACTATAATATAATCGTGTAACATGTTACAATTCAAGAAATTAGAAGACTAGAATTGAACTAGAATATACTAAGAAATTTGCATTATTTTCACGTTATACCTTCCGCGATATTGATTTTTAGCTTTCACATAATGTTTAAAATGTGAAAAGGAAAATTATCAAATGCACTCTCTTTTTCTCTTTCATTTTTATATCTTGATAAAATTTCCACGTCACATGAAATAGGAAGCATCTGAATTCGCGGACAAATCAAATTAGAGCTGAACATTCCTCTATTTTCGATTGCTCGCAGGAGATTGCCGCTTAAGATAGTTAGCGGCAATTCACCGTACTGCGAGGTGAACTCGATTTGTACCCCGATATAGTCGACCCGTAACTCTTCGTAATTTCATGCCGTCGACAAATACCGTTAAATTTCGTAGAAACACGTATGTGTACGGACTCACCTAAAAACGCTCTCGTCATAAGACAGCAGAATGCGTACTGGCTGACTGATGCTACGTTTCTTTACTTCGTGCGCTGGCTCGATGTGCACGCCGTGGATTATCTGGAAAACAAAGGCGGAATTTGATTACAGTTTATGTAAAATACCAGAAATACCATGTAAAAATACCGCGAAATTTAACAGCTTTGTTTGTAGTTTATTAATAAATATTAATATATTATATTACACGTATTATTAATAACGTAGACAGTAAAATAATCCAAAGCAGTTAAAACCACGCTGATCGAGATATTATTACATTTGTGCCATTTGCATTAGTAGCGAAGTAAAATGAGCGCAATGTTGAATTCATTATATGCCTGGTATCATATCAAAGTTTTTATACAGAATTATTAATATTTTTATAAATGATGTATTTGCTACTGTAAGAAGTGTTCTGGTGTGCTACTATTTCATTGGTACGGAGTTATTTCCATTCACGATCGATCAACTGTTCTAATAATTGATGTTCGTACCATCTTAGTTTGCTTTTACAAATTTTTATTCTGCTAAAATCAGTCAGTAAACCTAATAAAGATAAATAGCAAATTTCCGTTCCCAATATCTTAATTTATGGAGAGAACAGCTCTAACTACTACTTATACATGTTCTCTTTTGGTTCATAGAATATAAATCTAAAAATAGTTAGACTCGAGTAAAATCAGAAAGACGTTATATATCTTGTATTCACGAAATTGATATGGATAGAGATTCACATGAATGCTCCCGTTAAAGTCAATTCTGCATGATAATTGATCGTCGAAAGTTGAGCTCGTTACTGACAGATCTTAATAGAAGATGTGCTAACTATATTGAATCGTGCCTGGTATTATGATACCAGTGATGCGTGAACCTGATACGCTCTTCCCTCGACGGTGCTTCAGATTGCGAATTCTACGGTGCGGCGTAGAATTCGCAACCTCGCGCTCGCAGGAATAGCAGCTTGCGGCAAAGGCCGCAGCCGCGTTTACAGAGGTTATAAGAGGGAAGAGACAGGTGCATAAACTAGGTATAAGTTCTGGTTAACTTCAACACCGTCGAGCTTCAGTCAGAAGTTGCGAACGATAGAGCCATAGAACCGAAAGGAGGTAATGGATAAATGGGCGTGAAGAGAACTTAAACAAAGTGACGCGCCTCAATGAATTGCATTGTTCACAACAATAAGAATGCATTATTAGTACATTGACATTTCGTTCAAAATATTTACGAGCATAAAAAGTAACGAGCATAAAAAGTACATCGATATATTACGTAAATCAAATTATTTAACAACACTATTCAATTGTGAGCTACGAGAACGGATTTACCGATTTAATATATCGATTAATTCACTACTTTGTAACGAGTTTTTCGCCACAAGAAAAATTTGACTGGCTGATGGGCCCGACACTTCGTTTAATAGAGCCCCATGTAATCGAGGAAGGTCACCGTTACCTTCCTCGTTGCCTCGTCGCAATGGGCTTGCTTGTTAGAAATGCAATTATGCGAAGATCCACGTTAAGTTTTAATCTGATCCACTTTTATACTTGCGGAGAGTTTGCGTCCTGCGCGGAAAGCTTCTTAGTGATAATGCGATATCTTAAGAGGATAGGAGTGGCATTAACTGCGCTAGCCAAGGAGCGCAGAGAGGACCACGAAGACCGGATCGAAGGTCGAAGTTAAGATGCAGTGGTGCCCAAGTATCATGTATATAGAAGATAACGGTAGCTAAACCACGCACACTCCATCGTAACTTACAAACCACTCTAGCGAATAGTGCTCTCTTAATTATCAAACTTTAGATCGCTCCTAATTTCTATCCTTATACCCAAGATCTATTCAGTAATATGATGGGATGCGCGTGCCGATGCACACCTCTCGACCAAAACATATTTTTAGCATAGATTTTTTAACGCTGTGCTAAATTCAAATATCTAATCTATACGAGTATATTTATTACGTGTATGTGTATTAATAAATTGATAAACGAAAAATTTTACATGATAATTAATTTCCGTTCTTAATATCAATATACATAAATATTCATAAATAATTAAATTAGAATTTATATCAATTACGTAAATTTTAATGTAATTTTAATTTACGTAATGTTTATTAAATTAAATTAAACTTCAAGTTAATAGTGTCTACATAAGTTTTAAAATACGTTGTTTATTCACGTATATTCACAAAATATACGAGAATGTAAATATAATTATTGATAATGATCGGTGAAATATTAATTAGACGATGCTATTATATGTGCATATGTTGTACTCTCTTGCATTAAAAACAAATTTAACAAATGTATTTAATACAATAACATTACCATCAATCCAATTACCTGAGAACTAATGGAAAGGAAATGCCAAGATTAAGCAAGTGGACAGTTCAGATATGGTGGAAAACAAGAGGATAGAGATCTACAAATATCCCGCAGAGAAATTCCATAAGCTTCATCCATCTTAATTATTGACCTTAATTCAAGACCAACCAGTCGACATTAAGATGATTTCCACAGAGAATCGATATTTTCCAGTGCTACGTCCACTGGTAAGGATAGTAACGATGGAAATGGTACTAACTGTGATTAAAGTGTAGTTATAGTTGTATAATAATTTGAGAATGTCATTCCTAAAATAACCAGAGAATAACTAGGAAAGTATATAAAAAAAAGTATGTAAGAAAGTTGTTTAATGAATATAAAATTAAAAGACAAAAAGATAATATGCATGCACAAACATACATCACACATAATAAATAGACTAAATACATAGACTAAAATCATATTTTTGTTACAGTTAAACTAACATATATTAATTGAAAGAATTGAAGAAGAATTTAAAACATTACAATTTTATTATATGTGCGATCTAAAAATATATTAATTATTTCTTCTTTATTGTAAAAGTTTGCATGTTCATTGTTTGATAAAACCTATTGATATCTGCCTTAAAAATTTTGTACGACGACGCCGATTATTGATCAAGGGTAGGAGCACATAAAAAAACTTATCGTTATAATTCGCTTCAAAGGAAAATATTTGACTGTTATTTTCAGAGGAATAGAAAAGCTATCGTATTTTTCACTTATGCATTTCTGTAAGCGATTCGAGTAGTTACATTTCATTATTCACATTTCAAAAATTAAATTATCTGCAGTACGTGAAACGTACAATGAAAATGTGTAGCAATAACAGCGTACCTTCCGTTGTTTTTATTAGACAATGTAAATATATTATAACATTACTGTAATACATCATTTTAATTGCAATTGTTAATTATGAAAGTATACATTTTGCGAAAATGAGAGATAAAATCGAAAATATCGAATGCACGTTTGCATAGCCGTATCTCCTTCTCCAATTGAGAAAGTGCCTCAATACACTTCGATTTATCATATATCTACGCGTTGAAATAGAGAACAGGGGATGAAGAGATCGTGGAAACCGGGCAGGTGGGCAATTTCCGTGGTAGCCGTTTACCGTGATATACCCGTCTCTTTCCGTAACGCATCTACACGCGGGCACGATGGAAATTTTGTGTTTCCTACATGTCCCTGCATTTTTGTAGCATTTTTATGCTCGTTCTTCCCCTGAAATGGAAATGTAAATAACCGATCATCGATTGCTCATCCTCTACTTTGAGGTTTCATCCTGACACGACACCTCATCAAACAGCGAGAGATGAATTGTTGATTATTACCGTCCACAAATATACTGATTCGCGGTCACATCGTCTATTTTCAAATGCTGTTTCATTTAGATACATTTGCATGTTGCATAATTTAGTTTCATATCCATTCCATGTTCAGTTCATTTTTCAAGCTTTTCAATCTAAAATTTAATTTTTTACGTATGGTGGCACGGCGCAATGTGTTATGATAACAGCACAAAAGCATCTAAAAAAACTAATTGAATCACAATATGTAAGATAGATCTAACATCATGCTAATATAAAATCGCGATTCATGATCCTATTAACGATAATAAATTATCTAATTTCAAAAACTTTTTAACAACAACTTCAAATATAAATTAATTTGCTCGAAAAAAATTCTGCTAATAGAGTCATGATAATGGGTAGCATAAAACTATCTGGCGAGTTTTCGAAACAATCTGTTTTCGAAATCCGGCGTAATGTTACGCTGTTTCTCGAAGTAGTGTGAGTCGCTCGGTCGCCCATTCAACCAGCGAGGTTGGAGAAGAGATTGATCTACGGCGGAAGTTGCGCGCGTGAATTTGAGGACATTATCTGATCGCATGGGGAAAGTAATTTATGGGAGTAGTTTAGCCCCGTGTGCGATAAAACAAATTCTACGCGGAAGAATGAACCGAAGAGCTCGAGCAAATTCTCGAGATTCATGGAATCCTTTATTCCGAGTCCTTCGTTTTAATAGCTTTAATTAAGTGAATATAGTCTTCAAGCATCAACGATTGATCACATTGTTATAAGAAAATCAAACCTAATTAAATTCTTTGCCGTCTCAGCAATATAGTTATGCGTAATATTTCAACAATACAGACAAGTATATTAAATAGCAAAGCTGTACGGCTTCTGGCTAACGCATGGTATTTTAAATTTGAATATACTTAATTAAATTCTGTTTGTTTGTTAAAAAAGAATTAGAGTTCCTATATATCTCAAAAAGGTTTTGGATTAAATGTAAAAAAATGAACGTTCGAAGATATAAAGTCAACTGCATGTTTTTATTATATAAAAATTAGTAATGATTTGTTTATCACAATCAGAATTTATTTGAAATGCTTTTTGACAGAGTTCTTGCTACCTAGAGCTTGTAAAAAAAATTTGTTAGATTTTCAAGATTTTTAACCCACAAAAATTTTATAAAATTAAAAATTCATCAAATATACCGTAATTTAAATACAAATTAAATATGAAACCTAATTATTATAAATATAATCTAAATTAATAACCTAAATATTAATATAAAAGAAAAATTACATGTAAAATTACATGTAATTAACATAATTTTGCAAAATGATTCACGAAAATGGACTGTTTGCTTCTTCTAACAAGCGCGGATGAGAAAGGAAAATAGTAGTAAGTTTGTCTTACCAAGAAACAATGCTGATTCTCGTCAATTAATGGAACGTACGAACGAGAGATTAAATGAACTCTGTTATTTTATCATTTGTAACTAGTTGTTCACGAACAGTCAGGATCTTTGCCGGTCGCACCGACTTCCTCTTCCGTTTACTCTGATTGTCAGAAGACAGTTCCAGCTCCTAAACTTTGAAAACACGTCGGAGAACAGCTTCCGCCGTGCTGCAGTGCTGTCAACAGCGAAACAAACTTCGTCGTTTATATATTTCAATGTGCGTCTTTCAAATGATAAAACTACATCGTGAATAAATTCATTAACGTTGACAAGAAATTAACGATGAAGATTCATGTTCCGAAATAATTGATTTGAATTTACCGGTGAGAAAGCAGCAGATGAAAAGTTAAACATTTAACAAAATCATTCATATATAAATTTAACCAGAAAGCTTAAGATGTAAGAACCGTGGTTCAACATCGAGACAGGTTAATGTTCTTGCTACGAGGCTTCCTTCGGCAGAGGATTGAACCACAGAAAATAGAGGAAAAGACATGTCTGTTCGAAATGAGATTTAAGTGGATCGAGGGGAAGAGACCGGTAATCCTATTTCTACCGCGCGCAGACCCGGCAAAAGATTCCTCGTACAATGGAGGGCGGTTACGGCAGCAGTGAGTTCGAAACCGGACTAATTGTCGGCCGAGACGAGGTAATTCCCCGCTTGATGCCACGGACGTCGCAGCAGAAGCCTCGTAATTGCGATCCACTTTTTCATCCCCGTCCCTCCTCTCTCTTTGCGTCAAATCGAATAGGCCGACTTCCATCAGTCATCATCAGGCCTGTCCGATAGCGGATAATACCAGATGCCAGGACAAGACGCGCAAGTACGCGGAATTATGCGCTCGAGTTTCTGTCATGATCATAATGCTGTGCAGTGGAAGCTGTCCGAAACACCGCAAGCATTACCGCGGCGCGAATTGGAACGTGCTAGTCGACGTAATACATCAATTCTGCTTTTACACCGCGAACAGCACTTAGCTCGGGAAAATATACGCCATACGATATCGCGCCCGTTGAAATACGTGTTCAGTAGTTTCGGATGTCATCTCGATACGGCATATCTGAAAACGAATCTCGAGAGTTTATTGTTGTGAAATACGGTTGACGTATCGTATTACCTGTTTTAATCATACGCAGAACGCAGTTCAAACGTGTAACTTTCGCACTCAATGTACCTGGCTTTCCCACCAAAAGAAAAGAAAATAATATATTATATAATGTATTATAATATATTACGTATAATATATTAATATAATTAAAAAATATATATATATTATGAAAATAAAAAAAACCACCACAAGAGTTTTTTGCGATAAAATTATCGATTATGGCGAATTCTTTAATCACAAAATACAATATTTTGAAATACAGTTTAAGATTATAAAAGTTCGACTGTACTCTCTTCAAGAATACAGTTATAGAAGAAAGAAGCGAGCGCGCACCAAGTACAATTATCTCATTAGATAAGCGAAGCTATTGGAAAAAGTAACGACATATATATATTGTAAAGCCTTCTTTTAAATCTAAGTATTTCTTTCGTAACAAAGGAACTTGTAAAAGCAGAAATATTAAAGTTTCAAGTTTCGTTACTACGAACATATACTAATACTGTGGTAAAGTAACACACACATAAAATCAAGCTTATATTTTCTGTATGGAATACTATCTTCTGATTTTGCAAAGTTTCTAGAGATAGAGCACATATATTGCGATTATTACAAGCTCGGAAATATTGCGAAAATGATGGAAGTTTAATTTATGCTCACAAGCTTCACTACTAAAAAAGTTCATCGATATTCATCGATATACATATTAAATTAGTATACTATACGAAGATCTTGTCCCAAATTTGACACCTTTAATCTTTCCGATATTTCTGCTTCATTTTTTAATATTAAGTTTAGTAAAAATTGAAGTTTGGTTAAAGCAAGCAGTTTTATACACTTGCTACGTAAACAGACGCGATTGGTTATACGTGGAATTTTCTACTATTGGGAATACGGAAAGGAAGGCGTCGTTTCGGAATCCCCCTTGTGTCTGTAGAACGTGGGTATCATGTAAAAGCATCCCGGCGAAACTAGATTCTCCGCAGTCATAGCTTATTTAGGAAGCGCGAGGTCGCGTTCGATTGAACGGGTATTTTGTATTCAAAAAAGAGACATCGAGTATCTTTTGTTAAATTTAATTTGGGAATTTCAACTTTCAGAGCCAGCAATCCGCGCATTACCGTTGCGATGCGATAACATTTGCAATTTTTGGAATCGCGGCAATTGGAAATTCTGAATTCCTATAACGACAGATAAATGGCTATTGCATTTTGTACGGTGCCTTCATGAATATTCAGCTGCATTGTTATCTGCAAAATTATAGCTAGCAATTTCTATAGCTATGCAAAACGAGCTATCTTGATAGGACATTGCTTGGTAAAGATATCGATAAGTAATGCGAACATATCGGAACGTATTTGCTGTTTATACAAACTTACTAAGGTATATTACACGCAAAAATAGCGATATATATATACACACACACACACACACACATATAATCTACATAAACATGTTAAATGAGTAAAATATGTTTTTCTTTTCTCTGCACAATACTATTCGCATTATCATAAAGTAACGTATCAACATAGGAGCACTAACATTAGAATTACCATGCAAAGTACTTAACTTTTTGAGGAAATTACGAGCACATGATATATTTTAAACATGGTTTATTCAAAACGTAGGTTTAAACAATTGAGATACTTAAGGAACTATTACCGCAAAGTTGTTTCTACTGCTTAAATGCAAAATCATTCAAATAGGTTTCCAGTTTTTGCCTGGGTAGTTATGAAACGATGAGTGGTTAAGTCTGTTTCTCTCTTCATAATTTTCGATACAATTTGTTTAAAATATCTCCATGTTCTCGATACAAAAACACAAAAATCTTTTTACTATAAAAAGGAAATAAAAAAATGAGTGCATTTATTTTGCAATTACTTTTAGCAAAAATAGTCAATTAGTAAACTTGAATTTAATCGATGTATAGAAATATAAGTAAATCTAATCTATCGAACTAAATCATATTTTTAAATAATATTTTTAAACGAGTTATTTTTAAATAATGCTTAAATTTATTATATAAATAATTTGTCATAAATATTAAATAAAAATTCCTTCTTTCTAGTTTTTTCTACATAAGGTGTAATTATAATTTAATTTCACTTATTAAAGTACAAACATATTAAATTAACTTAAATTAACAAATTTAATTAAGTTTTAAGTTAGTCATTCGATTTGGTAAGTATATCAAAAGTATATGTTCAAAGAATTTAAAGAAAGCTTTTTTATCTTAATAAATTTTAGAATTTAATAATTTAAAAAATAATTTCTATCTTTAAATATACTGTAAATAATGCTTATCGGTATAGTATCAGCGGAAAAAATATTCAGGAATTTCGACAGAAACTGAATTATGCCATCACCTGACGTTAATATGATTTGCATATCCATTATAGTAGCGTGTTAGAGGGAAAAAGGACGGCTCGCTTTCGCGATATCGTAGCGTGCACACGACTAGATAGTCAGACATGTCGCGTTTAATATTTTCTGTCACATAAAGTCTCTTTAGCTATATCGATAAAATTGAATATTTATTTAAACAGAAAACTGCATGCCACTTCTAAAATAGAAGTTTTTAAAATAGAATTTTTTAATTTGAAGCACGTGTAGCAATTTTCAGATAAGCATTAATAATAAAGAGAGAACGGACTGTAACAACAATAGACAACGCGCATGTTAAAGTTAATTCTGGAGAATTTGCTCTTTAATTACCAGCAAAATATGCACATTTAACTGTGGTAATATATAATTTTTCCATCGAGAAGCTTTTCTACAGGAAAATGTTGGCAGAGCAAAATGAGGAAAATCTAATTAAAGTACGGGAAATCAAATATGCGGTGAAAAATTTGCCGACCTTTCTTTCTAGTCATGTTCTCCCGCTTCATATACAAACGTAACCGCGATCCGAGGTGAATGTGAGCTCCCACGCGGGCATACCGATGCAAAATGCGAACACGACATTTATTGAAATGATATCAGTTTCCGGAAGCGGGGAATCGATGCGCGCACACGCAATTGAGTCCTCGAATTACATCTAGAAAGATCAAATGGTGATTCGTGGTACAATGGCAACTGCTAATTACATATGCGAAGCGAATCCTCTCCGGTATACTATTCTTGGTGTTCGCGGAATGCAAGACGCCGCTCCGGTTCGACTTATGCGAATTGATTCCGCAGGCGGTTTGGTTACGTTTATTACCCTCGATGATAAGATACGTACTGCACGCAGGTACCTCTGCATTTGTGATCGAATGTGTGTGCTCGAGTCTTATCTGACATAAAGCCGCACATATGAATACGGAGCAACGGTTAAATGTCTACATGCGCGGTATGATTAACCCGACCTTTACCATACTGCCGCCAGCATGCATAATATACGAATGACATGGGCATGAGATGTGCAATAAACGGATAAGTCTAAAAGTGAATCAATCCTTGAATTTTTGTCGGACTCGTTATATTTGTATTAACGTGAATCTTTCAACCATTAGATTTAACACTATAATAGTACATGGGCATAAACACAAGTTTCGTAAAATTTGATAAAAAATTTAATGGATTTTAACCATTTTAACATTCTAACCATTTTCTGCGTAGTGATTACGAAAAAAAATGTTTCTACATTATAACTTCGTTATAGTGTGATAAGATGACAAATGTATCTAGATATCTATTTCCCGCAGCTATATTTCGTATAATAAATCTATCTCCTTACATAGCTATAGAATCTAATGAATATTGCAATTGAAATGTAAACTTAGGTATATATATATATAGATAATTTGTCAAATTGATCAAATATTTTTAAAATTCTATTTCCATTATTATCTTATTATTATCTTCGATCTTTTATAAGCATCATTATTTTTTTACACTCTCTCAAAAATCTTTTTATACTTTCTCCTTTTTATTTTGAAATACACACACACTTACACACGCGCGCGCGCGTGAATATTTATTTATTTACATATATAGAAAGTGAGTTTAAAAAAATAATGATGCTAACGAGAAGAGAGAGAACTTTAGCATGTTTTTTATTTGCAGTCTCACAAAAGCAAATTGATTAAAAGCGAGAGTTCTTGGTCAGTCTTATCAAGAGTGTTTGTGTATTGGTGCAATAATTTACGCAACTGTCGTGTTTGTGTCAAGGTAAACTAATTAGTCGAGTGGATGGCTGAACCAACTATAGACATGAAAGAGCCTTGCTCATGTCAGGAATCCATTATGCAAGACATTGCAACCCGCACCTAACGAACTAATTTGCTGCACGTCGCGCAAAATGGAAGAGACATAAAGATGGGATAAGGAAGGACATGGGTAAAACTGCATTCGACGCGTATATATCTCTATTGCCAGTGCAAACAGTTCAAATCAGATCTTGCGTGACAGTATACACCAGGGTAAAGCAAATTGAATCGACAGATTGAAAGCACAATGGTTCAACACTTAGAAAGATTTGAAAAGCAACTTTGAATGTCCATTTTCTACGTTTTCTTCATGCATATGTGTTTTTCAAAGAAATCGTAAAAATTGTCTTACTGAAATCTATCTACATATCTTATCAATATTGTATTATATAGACAATAACGTATCTAGATTATACATAAATATTATTATGGACAATATAATATACCATTATAATATACCATTGTCTATAATTTATGAAAAAATTATTTTAAAATCTTAATGTCTTGGAAAATTGAGTTTGAACAATACAAAATATCGATAATAATTTAATAAATATATTTCTTTCTTCATTATATATTTCTAATATTGTTTTGTATTTACACGAATTTTTTCTTAATATTTTGCGTTGCCTGAACAATTTTCTGATCCGGTTAATCCCGTCTTCTAGTTCACCTTGTTGCTGAGAGAGTGAATTTCCAGACGCACGCGTCGCAGCGAATTCGTAGCAAATTGTGCAGCGCGAGCCCTTAAATAAATTTTGCGTCATGGAGCTTTGTACTCTAACGCGACAGGAAATTTCTACAAGCATGTGGATGTATCGGTGTATATGCGCCTCCTAGAGAATGCTACAAGTATTTCAGGCAGATGCTCTTTTGATCTAGTTGCGCCATCCCCGCAAGCTTCGAAGTCAAGCGCGAGACGCGCTTCACTAACAAGGGAAGTGTCACAACTGTCCGGAACTGATTTGATTCTCCTTCAAATATATTGTTAAATAAACAAATCTAAGAGATACGTATTTTTTTATATGTGCGGATTTTGACTTTTAAGAAGTAAAACACCCCTTTGAAAAAAAAAAACGGTTTTTATCTTTCAAAGCAAATATCTTTGAAACTATTACTTAGAGATAGAAAAAAATGTTCCAAATAAAAGTTGAATGGTTTCAAGAGTCCTTTCAAAAAGTGTAAAAATTTTTTTTATTTTTTTTTATTTTTCAAAACACCCCCATCAATTTTTTTCAAAAATTTTAAAAATTATCACCAAATTAAAGTTTATTTTTTTACGAATCCAATCATGTATGTATGATAAAATTACGTGTCGAAAAATCATTTTCGAGAAGTCATTACAAACCTTTCCGTATATACGTTATTCGTGCTTGTATCGTACCTACTATGTGCGTAAGTGTAATAATTATCGTCAAAATAAAATATTTAAAAAATTGTTAAATTTGTAAGAAAATAAGTTTCTTTTATATTTGTGACAATAAAAAAATTTTGAAATTTTGAAAAAAGAATGATGGAAATATTTAAAAAATTTCTTTTGCACTGTTTTATAAAGTACTCCTAAAATCATTCAACTTTTATTATATGATATTTTTCTAGCATTACAGATTATAAAAAATATTAAGAATTAGGGTAGTTTTTATTATACCTTCTTAAAGTTATTAAAACCCTTTATATTCATCTCTGTCATCGTTTCCTTATAATATCTTAAGATTATTTTCTCTTACAACTATTTTCGTTCCAACGCTCTAACATCTTGTTTATTTATAGTTTTGCGCAATAATATCTGCACGTAATTAATAATGAAATAATTATTAAGTGTTTACATAATAAATTTATACTTTTTACTACACATAATAAATTTATACTTTTTAGTATTCACTCATTATATACATTACAATAATGATATTCGAAAAAATGTTTTAAACATAATGACTGTTTGCACCAAGAACATCTTACTACAGCTAAATTATTGCAACCTTCGATATCACATGTCGTTGACTTTCGACAAGTTTTGTCGAAACTGAATTGTACTGGATTTTCAAATTCTTCTGGTTTTTCGTTCGTATACCCACTTTTAAATCACAAATATTTAAATAAGTTATGATCGTGGGGATGACAATTGATTATGTATCAAAGATTGCAATTTTTTTATTATATTATTGCGTTCATGCAAATTTATATTACTTTCCAATAGTAAAACAGTATCTGAAAATCTTTTAGTAAAACTTTTCTAAATTCTAAGTCCATGGTTGTATTTTTAATGGTTGTATTTTTCCTGTAGTACCTTTCGGTATTGTAGTCATAGTAGTAACATATGTTTTCCTGGAGGTGTTAAATTGAAAAGTGTTATTGCTGAGCTCGCCGTATCACAACTTACTTAAATATTTGTAGTTTAAAAAACGTGGGTATACGAACAAAATACTAGAAAACTTTGAAAATCCAGTACAATCTTAAGATATTATTTATAAGGAAATAATGTAGAGATGAATACAAAGGGGGTTTTAATAACTCTTTAAAAAGGTATAATAAAAACTACCATAATTCTTAATATTTTTTATAATTTGTAATGCTAGAAAAATATCATATAATAAAAGTTGAATGATGTTAGGAGTACCTTATAAAACAGTGCAAAAGAAATTTTTTAAATTTTTTAAATATTTCCATCACTCTTTTTTCAAAATTTTTTTATCGCCACAAATAGAAGCTTATTTTCTTACAAATTCAACATTTTTTTACATATCTTATTTCGCCGATAATTATTACACTTAGGCACATAGCAGGTACGATACGAGCACGAATAACGTATGTACGCAAGGGTTTGTAATGACTTCTCAAAAGTGATTTTTCGGAACGTAACTTTATTATACATAATTGGATTCGTAAAAAAATAAGCTTTAATTTGGTAATAAAAATTTTCAAAATTTTTGAAAAAAATTGATGGGTGGTAGGGTGTTTTAAACAATAAAAAAAATAATAAAATTTTTTACCCTGTTTGAAAGGCCTCTTGAAACCATTCAACTTTTATTTGAAACATTTTTTTCTATCTCTAATAGTTTCAAAGATATTCGCCTTGAAAGATAAAAACCGTTTTTTTTTTTCAAAGGAGTGTTTTATCCCTTAAAAGTCAAAATCCGCACATATAAAAAAATACGTGTCTCTTAGATTTGTTTATTTAACAACATATTTGAAGGAGAATCAAATCGGTTCCGGACAATTGTGACACTTCCCTTGTAAGATCTACATACGATAGTAATCATTATAATTCTTTTAAAGTGAATTTTAAGAAATGTGCTAATTGCTTTAAAATTAAATATAACAAAATACATACAGCAAAAGAAAAGATAAAAATGCAGAACTAGACATACAAAATTTGCATACATGCAGAAATATAAAAGTATAAAAAATTCAAAATTAAAGTTTTCTTTTACATAATTCTTCATCAATGGAATTGTATGCAGTTATGTTTTAGTTATCAACGTAGATGGTGAAGGATTTTCTCAGCGATTTGATCGTGACTTATATACGTATCTAATGTATAACTCACGTAAATTTAATTGTTGAATAATGAAAAACTAATATGTTCTATCCGACATAGGTATGTATTTATCTGCTTAAAACAGACTTTAACTTCTAGTAACGTATACAATACACCAATAGTCCATTAACAATATTATGTATTTAAAGATTATTATTCTGCAAAACCATACATTAATTAGATGAAACAACATGATAAATTGAATAAATCTCGAATAATGTATAAGCATATTTAAAATAAATATTATAATATTGCATTTTAAATAAGTATCATCATCTTTTTTATGGACAAAAATGTTTAATAATTATTACAATGATACTGTTTAACTATCAAAAAATACAGAAACAACTTTGAAAGCTAAAAAATAATCTTAATATCCACGGTACAATGTTCTTTATCACTGCAAGCATGAATTCAGTCGTATAAAATTTATGGGATTTTCAGTGTAATGTATGACATCGTTTTACATATATATCATGTGTATATGTACGTGTATATAGTATGTGTATACAGTACGCGTCTTTCATAGCGTATATTAAACCACCACTCGACAACCTGACAACCGCCACCTCCGCTTTCTTCGACCTGGCACGATGTGATCTACACGTGGCAATATTGCGCCACATGCCGTGAATTCTCTCAAAGCCATTTCACCTAATCGAGACGGTATCGTGCACCGCTTGTGTTTGCGATCATCGAAGTAGCTAGCCCGTAGCTAGTGACCATTAAAAGGAGGACGACGAGATAGAGTATTTGAATAAGCAATGTCATAACGTCGTAACGGATGAAATGGGAGATATTCATTTGTTAAGACGGATAACATTGAATAGTATTCGCGCGCAATTTGATTATATAATATAATAACACATATATTTGTTACAAGATGCAAGCAAAGCTATCAATTTTAACGCGATACGTCTTAAAGATCTCTAAATGTCACAATCTCGTCACGAGTTCTTGTTTCGACAAACTTTTTATTTAAAAAACTGAAAAGCTATTAGGACGAAGGATACAACTTCTATATCTAGCCGATGTCTTGAATGTCCTACAAATTTCGTGCGAGCATATCACAGTAGAATTATTTTTGTTAGTGTTTTCCTGAATTTATTTCAGAGAGGGAACTTATTTTAGAAAAAAACAAATATGTTTAATTTTAAGCTTTTAATTTAGCAGAAACTCAACATTAAAAACGTATCATAGAAATATCATACAAATAATGTGATAACATTTAATAAATTTTGTTCAATTCTTTTTTTACGTGTATAATTCTTTCACGAGTTTCAAATTGAAGAATTTAAAGTAAAGGCGTAATAAAAAAGTAATCCCCTGGCATTGTTAACCATAAAAATTTTACATGTAAAACATAATATATTTCATCAATTTTCATTTCAATGAGTAGTCCGCATAAAAATTTAATCTTCTAAGTGGCTATATCCAGAAGAATCTGACGTACCATGAAAAGTGGCCATTCGTTACGTTGACCACATCTCTTCGATCTTGGCCAATCCTATATCTCATCGATCGAACACACGACCATAATCCTCTTACTAATTCGCCGCATGCATTACAGATTGGGTTATACTCGCGTAGCTTAGGGTAGCCTAGGTCAATCTGGGATCCTCGGATTGACAAAGATTATGTCAACGCATCTAGATATCTTTACATCGATAAATATCAACTCAATTAGTACACAGTGCGACAATTTATTTGATAATTAATGACATTATTCACGGAATATCACATGTATTGATGAATATTTATTAAATGCACGTGTTATGTAAATTATATGCATGAGTAATATAAAAATCCACAATTTCGTATTCAACGCTGATCGATATTACGATAGAGTCGCTCGTTCAGAACGAAAAAGAATAGAGAATCTGACCTAGTATACAATAATGGCATGACAATCAGTCATATAAATGCCAATGCGTTCGATGTGTTAAGTTAGAAAGTTAATCAAACGTTAGATAGTACCGTAAATTCCTCTTTGGCCAGCGTGGAAAACAAAATTTATGGTCTCACATAGATCGATCGCCTGTCTCGAGACCAAATAGAGTCTGAAATTCTTCCGCGGCCGGCTAAAAAACAAGATTTACGGTAATTGGATTTTGTAATTCCATCATTCTTGATTCTAAACTAACCGAAATCTGAAATTTCTTCCGGGCTAAGACAAACCCGATTTATGGTAATTAAGTTCCGTGATTCAGTCCAGTGTCTAAAATAGAACGCAAAGGAATTCATTTGAGTATGTGCTTTAAATTTTCAAATATGGCAATGTTAAAGAAATGTTGATATAAAACAATAAGAAAAATGAGACTATTATTAAAATAAAAGTATAAGAAGTATCAATGCAAAATATAAAAAAAAATATTTAAAAAATTGATAAAAGTCTAAGTCGGAAAAGAGAACAACAATTTCGTCGCTTCTCTCAAATTTGTAAAACATGAGTGGCAAGAAGATGAGAAGCGTTTATAAACTTAAAATTTATAAAATTTTTATAAAATTAATATAAAATTCATAAAAATTCATAAAAATTTTAAATTGCGCACATAAAAATTAATAATATTAATAACATTAGATATGAGCACTTTGTTCATTCTCATAAATTTATTAAAACCGCAATCTTTAAAAGTTAATTTTAAACGGAAAGCCTAGCTGTGTCTTTTCAAGTTTACGATGTATCTCTGATATTATGAATCTTTGCTCGTCCAGTTCACGGTTGACTGACGCTGTTTACTATGAATTATGTAAAAGTTTATAGCTCACCCAACGGAGAGAAACGATAAAAAGCTCTACGACCACATTATTGGGGGTCTGCGATGAGATGCACTTCCATACAATAATCTTGCATCATGCTGAACAGGTAAAGCCCACCTGGGTCCCAAAATATAGTTATCAACATACGAGATGTAAAATTTGATCCTATATCCCAGAAAGAAACGGCTGACATTTTTAAATAATTCACTCTATTCTTAGCTATTGGATTTCATCAAGCATTAATTAAATTACATTAGCGTGTGAAAATTGTGATTATTTAATGAGTCACGCGCAAATATTAAAGTCCATGTTTTTCATATTTAATGAAATCTTTGAAATTTTCATTTTCAATAATATAATAATAATAATAATATGTAATAATAATATTATAATAACTCGTAAAAAATAAATCTAATGATATAATGGTAATAACTTATAAGAAAAAAATAGACAACAGTAATCATAAAAAGGCATTTTCTTGATCTTAATACTGTTCATCACAAAAACATCACACCAAATAAACTCTTTTTTCATTATAGTTTATAATTTCTGTTAAACTAGAAATTAGAGAGAGGTAATGCTTCTTGAGGATACCGTTCTAAACAAATCTGTATCGTGTACATTATTGTCTAACCATGTTTCTGTCAAATATTTTTGTGGAAAGCTGACCGCAAATGTCACATTATTTAACTCTCTATTCCCAATGGTTATAATAAAAATCTATTTTTTAAAATGATATATATATAAATTCTTCACTATTCTCATTACATACGACTTTTATTATATATTTTTGTATTGTGTGAAAATATGCAAAAAAACGTAATAATTAAGTACAAAAGATTTTTCTTATAAAATCGATGATATGAACATTAGAGTTTAACGTCAATAATTACAATAATTAGAATAACAGCCACGATAATTATTATTACGTAGCAATGCAAACAAGTTTCTCTTTCTCGTTAAAATATATAAACTTATTGAAATTTAATTACAATCTATATTAAACTTTTCGATTTTATTTATCGACTTGATTATGTTAACACAAATATCAGAATAAAAGTGACCTTAATAAATCATACAAGTTAACATCACTCGCGTTTATTGGATGAATGGCAGTACATCGAAAACCTTTTATCGTGGTTGTTCATTGCCATTACTGCATCGTTTCTATAAGATATCAACCTAACAGATCAGCGAAGTTATAAGGTCACGTCATTTACCATACTCGAAATTTGTATAAAACGCACTTTCACTCCTTTGATCATTGATGGTCGTAACGAGAGCAAAAAAATTATATTTACTGTCGGCAACGTGTACGTTTACTGTCGTAACATGCACGCACCTTTGCGTGAATGTTTGTATTTACACGAACAATATGTACGTATTCGTAATTATTCTCACGTAATATATATACCGAGTGTTAAAATTAGAAAGAAAGTATTTTTTTGTAAAAATTGTTTTTTGTAACTAATATGAATATCAATACTTTTTATTGATATAAATTGTAAAAAAAAAACATATCTTTTTGTTCCTTGATTCTGGTAAGAAAATAGTAGATTACAATAAATTCTCGCATCATCCTATTTTTACCACAATTAATTAAAATGTAATTCTATGAAAAAAAAAGATTCAAAGTAAATACATGCTTCGTGCATTTTCGAAGCACATTCGCGGAATAGATGAAGGATTATTCTTGATTATAACGATCGTACTCCACAAATAGTATTGTATTACTCTTATTTATATTTCACTATTCGGTTATTCTTGTCCTCATTGCAGATGAAGCTTTTAAATGACGGAATACGACTTGTACGGTGCCAAGCGTAGCAATCGATGCTCAGGCACGTCCGCCGAACTCAACCACCCCAATCTGGCTGGTAGTCGCCAACCTGACCAAACAACAGTCTCCAGATCCCGTATAAATTAAAGCAATTTGCATGTCACGCTCACGAGTTCTAGACACGAAATTTGGCGCGGTAGAAACGGCGTAGACCAAATGTCGTTAGTCAAACAATCTATTTATTTCTACCGTCTGATTGATCCTGCGTTACACATTAGGATATCGCTGGAAATTTTCAACTGCAAATTACGCATGAAAGTAGGGGAACGAATGCGTGATATATATAGTAAACTTAATTGCTTCCTTTATAAATTCATTATAGTAAAATAATGCATAATAAACTTTCATTAATTGATTGTCGATATTTAACTACTGTGGAAACATATAATATTGCATGATTGTTGATTACCCGTCACCAGGAACTATATATATAGTAATACTCAATGTAAGTAGTAAAAGCTGAACAGAGTCAGACATGACAAATATTGTATGTTATAATGTCATTAACTGTATTTGCTCAAAAAATCTGACAACTGCGCGTGTAAACTGTGAATAAATTTCCATTATTTTAAATTAATATATGTAAATACAAATTAATTTGATAAATATTCGGAGACCATACCCGTCCGCTTTAAGCGGTATCCCTCCCCTGTGTGTCGCACAGCCTCATTTTACTCCATTCCGCCTCGTTATATGTTAACTCTCCGTCCATGCACGTCGTATCTGTTAATAATGTCACAGGCCGACCTCTGAGCTCTCCCTCTCATACTCCTGACACCGGCGGCGCTTACAGGGCGGCGCCTGAAACAACCCTGCGGGCCTCACACGGACTGCGTTACGTTCCATTATGCACGCCGGTCGATTCCGCTCGAGCGATTTAACATGCATTAACTTGTAAACTCGCGACTTGCCGTGTACTCGATAATGCAGCCGCCACCGACGCCGTCGCCACCCGCCACTGCGTGGCGTCGGGATGCCTTTTACGAGCGACATACACCACGGACCTACTTCCCGCGTGTCCCACCCTTGCCCGGTACCAACATTGACATCCCACGCTCGCGTTCCATCTGCCACCTGGAAAGCTCTCCCGGAGGTTTTGATAATACATTATTAATGAGCCGAAGAACCACGAGTCTCGATTCTTCCGAATTCGGAATTCCGATTCTCCGCCGAAGAACGGGAATAATATTTAAATAATTATTAGTCGTCGGCGCATATGAATTGTCCGCAACTGAAAAAAACTCATGACTTTCTATCGATTGAGTATTCATGATTAAAAGACGCTAACCAATGAAGAATGGATCCTGTTTTTATTTAAGACTATACTTCGAGTATACTTCGTAAATGTGTTACAAATAATGCAAGATAGCAAGAAAGCAATTCAATCTAAAAATATATGAAAAACAGGCTCTGCATTGTGAAATAAAAAATTCTATTGAAATCTGATTGTATGATGTAAAATATATCAGACATGTATATTTTTTTATTTCATACAATCCGTATGCAGTGCAATACATATTGTGTCATATCAATCTACACAATAAAATGAAACTGGCACATAAATTTACAATAAAGAGTGAGTTGTACATTTGGATGTAATATTTATATAAATGCGTATAAATATATATATATATATATATATATATATATATATTTTATATATTTATACGCAAGAATATCCGATGTGTGTATCTCTTTAGGAGAAATGTGCATTCTGAAATTCTACAATTGTCATTCTCTCTTATAAAATATATCAATAATTTATTCCATATTATCAATATTTTGCAAGCAAACTACGTCAAATTCTCTTTATCTCGAAGCTTTGGAAATGCAAACGTTACGTTTAATATCCTTTATAAATTTCTTGTGACTGTACGAACCATTTTTTACAAGGCGCACAAAGAGAAAAACAATCTCTTCATTAAAAAAAGATGAGCAAATGTACAAAGCACATAAAATCTATTCAGTTAAATTTCAAGCTGCACAACTATGTTAACGACTCTTGTCGTTCTTTACGATGAGATTGAAAAAGTTACTGCATCCCCCTGGGCGTCGAGCGACAGAGTAGTTGAGAGGGATGTTAATCGACGGCTCGGACAGGCTCGCAATTCGAACATTTGGAAAGTAGATGAGGAAGGAGGTGGATAGCAAAGGGTGAAAGTACGCTGTGGAAAAGGGTGGAATACGGGGGAGGAAACCAAGTGAGGCGATGCAGTGGCCGCATAAGTGTTGGTATGGGTAACCATTCAAATGGAAGCCTCTCTTGTCTCGCCTCTCGTTTTCCCTGTCTTCTCACTCGCCATTCCCTTCCCGTTTCAAGTGGTCAGCCCTCGGCAATCGTCCGGCACGATGGGCAAACGCGCGAGTCGCAATCTGTCCCTCGTCGAAAATCACCGCGGAAACAAAGTAAAAGCTCCCTCCGGAACCTCGCACTATAGAATCCCTAATCGAAACTACGAGTCGTGGTCCGCGGACTACGTGCACGGAGAATCGAGCGGATAATCGATAGTGGTACCAATTCCGCGCAAAATCGAAAGGCAAAAGATGCATTGACGCGGGGACACATACGCACACATATACACCAGTAATAATGGCTCGCGCAAAAATTAATTAAATGTGACATTCGACTAAACTAGTAATATTGGAAATCATTCGCAAATAAGAAGAGCGGGGCTCTTCCATTGCAACTCCGTTGTTTGTACCAAATACCGTGAAAAAAAGATATGCAGTGACTAGGAGAGTTTGAAAAGAGAGAACAATCAAAATAATGCCCGCTCCCTTCTTTCATTTTACTACGCAGTGCAGTTATTATTCTGTATGTATTTCTGCTTTCGTTTGGTTATCCTGCAAATATAGTATGATATAACAATATGATTTGCAGATATAATAATTATTAGACTATATGTTATTTTTAAAAGTTATTGGATTATTTAAAATCTCATGTGATATAAATTCAACTAAGCTAAAGATAAATTAAGTAGTAAGTAAATTTAAGTAACATCATAAATCACAAAAGAGCTATGACTAGATCACTTATCACACAAATGTTTTAATAAAATTACAGACAAAAATTAGATTTAGAAAAGACAATATAAAACTTCAACGAGTTATGTAAATCAATCGCAAGTGCTTCGTTAAAAGAGCATTAAGTTAAGTTTTAATAATGACATATTCCTGGAAATGATTAAAGCTACAAAGGCTTCTTAATCAATTTTCCGCAAAGAAGGAAAATTGATTAAAAAGCCTTTCTGATTTCAAAATGTAATATTCCACGTATAATACACCGTGGAATTCCAACAGACATGTCCAACAGACATAATACTTTTCGCATAAAATATCGTTGATAATTAATTAATCGAGAGTATCTTTTATGCTTTGACTAATTATTGTCCATTTGGACTAAGAAAACGCTCATTTCGAAAACACGAGTGCCCGTTTTGGTTCTGGTAGGATCCTAATTCTATAATCGAAGATCAAGAATAGAAGTAGCCAAGGCGGGATTCATTCAGTGAGGTATTACTCTCGCAAGATAACAGCCGCAGCTCGAGCGCTCTCCACGAGAACCATCGTGGCTTGCAGCCGCAAAACTATTTTCCGATAACGACCGACACTCGCTTGGTGGGGTACATTTGTTCCAAGCTCGCACCCTGATTGCGCGGGACGCCCGTTTTCCCCGGATGCATATTTTATCCCGCTGACAGATTTATTGCCGGCATGGTTATTCAGCCGCGCCAGCTTCTTCCTCGATTTCATTGTTTTTATTTTGTATATCTGGAGAGGGATCATGTCTCTCGATTCTCACTACCACACTACACGATAGCCGGATATGCGTAGGTACATTATCAAACTGTTCGGTAACAAATGGCTTGACGTATCGTATTACAGTTCACAAAACGTGGAATTAATTTCGTAAGTACGTTCTATTTTTACAAAATAAAAATAAGTACCAAAAATATCCGAATAATAAGTTGAAAATATTGAACAAAATCAAAAGTTTATTCCGAAAAAGTTTCGAGTGAGACAAAAACGATTGCTGCACTGTGTACAATATTAGTGCAAATTATAAATTATTATATTTTAAATCTCACAAAAGAAAAACAAGGGTAATTAAAATTTATATAGCATTTTTTATGTCTGAATTTAACTTTTTTAAGTCATACATATATATATATATATATATATATATCCACGTTCCTTTTATTAAATTATTAAATAGAAATATGAAATAAAAGTTTTCTTAACTAAAAATCTGATAAAGCCATTCTTGTAATCTTCAAGTCTCTTAAATGTCAAAGTTTTATAATTTACCGTTACTGTCACGAGAATTATGATGCATGGTTGTACAAGAGAAAGTTTCATATGTTCTGATGTTTCTTATGTTTTTCTCAACTTTTTCACCACTTCAACGTAGATATATTATTCCGTAACAAAAACATCTCCCAGTTGTGTTTTCTCTCACTCAATATCAATGACGCATATACATCATATTACATTACGCAAGACATTTTTCATATTACAGCTATAGATATTAATGTACAAATAAAATGTTGCTAGCTTTAATTCTTTTCTAACAGTCAGTTTTCTACAATATGACCTAGATTTCGATACACACCCGCGTGTTACAGGCAGTCGTAGTTTCATAACGTATATTGGCTATTGTAAAAGCACGGATACATGTGTATATGTTTGCACCGATAAAACCCTAAATTCCAGCCGAATTGTCGAACGGATTTCAACAGAATTTCAATAGAATCCGACAGAAAATAGTATCCTCTTTAATTACTACGCGCAAAAAAAACATCAATGGTGGAAAATTACAAAATTAAGTTTATCACAAATCTTTTAAATAACGTATTGAAACAATTTATCATAGTGTAAGTAAATTATTGTATATCTCGTAAAGTTTCGCTCGCATACGTTGTAACTTTGGAGTCTGAACTTGAATCTGAAGATTTCAAAAATTAATAATACAAAAAATTATTCACATTATAATTAAAAAGCACAAATCAAATCTTATAGAAAAAGTACAGAAATATTATTTTTATATTGGAATTATTATATTATTAGAACAAATAAAACTTAATTTCGAAATGGCAACTTCTTTCGAGAGGGTTATAAAACAAATAGCTGCAAAATGAGAGTTTAGAATTGTTTTCTCTATAAATACAGGTGCTTAAGAAACAACAAAATATTTCGCAGTTTTTGTTACGAACGTGTCGGTAATTCTAATTTTGAGTAAACGAAACTGGGCAAGTTGCAACGCTTGCACGTATATATATATATATATATATATATATATATATATATATATATATTTTATATATTGCAGAAACCCTTTCCAATCACCCGACCGGTCCCACATACGATTCTTACGTGCAGCGATCTACGAACTGCCTTGCGCACGTGCAAACCATCCTCATACATGGTGTCCTGGTTCATCGAACGTGAAAAGGATACGAGATGGTAAAATCACGGAACTATGTGTCCAATAACGGATACAGACATTTCCACAGCAGACAACCCGCGTGTGACCCAAATGCGTCAGGAAAAGTTACGAAAAAGAGAAATCTCGAAACGAAAAGCCGCGGACAGACATGTAAAAAAAGAGGAACCTTTTGCAAAAAACATTGCGTGAGACAAAAAATGTTGAACTTATAAGCAGAATTGATCATTGAGATACGCAATAAACATTATTTCAAATGTTAGCTGCTCTGCTGAGCAAGTAAATTGCTTCCAATGGTAAAAAGTGCCATTCAACAACGGAACCTCTTCAGGAATACCGCGTCCGCCATAGCGTTTAAAATAGTTTCCAAGTTCCACAAGATATTTCGAGCATAGCGCTTGGCACATCGTAAATTACATTCCGCTCGTTCACGTACGCAAGTATTGATTATAGAGGCAAACCCGTACACTCAAGCCCACTTTAGTTTGCCCAAACACACCCTTCGTGTTCCGGTCACTCCCGACCGCAGAAACAGTCTTCCATACAAAACACTTGATTTGCCTTATGTATCATGTTTATCAGGCATTGAAGTTATTTATGGGGTTAATGATAGATTTCTTTTCAAGTTCGAAAATAACCATTGTGTTTCTCTTATGGATAACGTTTATACTCCTCACATTCATCATTTAACTTGAATAACCTCGCAGTATTACGATAAAAAATGCAAACTTTTAAAGGATCGTAGATATACGAAGCATACGATGATAAATGTTGCACTTAAATTTCAATATATTGGCCCACTATACTTGCTTCACTATATACTTGCATCTCGAATGATTATCAAATTCTTAGGATGCCATTTTTATTACACATCTACATCTGTGTTGTGTGTGTTATGTCTGATAGTTATATTGTTAACGGCAATATTCAAACATTTTTTTTATATGTATATCCATCGTGACATAAAACTGAATTTAACTTAACAAATCCTAATGTGATACAAGAGCGATCAATACATTTTACGTGATATATCACGCGTTTGACAATTTCTATTTTCGCTCGATATTGACCACGGAGAGTGTAACGTAACCCAAAATGCAGTCGCAGCACGACTGCACAAAATTGGTGTGACAAATTAAATTTTTTTTCCTTTCTTATGCAGTCTTTCCGTAGCATTCATGCAGAAGAAAAGCCGAGAGCAGAGTGGAATGGAAGGAAGTGCATGCGCGTGATTGGCGAGAGACTGTGTTACGTACGTAACACAGAGAGAGAGGGTTTCAACATGTTTTATCGCTTATTGGGCCGAAATTGGTTGGGTATTCGGTATAAATTCACCTTCGATGGCGGCATTATTTGACATCGGCGTAATATGTGGGAATATGGCGGCGAACCACAGGTACAGAATGACGTCGAGACGGAAGAAAAAGTTCGGAACGCGAAAGCGTGGGGTGGGTTTTTATCCGTTCGTGTTACGACGCTCGGCTACGGAGGAAACGGTGGGTAAATCGAATCTCGGCTTTGCGCCCTCTCTTCGCGTCCTTTGCCCGATCTCCGCAGCCACGGCAACGAGGAGTAAAACGGTAAAGCCGGCTTTAATTACTTTTCGCAAAATAAAAAAAGATCGATACGCTTTAGGCTGCGAAGATTGAATTTTAATGCATCGCACCGGCGAGAAAGCCCGCAAACCTTGGACTCTAATTCTAGATCACAGGACACTTCATTGCTTATAGATACAAAAACCCCCTTGCAACTATGATTTATGTTATATAAAAATTAAAAAAAAAAATCTCCTAAGTTTCTATACAATATATAATAGTTACAATCATAGCAAATTTTAAGTGGTAAAAATAAAAGAGATGTATATAAATTATTAGATGTATTATACTTGGATGCACAACATATGTGCTAAGCCAAATCGATCGTGCACAGTCGAATAATTCGTTGGGCATGTTACATAAGACAAATTTATAAGATCGAATATACAATGAAAAAATATTTAAAATGTTATTGAAACTATAACAGGTACAGTATAACATCGCGTGTCCATTTAACCATTTGAAACACGAATTTTTCTAGCGATTGGATCTTCTTGAAAATTTGTACATGTTCTTTGGGTTTCTGATTACGATATCGTTGTCCGATTTCCAAAATTCAAAATAGCGAATCCAATACGGCGGACCAAATTTTCAAAAAATTTTTTTTTTATTCGAAAAAATTTGTATACAGGGGTTTATGGGGTCGCTGATTATGAATCCGTCATCAGATTTCCGAAATTGAAAATGGCAGATCCAATATGGCGGACCAAAATTTCGAATTTCTCGTAAAATCCAAAAAAATTTTATACAGGGGCTTATGGAGTCGTTGATTACGATTTGAATCTGTTTTAGATTTTTATGAAAATTCGATTGCAGTTGTTTGATCCACTAATAAGTTTCATGAAGAAAAGCCGCTCTCAGCCGAACCCAGAGATACGAAGGATGTGGCGGATATAGTCTCCATCTTTTTTACTTTTTTTTTATACTTCTTGTTTTAAAATTTTTTTGTGTTTTTCTTGGGTTTTTCAATCTTAAAAATGGGAGATTACGAATGACGTTCAAGGTTTGACGAATTCGATATATGACTAATGGAATAACGAATGTAGAATATCAGAAATTTAATTCAATCGCGATAATCTTATGAATTTTCCTTCTCAATACTGAAATCGACGATCTCTTATCTTGAAATTCTGAGAAGGAATTCATAATAAGGTCTTCGTAAGATCTTATTCAAGAATATTCGTTGAAACTTCTAACTTTAGAAATATTTTGGTCCGCCATATTAGATCCGCCATTTTCAATTTTGAAAATCTGACGTCGGATTTGTAATCAGCGACTCCAAAAATCCATGTACACCAATTTTCACGAAAATAGGATAACACTTTTTCAGCCACGAATTTTTTTTGAAAAAAAAAAAAACACTGTTTTTCATGATTTGTTTAATTATAAGATTAATTTTATAAACAATTAATGAAAACTACACATTTCAGTTTGTAGCTAATCATCTTAGTCAACTTAAAAACCAAATAGTAGCACTAAAATCGAATTCTAACTATTTCAAATAAATAAAAGTTGCATTGAAAATATGTGGGATTTTAGGAATCCCGCTGTGCTTCAAAGGGTTAAAGAAATTAAAATTTTTAATTGGGTTCAAAAAGAAAAGAGAAAATCGACTGACGACGGTATTGTTTTTTTTTTTCGCTTTTTACACAAAGGTGATCAGTTCAGTCCGGTCACGTATACTGTATAGTTCTCGTAATCCCTGAAATTCTATTGCATCGTGTAACGTCAGCCAACGGCGTAAACAAGATTCTATTATCGATGTGTAAACGAAGCGTATTTTTATCTATATATCCACTCCCGTATATTACTGCACGATTCATCGGTGCTTCTCTAACAGTATACACCCACATCATCCCAGCAGACAAATGTAACGCATGAATGACACCGCTGAGAACTAGTGGTTCGTAAAGTATCTACGTCACACGACGTACGTGATGTGCGAGGTAAACGTTTCCGGGTCCCTAGAGGTCCGCCCAGATCGAAACTCGGGAGTGGCACTACTCCACGCCATCGAGGGACTGTTTATCAATCAAGTTAAGCAAATACCGTACACGTAACGTAGCGTATTGCGAGATGCTGTTGCGTCTGGCACATCTGTATGTGCTCGCATCGCATCCATCCATTCAGCGCAAAATGCAGTGAATGCACCGCACGCTAAGTGAAAATCTTAAGCACTACTTCATGTCAGAACCATAATTTCTGATATTACATCAGAGGATATATGTAAACTACAGCATACGCAACTACGCAACTTACTTCGGTATCTGCACAATTCGCAAAATAGCATACAATTGATTTCCAATTTTTGTAAAACGCATCGATAAGCCCGGATAAAGTGTTTCATCAAATGCTCTCAAACACGTAAAATTTGCATTACTCATATTTAGAACGCGTATTGAATAAAAGATGAACTACTTTGCTGCAGTTGCATGTTCCGAGTGTAGAATTGCTTGATATGTCTTGCGATGTACTTCTCCTTCCGCAGTGGAATATTTTCGAATGCATCACAGATGTGTCTACAAACCGTAACTCTAGCATCTTTCTTAAAATTGGTGCCAAAAATATGTTACATATCGACGTTATGTACTAGTCAACAGTGTATTGTTGATATAGCAAATTGCATTTAATTCATACTCAATTCTGATTCAGAAATTGATAATAGTGATAATAGATGGTATAGAAGCCTATCATACATGAAATTATAGCCGTAATTCATCCACGAGCATGAAATTATAATTGTAATCCATTACAATTCGCAAATTATGCAAAAGGATTTAACCACAAGCTATTGATACTGCATCCTTCGGTAAATATTTACGGTAATTTGACATTGTCGTTGCAACTTTCTCTATGAGAAACTTTTGCAAATGCACAGATATTACATTTCTTACCGTCTTTTAGTTATTAGCTAAAATTACACGGCTACGCTGTCACCTTACACCAAAGTCAACTTCCGATTCTGCGGTCCTTTCTTCTTTCCTTTCTCTTTTGATTTTCTGCATCAAATTTCTTCTCCTGCCTTCTCTTCCCAGATACCGCAATATTCATGATAAATGAGCACACGCAGACGGTACATTTGTATGAAACGCGCCAAATGCGATTTGGACGCAGCAACCATTCCACTTTACGAAGGCGCATAAATGTGTATGAAGTTTTACGGGCACAGACGAAAGTGCAGACCCACGTAATCGCCAGCCGTGGCATGATAAGTTCGACTAAAAGAGAAAATCATTTCGATGAAAATAAAGTCAGCCGAGATAAAATAGACGTGGCATAAACACGATGTATTCGCTATCGTAAATCATTTTTCAAGTGAGAATTATCTTTAATTATCATACATCTCATGAATTTCTGTTTGTCTTCGCCAAGATCCTAAATCACATTGTTAATGAAAGCTTTCTCAACTCTTAACGCGTATATAAGTCGCTATCGAGGATGCAAATAAGTTACGTAAATATATGTAAATATATTCCGACCCCTCCTGTGAAATGTACGGCGGCGAGTTTTGACCACGGTATACATGTATACTTTGACCTGACCGAACTGTCGAGAACTTCGTCGACAATAGTGTTAAAATTATTCGTCTTCGGAATGATAAAATTACAATGTGTCAACGAATGCGCCACGCGGAGAAACTCTGGACAAACGCGAACTTAATGCGCGTTCGCGGCCAACGGTGATATATGGTTTTTACAATGTTGCCGTGAAGGATGCCAAGTTAAAGGTTCTCTGTGGCTGGCGAGCTTTACGACTTTCTGGAACGTTTCACCGAAATCGTTCCTTGCTAAGGGATTCCGGCCTGAATTGCTTGGCCGTCTTGTATTCACTAAATAAATTCGCTTGATGCAGGTAATGGAATGCTCCGCCTTCCTCACATTTCCGCTAATTAGCTTAACATTCGCGTCACGACTTTTTTCTTTAACCTTTTGTAACACGTGCCCGAAATTCGGCTAACACGGTCGTGAAATACTGGAGATTACCAAAACTCGAAAAGTTGAAAATCGAAAAGTTAAAAGCTACAGTTTTAACCAAAAGTCCTGGGGAAATGAAGAAAAAAGATCGGATATAGAGGGAAGAGATAGATAGCAGCCGATGCTTGCGAATCTTTCGCGAGGCTTATCGGTTTCGAGCACTTTCGAAGAATGACTCTCCGATACAGGATCAGATACGCCTTAAACTTCGAAACCACGAATCCTTCTCACTTACCACGTGAAGTAGCTTGCACCGTTAGAATCAGAAATGGACTTTTTAATCGCAAAATTCGATTTTCTTTTCTTCAAGAAAGTTCTTATCGAACTTTCTTTTTACTTTCTTTTTAAGAACGAACAAAGTTTAACGAAGGACTTAAAGATATTAAAGACAAGTGCCAATCTTTCCAATATATTTTCAAGTTTCTTTTATTTCTATAAAGATTATATGTAAAATAGAAAATTGTTGACTTTATATAATAAAGATAAAAATTTTATATATATATATATATATATATATATATATATATATATAGTAATATAATAATATAAAATATTATTTTATTATGTATATATTGCAATATTATTTTATATATCAAATGTAAATCTCTTTCATTTATTTGCGACTCATAATTGCTGCAATTTGATCGCAAATGACATATATAATTAGCAAATTTATAATTTAATGACCACTTTCTATTTATGTACATTATTAAATAAAATTTACGCTTTACGAAAATTTTATTTAATAATGTACATAACATGTAAATTTTGAACAACTAGAAAATCTGTAAGTCAAATGTAAACGCTTTTATGATCAATTTTATGTAACGGAAGACATAGATAGAATAGAGATCCATAGAGACATAGATAGAGCTCGTTCAAAGCCCATCGAAATCGCACATTGTTGCACGGAAGACTAAATTCGACACGCTATGCATGCCGCGGTACTTCGACCGTATGGTCGTAAAAGTAGTAGTTCGCGTAAACAGACGAATGCTTCTCGTTGTGTTTTAACGTTTCAAGCGTATCATCTAGACGAGCACACGCCAAAATGTCGACTTACACATCAGTAATTTTCGTCTGGCGAAGAACTTCGACACTCTACACGACGTTCTGCTCGTGACTAGGCACGATTTTCATTTCTTCGGTCATTTGGTACTCTGTCACTTTTTCCACTGTAGAAAAATAGAGTTGAGGCGCGTCGTGAAATAAATTTTGCTGATTTGAAAACAACCAGAAAAACTTCTCCCGTCGCGTGCATATTACATAAATTACACAAGATAATAAATTACTGAAATAAACAGGTTTGTGAGAGACATGCAATTTAATTTGGTAAAGAATCGTAACAGAAATACATCTCTTTTATATCATATTTCTTTTATCGAGCAGCGTCAATGTGTCCATTATGCATGCCACGTTTTTGATAAAATGAAACAAAAGTCCAGAAAAATGTTCCCAGTGATGCTCGGACGCGTGTAGATAGCGACAATATCATTTCCGTTCGTGCAAATTTAATATGCGCGCGCGCAGGCAGAATAAAAACACATTCGAACACTGTGACGGGATATCGGAATAATGAACCGAGAACGGGCGGGCTTCCAAAGTCGGAAGTGCTTCCACTCCATTTAGCTGTGAAATTAATATTTTTATAGGAAAAAAAATACATCGCCCAAAAAGTATTTACCAATGACATGGCATGATGGGGTAGAATTAAACTTCAGGCAATCGTGTCCGCAGCAGTTAATGAAAGAGAAAAAGTTAAGAAACATAATGATAAAAAATGTACGGAAGAGCTCGGTTAATTGAGTGGCACAAGAGCGAGGGCAAAGAAATGAAAACGATGCAGAGTGTCGTAGCGATGAATACTTGACGACTGGCCTGTTTTTACCCAGGCGCGACCGGAATGGCTGCGCGATTAGGTATGTATGAGATAAGAGAAAAGGGAAGAGCGAAAGTGCGCAAACAGCAGGTAGACATTCTATCACACGGTTATTCTGAGGAAATCTCGGAAAACATGTTATTCTGTCCTTGACAAAGCTCGACGTGTCCGTTTAATTTTCCACGACACTTTGAAATTCAATCTCGACCAGAAAATTAATTTCAGGGTGCATGTGCGATTCACATTCACACTCACACTCACGCACACTGTGAGACGTTAATTAGCAAAACTAGAAAGCTCATGTTATAATAAACTGTAAAGACGAGAAAGACATGTCGTGTATGCACATATTATTCGAGAATAATGTATTTTTTATGTGTTAAATCAAAATTTAAATTCTTTATAAAGAAACGAATAAGCTTATATATGTGTATGTATTTCAAGCTAATTAAAATAATGAACTTTTAAGTTTACAAAAATAACCGAGTAACTACTTTTAACAAACGTGACGTCGCAAGCGAATTTAGAGCAAACACATCGACTACAACATTAATGAAGTAACAAAATGTAAGTGACAAGATATCATTGCAAGAAAGAAATTATGGTGATTTGATACGAGTCGACGTTTGTGTACGTGTTCATGCGAATTCAGGGAGAAGAAAAAGCTTGCTAGTTGACACGTGATTCTGTTGCGACTACCCTGTCCTTTCACATGAAGGTGACGCACAGCGGTGGAAACAAACAGATTTTGCGACTGAAAGTAGAAGGAAATGGGGAAGGTGGAGAAGTTGAAAACGTAAGCCAGGCCGTCCTGCAGCTGCACGTTTCGGTACGGGATTTGCTGGAAAATGGAAAAGGTCCGAAAACTTAGATTCTCGGTCCGATGTGAGAGTTTCAACCAAGCGACCGAAGAAAATGAATATTACGGGTTAACGGAAGGCTTATCTAATAATTTGTGTCTCATTCTAAAACGTTGCGAACTCACATAATGCTCTGTCTCCCTCTCCCTCTCTCTCTCTCTCTCTCTCTGACCATCCCTTGCTTTAAAATAAAGCCAGAGATTTACAAATCTTCGCTGCAAGCATATAAAATTAACGATGCTTATGCAAATTTTATTTCGTCAAGATACGTAAAACCCTTAGCGCATTACATCTGTACATTCTTCATTCACTTCTTTCATTATTTATGTGAATAATGGCTATTGATTTATTGATTTTTTAAATAATATATTATATAAAGCTACATATAAAGTTTGAACTATATTACTGAACTATATTACTTTTAATTTCTTTTCAATTTTTAAAGCTACTTAACTAAGATTTTTAAATAAAGTTCAATTAAATAATCATAAATTGAATATTATATGTATTAAACTTTAATATTATATGTATAAACCTTAGAGAAAGAGAATTTGATAAATAAATGATAAAATATTGATGTATTTTCGTTACACAAGAAAAGTGAAAAATATATTTCATTCTCTTTTGATCACTGAATGTCATATAAACTAATTTAAAAATAGATTGTGACATATGACGTTCTTCGGCGAAGGATAGCTTCAAGTTAGAGTTGTGATCACATTAAATTAGTAAGTAGCAGGATGTCAGACATAAAAGCATAAAAACTATTGAGATAGAGCTTGCTACAGTGTCACTGATATAAAAAAGAGTAAAGAGCAAAAACGTAGACAAAGAAACAATAAAAGAGAAAAAGAACAAAAGAGAAGAGGAAACAAATCGTGATTTTAATAGCATTTAAGAGTTTATGGCAGTGAATTATCTAGCTTCCTCTCTATATAATTCATAAAGATGCCCTAGTAACTTTCATAGCCGTCTCGAGTATTCATAAAATATATCTCTCAATTCAACTTTAATTATAATTACGATGTTTGTGCACATAGTAAGTACTGTTTACAATTTGCCATTTAACACTAAAATTGTATACATATGTTACTTTTTATTTATTTACGAATATTAATAAAAAAATACATCTCTATATCGTATTTATGTGATACGAATCTCATTTAAATTATTATTCAGTGAGGTATGAGTATTAAAAAATTAATGACCAATTATAATAAGCAAATGTATTTCATTAAAATAATTTTACTTTAAAACTTTAGAATGTAAATCGATATCTTCCAGTATGTGTGCGCGCGCGCACGTACGTGTGCGTACACATGTACACACATATATATTATATTTTTATATTGTATTTAAAATAAATTTTTTGAATAAATTTGTTTAAAGAATAAAATATATATTGCCGAGATGTGCAATTTTCGCAAAGAAATGCACAACCTCGTCACGATTTGCTTTATCATGTCTAGAAAATCGATAGAGCTGAGTTCCGCCATGTGCACAAAGGGTGGATAATTACAGCAGTATGATGGCTGGTTACAATGCCAATAAATGTCCTTTTACTCCATTATACTTAGCCATCCATCTCGGTGAAAATGCATAACAACAGTTATGATATTGCACATAGTAGCAATTCGAAATCTAATTTTACAGCGGCAATGAGGTGCTTTGCACGAACGTAGAGGGAAACTACTGCGGATGGCAAATCATCATGAGTGGGCCTCCGTTTCTTTCGAAAGTAATCTCTCAAACGGGTAAACGATTTGCTAGAGCGGCAAACGTGTCTTCCTCCGTTTTAATAAAAGCGCTGGTGCGCATCGCCGGTGCAAGAAGCTGTTTCTCGTATGTTAAGTTGCTTGTAATATAAGACTCAACTTCACGACATTAAGAGCCTTCTTAAAGCCGTGAAGATGTTTTGACATTAAGCATTTTTAGTGTCGAGAAAAGCTCTGCTCTCAGTAAGGTAGTAATTAAAACTAAATATATAAATATATGTATGTAAATATTATATATGTATGTAAATATATGTACTTGCATTCATTACATTTTTTAGAACATTTAATAAAACTGCTAATGATAATTGAATATTAATTTAACTTGATTTATGTAAAAAGGAATCATTAATAATTTTTAACTCTGGAAAAAATTCAACGAGAAATTATACTCTGTCGATAAATAAAATAAAATAAATTCAGTGAACGTCTGTCTTAATTGGATTTCAGAACAATCTATATATCAATATAAAAAATTAAAATTCGGAGATTGAATTAATCAATTTGGAAAAATTAAATTAATATATACATATATAATATCTATAGGATTATAAATTGTACGTCCAAATCTCCCGCTTTGATAATTTCTATACATATGTAATTTCTATCAAATTTGCAACACCTTGCTTGCTTAACGCGTTATCAATATCACCATCGTACGAAAGTTCTGCGTCTCACTTCCTAAGCAGTAAACAGTACCCGTCGGATATTTGTCGAATTTCACAGCCGGAAGTTTGACCGTCGGTCTGGCCAAATAGTTACAGCGTGCATTTCCACTCCTGAGCAAAGCGCACGTTTCTGAAAACAGTCAGTGGTCAGACTACGGATCCTTGTATCGCTGGCGCACCGCAAACATTTACCACGGTAGCGTTCAGTTCAGTCGCAAACATTACTGACAATTAGTCTGTATCTTTGAGCCTTCACTTACTACCATCCGCGAGACTCTCTCTGAACTTCGCAAGCTACGTGATGAGCTACGTGACAAGCTTCTGCCCACAAATCAATCTTGCAGGGCAGTTTCCGTGACATATGAAAAGGGAAATAGAAATTATTTAGATCATATCTCGATGAATAAAAATGGTTCGATAAATAAAAAGATCTAGATAGTCTATTCAAATTGTCTTTCTTCCAAGCGTATAAAGATGCATGCATAATTTTTTAATCATCTCGTATGTAACTAGATTTATGATCATAGAATGTACAACTTTATGCACACTTATGTTGTGTATTATAAAGCTTTAGGGTACACCATGAGGTAATATAATCTGCATTGTAATACATCTTCCTTACGAGTGTCATTTATTACTATCTTACTACCGAGATCTATCTGCTCTAATGTCATGCCTTCCTTTACAAGAGCTACGCGGAAGAAGCTTTTTCAAAATTCACGTCAAAGTGAAACGATGACGGATGGAGATGCAGATCGAACGACAAAAGAGGAAAAAAGGAGATATTTGCTTCTACGAGAAGATACATCGCGCATTCGGGCAAACTCACGATCTTCGTCGGCTTCTTGTAAACATGTACCTGCCTCAGCAAGAACGTCCGCATAATCTGGGAGAATTTCGCTTGCGTTGCAGTTTCACATATTTGCATAAACCTCGCCAAACTTTGCCGCATATGGAAGGTGAGGAAGGATAAATGATATAAATATTACTGGATACAAAAGTAAATTAAATGGGTACAAGCACATTTCAAACTAATTAAATTATTCTGAAATAATCGATTAAAATAAATTTTTGAAAACTGCTGCAATTAGTTTCCTTTCTCTAGTATTCTGTTATATGATAATTAATACTAATTTTTTATTGATATTTCTGATATCTTTTCGATATCCATTAGAACAAAAAATTCACAGAAAATAGAGATGATGTAAAATATGCAAATCACAAGTGAGCGTGTATTTGCAGAAAATTTTGAATAAAATATAACCAATGCACATAAAACTTCGATGCGTTGTTAAAATTTGTTTGAATTTATGGGAAGTATGTCGATTAATCTGTATCTTTGTATGAAACATCGTAGAATAAAAATTTTTGTACCTCCCGTACAGCAAATCGCAGAATAAAAATAATGAAGATAATAAAATAAGAGTACAAAAATTCTTTGTTTTTATTGTTCTTGATTTTCCTCATTTGGTGCTATTTCCCTGTTATTTTTGTAAGAAAAAAAATAATAGTTGCGAGGTATGGTGAATCGTTGATTAAAATGACGCTGCTGGTAAGATGGAGCGTATAATACCGTTGCAAACGTAATACAAAAAAGACAACGAAAATTACAGACGCAATAAATGAAACACAATTTCTCTAGGATATTATATTTCTACTCATACCCCTGTAGGATAGTACATTATAGTAAAAGTATCTATGTGTCTTCATTCTCCAAGTGAGAAATTTTAATTCTTGCAAAAAAGAAGATTACTATCAGTGCAGAAATCATCTTTGTAAACTAAAAAATTATGTGGTAAAAAGATGCTTCGTTTAAACATATGGATTAACAATCCATAAAGAGATCTAAAGGAGATCAAAACTTTTGATCTAATCAGAGATACAGCGAATAACATTAATTTAGTAAATATTTGAAGAAACAAAGTAAGTAAGCTTAAACTAATAACATTTTCTGTTAAATGTAACCTAATTTGAATTAGACGGTTTTAATATTATCTCCAAAAAAAAATCTTCGTATCAATAATTTTCAAAAGATTTCGTAATTAGAGACAAGATTTTCTTGAAAATATTATATATTTATTATACCACATTAATAAAGTTCTTTTGTTAAATTTTTGTAGTTAATAATTACACATTCTAATTCTAGTAGTATTCCAAAACGGCATTAACTATTTCTTGCAGCAAAAGTATACAATTTAAGATATCATACATGATTTCAATATCGCAACTCTCAATCAATAATTAATTAAAATACTTTTAAGATTACGTGCAACAGCATCGAGACTTCAGCTTACACTTTATCTTCTTCAAAGTATTTTCCAGAGAAAGTTAGTTCTAAACTGCCGTATCTCTACTGTACTCTTTCTCCGTTTTATTCGGATTAACCGTTGAACCAATTTCATTAAGTGATCAAACAATGTCGCTTTTTGCACAAGACAATAAAGACGTTTCTGTCTTTACTACGAATTGAATTGCGGTTATAGTACAGGTACGACGATGATGTTCTTGCTGGAGGATTCGCGACGCGTTCTCGAGAAATCGAGGAGGAGGAGGAGGAGGAGAGATGGGACGATACCGATGGTGGTCGAGGTTGGAATTTTAAGAAGCTGAGATCTATCGCTCACGCGACTGAAAAGCCGCTGATCTTTGGACAGGACGCCTTAAGCGAATAGAAGAGATATTGTACTTGGGATTCAGGATGACGCCGACGTTATCTAACATGGTGATACTGACACCGCTGCTCCAAGGGTTCGCAAAATACTCCTCGGGGTAGAGAGATGAAGAAAGAAAAAATGTGAAGAGACATACGAGCGAGGGAGTAGCATAGTTCGTGCGTGCTCGACATCCTAACGAAAACTTGCCAATGAGATTTCACATCAAACTGGACGTTAACGCAATCGATGGTGACAGAACGACGACGATATTAAACGAGAATATTACGGAATATTTGCTTAGAAATTCTTGTTACAATAATAATATAAATGCAATAATCACAATAAATAATTTATCGCAACAATCGCGATAACGTATTTAAGCGATGGTTAAAGATGGTTTCACCATTTTGATGATAATATATCAATCTGATTCTCTATAAGAGAGTTTTGGCTTTATTTGTCTTCTTGGGGAGAGAGAAAAAGAGATAAAAAGAATAGAAAGAGAGAAATAAAGGAAAAGAGGGGAAGCGCGAAAGAAATGGATATATATATATATATATATATATATATATATATACATATACATATACATATATATATATGCATAGATAGATAAAGTCATAATAAATTATCTATTATTAATTTCAATAATATAATACTAATGATAGATACATTTGTTTAAGAAAAAGAAGACATTATCTGAAGAATATCTTACATCGACTGAAGTAAAGCTGCGATTGGCAATCCGATAAAGATAATAACTTTATATAGAAACGCGTGGTTACATAGCGACTTATCGGACTCTGCATATCAACGTCAAGTTCGCGCGTGTTGACACGAAAGAGGGAAGTAAAAGTGGCGACTTTATGGGTCGGTACTCAACCGGTCGTTTCGCTAAAATCGTAAATCAAGAGGATTGCACGGGTGGTGTTTAGGTCGTTATGCATGAGCGCGATTTTCGAGCATTTGCAGAGTGCACGGTATAGCACTTTCAAGCTCGGATTCACAAGTGAATACTTCGCTCCATGTATACCTATTCTATGTGTTTGAAAGGTAAAGCGATAAAAAATATATTAAATAAATCAATGCCAATTTTGTTTCTTCACAATATTGATATGTTATTCGATTTTATGTATTAAAGTTAGTTCTAAAAATCCTAGACAGAATTTTATTAAAATCAAAAGCTCCAAATGTAGAATAGTGTCAAAACGTAGGGTGATACAAAATGATAAATTAAATTTATGGTTTTAATATTTTAAAATTGTTATAAACTCATAAAAAAATTTCCAATTTTCTTTCTTTTATGAATTATTCTGCAGTTTGAAATTTCTTTATTAATTTATTATAATATTAAAAAAATGTTAAAATCACAAGTTTAATTTATATACATATATATATGTATACACACACACACACACACACACATACATTATTTTGCATTGCTATATAACATATGCTATATAACATTAAGATAAGACACTATCTCCTTAATGATACATGTATCCTTATGATAATAATCTCTGATCTCCAAAATTATAATAATTGATTACCTTACATTAAGGTACAGATCAGGGTATACAGATGCTATTAATTAAACCGAACAGTCAGCTTGTAATAAGCTATTTACAGAATTTACATGCTATCCTATCAATAGCTAATTCAGCACAATTTCGAGAATGTATAACATTTTAACCGTAATGGAACTTGACATCGGGTAACAAAATATCGATCGCGGTCATTTTAATCTATTTCGAGTTACGCTACGTTACTCACTTCAGAAATCTAGAAACACTATCATTGTACAAGTGTGCCATGTGATGTGCTTCTACTGACAGTTATACACAGCGTACTACACATACGACGCACGCAATCATATTCAATGAAGATCGGGGTATAATAATCTGAGAGAACTGTCGCGTTGCGAAGTGATCGATCGTTCTAGTTTTACTGCATCTAACACTACTGCATCCTTTGACACCTTGGCTAGAACAAAACGTGTACTGCACCGAATTGATGCAAGGTAGCGTGCATATAGCACGATACGTGAAACTAGTTCGGCGATACAATGATTCCGAAAGCGGAGTGAAAATGAAAACAGCAACGTTATGCTTGACGAGTGGCAAAAGCTGACCGAAGATAGAGTTCGAGTGAGTAGCTTGCGGCACGTTCGGATATGATGCTATAAAATCGGCGGTCGCGCAAAACCGGCGACAGATTCGTTTACGAGTCCGTGATTTCGTATAACACCCGTTGTCGGACGGGTGCCGTTGTGTTGTGCGGACGGATACGTTTCGATTCGTACCGCCCGTGCGTAGATGGGTATTCCGGAGCGTATTCGAGTTGGGATTTTATAGACTTTAATGCCGTCGTGTGCTGTGTGAGCAAACGTTCTCAATGGATGCGATAAATACAATTCAGCGCGACGGAAACCGCTTTACGCATTCATGGACCATCGTGATTCTTACGGTTCGTGGATACAACAGAGTTTGTGGTGTATTTACGCACCCGAAAAGAAACACAATGCAGAATCTCATGTATTATATACTATTCTTATCGTGTGTCGTATGAAATCCATTGTATCGAAATATCACTTTTCCAACGACATTATTTCAGGCTTCAGTATTTTTTTCGAATATCACCGCTTATATACATATATGCGGTTCTGAAACAGTGTTTTATTTCGTTGAAAGAAATGTCAACGTGATTTTGTGTGATAATAATACATATTAATTTATAATTATGCATTTCCGTTAATCACGTATTGCATACATCGAGATAAATATTCACACGCAATATGTGCGGTAATGCGAAACGATAAAACTCACAAAACAAAATAATTTTAACGTATGAAATCAGAGGTCGATAAGATTAGACTGGAAAATTGAATTAAAGTGATAACGTGCGCTCGTTCGCTGAATATTATATTTATGAGTCGTTTAATCTGTAACTGATTAATGCGGGTCCGTCAGTTCTTGCTCAATTATTCACTAACGCAATAACTGATGAAAACAACGAGCTGTTTTCTGTTTTATGCATAATGATCCCATGGCGATCGTTCAACCGATTAAGTAAAATTGTATCAAAATTCCGTGCCACACGTGATTGATTAACTAATCGAATTCCAAGTTGACGCGTTAACCCACGATTGTCCGCATGTATCACGTAACAACGCGGACGTTTCAGAATAGATTCGTGTTGTTATCGATTTTCTTTAGACGTTCCTGCGTAAGAATTCGGAAAAAAAAGCATACTATTTAACTGAGCAATTAATCTCACTAGCAATTACGGCAAACACGCAACGAATCGGGGGGAGTTATTCAGCAGCGTTATTCGACGATAAACAATAAATTATGGGAGACTGCTATCGACTACAGAGACTCGTCTTCTCTTTTTTTTCCTCGAGGAAACGATAGGGGCGAAGTCGCAGACGGAGCAAAAGGAAACGGAGGTTGGAGAATGAAAAATTCGCGAGCATCCCGGCAGTGTCGCGGACAGCCAATCGACGACAGAAGATTAATATGATTCCGGAATTGCTCGGTCCTCCCTGTACTTGACCCACGACAAACGAAACGAATAATTTCCGCAGAAATGCATGTGGTGTACACTGACCTTTGATAAAGGTCCTTTTCGAATTCTGGCTTTGCTCTCTTGGCAACTTCATTATAAAGGGTACATACATGAGATAGAATGGGAGGAAATGGGTTACGTTAATCGAAACAAATTTCTAAAATTTTTAATTTAAAATATATAATTTTTGTGCTTATAAAATCAGATATTGACCTGTATATTTTAAAACTAAACTTACACCAGTTTCATGAGTTTATATATTTTTAATATTTTATCGATAATAAATTACTTTACACGAAAGTAACGTTAAATTCTATTAACTGCTTTTGATTTACTGTCCGAAAAGTCGAGCAGAAAATTAGATGGAAAGACTTCGTGAAACTGAATTTAATTTTCTTATTTGAATCGAAGGGCAATTGGAGTTAGGGGATATATTCGATGGCGCAGACACGAGAAGACTGAGCGTTAGCCGATAAACGTTTTCGGATTTTAGAAGGAGCGCAGTGTATACTTGTCTCGCGCCGTAATGGACCTTACAAGTGACTTCAATCGCTACCATTTGTCAATTTCTTCCGTCTCCATCGCTGAAATCCGAGAGATCCGTGGATATAGTAAGAAAAAGTAGAATATCGGTGGCACTCACCACAGTAAAAAAATAGTATAAACACACCAGATACTATTTCAATCTATCGCCGTAAAAGAAATTTCTCGTATAAATATACATTTTTAACGAGAAGTACCTACAATTTCTTCTTCTTTAGATTGTTTATATATATATATATATATATATATATAAAAATTGTAAATGTAATATAAGTTTAATTTTAAAACATCATAAAGCTTATAACAGTGCAAATATAAATCGTGTGCTAATCAATTTTAATAAGATTTTCCAAATTATTAATATATATAACTTCAAACCATTATCTCGTATTTATTTTTATATCCGTATCTAAATTTCAATATCTTATATATGAACTGTTATCATATTATTTACATTATTAAAAAATCAATAATCGTAGATAATTAAAAATTTAACATAAGACATTTAATTACAATGAGACACGAATAAATACATGATACATGATACATAATACATGATATATTTGGATATATGAATAAATATATCAAAATGTAACGTATATGAATAATAAACAATAGAAGTCATGGATATGCATAAAAAATAATTAAGATTTATTGCAAAACCGATTACAAACTCACGAAGATAAATGAGACTGATAACTGTCTGGATATATTATACATCCGCCTTTGTTTCAATTCAATTCTGCCCTCATTATCGAGAAAGCATATTATTTCTCAGTGTTGTCACAGTAGCACTATGGCTGCCATTTCTGTTAATAGAGACATAAATCTACTAAGATCTGTTGTTATTGAATACATTGTCTAAACCATTCATCATATTCGTATAAATACAAGCTGAAAATGTCGGAGTGCATTTAGCAATAATAAAAATATCATAAATTATTTATTTAGTCACTATATATAATATTTATGAAAAATTATTTTAGAATTATAGAGGATTATGCAATTCATTTGCTTAATAACTGACATGCTTCCGTTAATATTTAAAATTAATACGAAGAAAAATCACATTATACTTCGCTCTACAAATAGATGGAAAAATATTTTAAATAAACAAAGACAAACTTCAAAAATAAAAAAGAAATAATTGTTTAATATTTTCTATTACTATGTCATATTAATATGTCAATAAAGGGATATACGTAAAACTGCAAAATACAGATTGCGTTATCAAAGAAATACAGTATAAGAGGAATAATGTGCGTGACAACCGAGATGACAACAATGAACGCAAGAATAATAGTATAGTGAACCGTATTAACAATCGACAAAGCACACGTCTGAATCTCACATATACCGCTATTGCAGATAGAATTCCACTACAGGCGCCGGAGCAAGGGTGTGTTCGTTGACGGAAAACGCGGCAGAGAGGAGAGATGGCAGAGTTTTGAATGAAAGCCTATATCGCAGACGAGAACGTTTTGGTATGCGGTACACAGAGATAGTACTCCCGATCGGATTGCACGACCGCGGATTGTGCGATCGCGGATTTTCGCGCTCGACGTTGACCTCGACCATCGTCGCACAATTGCGAGTAACATCCAGGACTGTCGGTGTCCGATGCGTTTGTGGGATTCTTGGTTAGCAAACATGCGAAAACTTCCGTTTCTGGTCAACGATACATGTCTATCTTCGTCCTCGTAGCGACGGTGACGTTACATGCACAGCGCAGATCCGATTGTACGAATCCCGGCCGATTTCTCTGTACCCGCACAATATGCGTCAAAATACACGATCCGTTAGAAAAAGCCCACATTTCGAGTTAACGCATCACTTGTATCGTTTATGTCGTTCATCGAAGACTAAAAACTGATTAAAATAATATAAAAAAAATTACATTGTTCGTATTCGTATTTTCATTCAACAAAAATTTATAAATGTGTTACTTTCGTGTTACTACGAGGTAAAAATCCCATACTTGTAGTATCGATTAATCGAGATATACACACATATTTTGCTTGTAACAAAAATGTAATAATATTTCATATACAAGGTGTGATATGATGCGATATGTAAATTAATAGAAAAGTAAAGCTACGGGATAGGTAGTATCCGTCACCGATTTCATGAATAAATTGTAGTAAAATTTCTTTCATAAATTGTAGTAATATTTCTTTTATTCGCAAAAATCTGTATTTAAGGTAATTCTGAATTTAATTTTAGACGATGCTCTGATTCTATGAAATATTTTCTTTTATAACTGCGGAATATTGCGCTCCTGAATTCGTTCAAGAAGAGAAATTCGTAATGTTGCATTCTAACTCATTTTACGAAACATCATTCAAAGAAGAAGATGCAGAAGTAAGTACACGTATATGTATATAATATATTCGCAATAACTGAAAAGTGTATTATAGCGTTGTAGATATTACGTCATGTACGTTACGTCACATTACACCCGAAAGGAAATTGTACGTCTTGTATGACATAAAATGTCGGTAAATAGCAGTTAAACTAAGAATGAAACCTGCTCTTTACGTTATTTTCACCTATCAAGAATAGAATATGATAAAAGTTGATATGAAAATTTTCACTTCTATGCACTTAAACACAAAATGTCGCAACAGCAAAAATCAAGCTCATTGCTCTTTTCGGACTTGATGCAGCTCTTAAGAAGTACCATAAGCAACTAATCTGGTAATGGACGTGTCAAAGGATCCATTACACTAATTAATATGCTAGTTGCAAGATATAAATATAAAATAAATACAAACTGCTGTCATGCATAAAATTTAAAAATCTAGAAAAAAGAATAAATTTCATTAAAAGAAATGACAATGATAATATTATTTGAAAAAAAATGTCGAGATATTGCATATTTATTATCAAGATTAATTAATTATGATTGTTAAGATTATGCTACGATAAATCTTCCTATTATATTTTCTGTATACAAAAGAATATAACTATAATTTTATGAAAGTGACAATTTATCGTAAACTTATGCTATAAATTCTTTTCAGGGCTACAATAGCGAGCGATTGTATCGTGTATAAACGACTATAAACGATGCTATTAAGCTAAGAAGAATTGCTTCTTGCTATATGCGATTTGAAGATATATCAAGACCATCAATCTTCCGCGTAATACTATGGACATATCTCAAAAGCAATATTTTCGCGAAAAATCCTTCTTACTTTGCCTAGCTAGATTTATGCATGATATTACTCCTACGTGATTCCTGTCGAAGCAATCAGTGATGCGACATCGAGAATATATCATACATTATCAGTAATCGTCCAAAAGGGACTCTATATTTCTTACTGTTATCGGGTACCGCATTTTATACGTATCTCAATAGATATAGAACCGTAATAACCGTTCGCGAAGGCTATGCCCCGCTTCCATTGCTACGTTCTTGACGCGGCCCTGTATCCTACCAACGTGGTAGAACTCGACGCGTTCCAACAACATCGACCATCGACTTTTATTGTCGCCTAAGATACGTACCAAGCGAGTAGACGGATTCGACCGAGTGGTAAGACTCAACGTCGAGCCGGGCGCACGTAAGACCGCAGGCGTAAAAATAAGGCACTCCGCCGTTCCTCACGTGCCAGGAATATCGCCGAGGAATAGCAGCGAGTACACCTCCGCTAGTTGGCGATGTTTCTCGAATGTATATGTGTGATAAAAGTGAAAAATGGAGACTTTAGTAGCTGCATTGGTGCGCTAAACCGACTGTGCGCGGACGCAATCCAACGATACGATTGCTTATTTCATTGGTTATTGATCCTTCTCGAATTTTTTATGGTAACGGGGGAATGTAAAATTCAATTCTTTATAATTAAACAATAAATAAATAAGTATATATTTCCAATCTACTGATTAGACAAAGTGCAAAATAAAGTATTATACAAATATTTTTTGGTTATAGTCACAATCTAAATAATATACAGAGAAGAATAAGTAGTAAAGCAACATAAGATTTTGCTTGTTCTTGACACAAAACTACAACAGTTTGTATAAATCCATAAATAAAGACTCTAGAAACATCAACACAGTGATACATTAATCCATTTAGCATTTAGAAAGAAAAGATTACCGCGCGCGAAGAAACACCAAATGATTGGAAGCCTTTTCTCTTATTATTTTCCAATCTAGACCTCCAATCTCTCTCAATAATTTTGCAAATAGCACTTTTCTTTAAAAATATTTAAAATATTTTATAACTCTTTAACTATATTGACGCATAACTAAAAAAATATCGAAGTTCTTCAATACGTATTGTTTAATCTTTTTATTAGTTTTTGTTTTAGACAATTTTAGGAAGTAATTAAAAATGTATTATAAATACTCCATTTATATTAATTGAGATTTTTTTCGTGGTTTTTCAGATGTAACATTAAAATTGCGACTCATTTAGAAAAAGTCAGAGAGACTTTCTATTTGTTCCGCGTATTTCTCTTCTTCCACATAGTTATATGTGTGGTAATATCACATCAGAATGAAAACACGCCTGAGAGAAGAAGATATATGTATTCGTTGTTAACTGTAAAAAATAGTTATTGCTGTTTGGATTTACGATTCGCTATTTTCGACAGGTCATATTCTTCGTTCACATTACTAATCGTGAGTAAATACACTCGTCGAGGACGAGTCCTCGCCGAAAAATAAACGTACACACAAAAAGATAACTTCTTCGATAACACCTTACGTTATATTCTTTCAAAAACGAGCAATGTTACGTACAAAATAATATGGTACACTCGGAAACCTGAGTAAAGTCGAATAATTTTTTGTCCTCACCGCATCATTCGCAGTAAAAAACAAAAAATAATTAGTTACATAATTCTGTGGTACGATTATTTTATTTCAAATGAATTATTATGTGATATTTTTATGTGGTAGATAACCCGTTATTATCGATACTGTTGTCGCGGGGATATATCCCTCATACATAGATGCATGTATGCATGTGCCTTTGCATATGTATGAAACGTGATGTGAACGCGCAGGGTCATACGGGAAACAAAATATCAACAGTTGAAAGAAATCAAGAGTAATCTACACTAATATTCAGTGGGAAAGGACAAAAGGAGAGACACAATTCTCGCGAATGTGTTCCAAAAACGTCAGAAATCTCTTCAAGCTCCGCACCCTTGCAGTACTTGCAATCCTTGCGAGGCTCTTTGTTCTTTCGCTTTATGATTACTTTAAAAACATCCCAAGCACACAGTACATACTCACACTCCGACATACCCATGCGCGAATGATAGCGCAGCCACATATTTCTTCACTAGGAGCGATCGTTTCGACGTATCCGTGATTGATGTACCTCCTCTGACTCTTCGTGGGAATCGTATTAATCAACGGTCCGCGCCACACCACGCCGCTTGAAAGCACACCGGCACCGACGTTGCTTCTGCTGCGATAAATCGGATTCGCGACCGACAATTCACGTGTATATCGCGAGGAACCCACGAAATATCTACCTACACCCTTAGTTGCATCTGCATACAGCACTCTATGTAATGCCGTTTACACAGAAACAACTACGCTGCTGCTTCGAGATAACGTAATGCTTCCTCATGCAGTTGAGAATTTTCTCCTCTTGGATTAAAATAGTCGCAGTAGATGTATAAACTATGGCGCGCAATATTGCCAGTATCGAATTCTTAAAATTAGAAAAACTTTCCTTTTAATTTTACACTTTTAAATAATAAAATAGAATTCTATTGAATATGTATGTAATTAAACACACACATAAATATATTCTATTGAATAATTTACACATCAATAACATTTTTAAAATAAAAATCATGACGCATAAAATTTCGAGAAAACTTTTAACGAGACAGCAGAACAAATTGATAGACACAATATTTATTGCATGTTGCTTCCCTTACTTTTTAATAAACACTCAAAATTGTTGTTTAAGGTCAATATGCACGTTATATATATATATATATATATATATATATATATATATATATATAAAACATTATGAGCTTTCCAGTATGATTTCTTATAATAACCTATTATGAAAATTTCGTGTGCTCGATAAAGTGCATTTTTTCTTTATTAAACAGTAACACATTTGTATCGCGTCTATTTTGTCTTATTCACTCTATATATCTTGATTTTGTAGTTGTGGAAAAATAAGAAGACCAGATTTTATACCACCGGGACCGTAGTAATAGTTCGATTTTCCGGATCACTGCGAGAAATATCAATTACACGATGGAAGAAACGTTTAATATAAGGTTTAGATTAATAAATAACGGAAAAAAAATATTTTTTACGCATGCAAAAATTATAAAATTAACTATAAAATTATAAAATATTGAATGTGAGAAAATTATTACAAAATAATGTTATTTTTCAATACACTAGAAGATTAAAGATAGCACAACTAAGTTAAATTGAAATATTATAGAAGTGTTTTTTGCCATACTGTAAGCAATTGTTTATCAATTCACATTGGATAAATAAATAATAAATTTAAATAAACAAATAATTTAAAATTTTCTAATTTTAAATATTTTTTAATCAATTTTTTAATTAATAATTTAGAAAAAATTTTTAAACAAAATAAATGTAAATCTATATTTTATAAAATCTTAGATTAACAACTTCACTAAATTGTAAATAGTTAGCTTATATTAGTTACCTACAATTGGATTTATCGAGAAACGTGGTGCTATTGAATATATCGTGGTAATAAATAAAAATAAACTTGTATTAATAAAACTAATAATTTTATGTCGAAAAACTTTCAAAGCTATGTTATTTCAATTTTTTTATTCCTTTCTGTGATCACTATTAAAACATTAAATTTGTAGAAATGTAATTAACATAATCAATTAAAATATTATTAATATCATGACAAAATAAATATTTAAACAAAATTATATACGTTTAAAATTAACCTCAAATTAAATTAAACAAAGATAAATAAATGTGCTACTGCTATATATGCATTTATAATGAAGAGATTAAGTTCTATTGTACAATATAAAATAGTAGATGCCGATGGTGATGCATTCGTAGATTTAACCGAAGTTAATTACCAGCTCGTCAGACGAAACACTTAGATCCGCCGGCGGCTATGTAATCGATCTAAACAACAAGATTATCTCGCTAATTGGGGTGTGCATCCTGGGCATCCGGAATGGTGCGACACGATATTCAGGGGAGGATCGTCCGCGATCTGCCGAACATGGTTCAACTTGATGATCCTCAGTGTAGATCATCTAGTTAAGTCACCTATTCAATCAAATCACCTATATACTTCCTGTAAACATCTTCAATTCGTCCACAAACTACAAACAGTATGATAATAATTATTATTATATGATGTCGAATTGTGTAGAAGATCGCATAATGCAGCAAACAAATTCCTGGTAGAAATTCATGCAGTTTGACTGAGCCCTGAGTTATTATCTAGTACTACTGACTTTTCTTTATATTACAAAAATACTGCATAGCAACTGTACAGAAATTAGTTAAGAGTAGTTTTACTATACAATTTGTGAGTTAAATTTCTCTACAAGTTTATTAAAAAGTTTTTGATCAGTTTTTAATCAGTTGGTCAGTTATGCTTATACGTATATACGAGTTACTCATGCGTATTTTATCTCAAACAAAATATATTTTATATATTTCTTTTAATGCGTGTGTATAAAATAATATCTAAAATGTGTGTACAAAAATATAGAGCAAAGCAAAGAAAACTTATAAAATTAAAACAACTTAGTGATTCTATTATAAAAATGTCAACAAATAAACGATACGAAGTACTAAATAATTTTATATTTACAATACTTATTTTATTTGTTATTAATATATACTAATTTTATTGTTTAGAATTCAGGTTATTTTGATGATATGATGGTGATTTGATAAAAGGTAGTATTAACTTTGATGATTCACATAAAGACTCTAAAGAAAATGAGAATTTAAATAAAAATAACTTTGAGTTTAATGAAAACTTTAATGAAGACTTTAATGAAATACAGGAGATAAAAAATGGATAGTGTCATGTAGAATACCTCATGTACATAGTGATAAGTACAGTTTTTTTTCTATTTATTGTTCTTTTGCTGTGACATAACTGAATTCAGATCTTATACACTTTTTTTATGCAGTAACTGCGCGAAAAACGTTACATCTTGATTGATATGTTGAACAGATTTGCTGTTCAATTATTAGAAAAAAGTCAGCTTAACTGTCTAATAACTAATCGAAAACTGTATTTATTTCTTCCAAGGTATGTTTGAAGGTTATTAGATCAAAAATTTATTTGCATAAATGCTTTATTCATTTTTAAAATTTAATCGAACATAGATTTAGTTAAAAATAAATTTTTATTGTGTCGTTATATATTTTATTTTGTATTTATGCCTGGGGTTAAAACTTTTTTGTATACAGATGTATACAAAAATAACAAATAAAATAACAAAATGTCTTAAGTAATTATACTAATATTTCAGAACTTTTTACGTTTTTTAAAAATAAGAGAATCTTGTAATTTCTTTTCTAAAAGGACTAATTCTAATCATTCTAATGCCATAGCTTCTGACATAAATTGTTCTTCTAATTTTTTATTTCACAAGTCTCACGCTCTATCATTCATTACACATGTATTATTTTATTACATGTTTTTCTATATGAGAAGAACAATAGAAGAGTAAATCACGCATGGAAACGATTTAATTGTCTCTAAGGATCGTAAGTCGCACGAAATAGCACCGGCAGAAGAAAGTATCGTGGCTGATTGAGAAAAACTTTTGCCAAGAACAGTCTTCTTCTATCCACGTTGCTTAACTATATATTGCTAGCCGTGCAATACGCCGCGCCCCTGTATCGCTTTCCGAAGTCTTTTATCCTATCGCCGTCGTAAGAAACTTCGTTTCGCGCTTTACGAGCGTCGCTGTGGGATAGCATGCTCGCTTCTCCATTTGGAAAGTAGAACTTTGAACTAATTTCCTTCGGTTTCTGCCCAATCCTAGATAGAATCCCGAGGATGCTAGCTAGTAGTACGGTATAGCTGGGCGCCTTATGACATACCACAATGCAAAGTTCACGCGTTCGTGCGAAAGATACTGTTACTGTGCACGACCCCGATGTCACGTATCGCACTTTCGCAATGAGCGTTCTCAAGCGAACTGTTCGAAATTACAATCTGCTTCTATAATAGAAACTCTTCGATTGTAGAATATCGGATCCGTTTAAAATAACTTCGTGAGACTTCATAATGTAAGAAATCGAGACAAAGAAAAGTACTAAATTAAAATATTGTATTACAATATCAATGTAATCATAGAGAATTAGAAATACACATTTCTACATACTACCAATACATATTTCTACATTTCACATACTAAAATGTTATTTTGTTAAATTACGTAAATCATATTGGAAGTAATTTAATGATATAATAATCTATTACATAAAATTTTATTATATCAATAATAAATATTAATTTTACATATCAATAATAAATATTAAAAATGTAAGTAGTTAATAGTAAAAATATAATTTTTACAAATTTTAAACATACCTAGAACTATTTTTACAATTATCAATTTTTCTAACGTTCGTTAGAATAATTTCTGACAAGCTATGTATTATAGGTTAACATACATACGTGATTTGTTCCAACACGTAAACTTAAATGCATATAATGCTTGATCAATTCTAATCTCGCTGAAACACCTGCCTCCGTTCGATCGATGTCTTCAACCTCATTTTCATGAAGATACAAGAGAACAAGGTTTATCGCATAAACCCGAACGCAACTACTTCTATGTGGTTTGCTTCAATTATCGATAATACATCAGAGGTTCGAAAGCTCTCAGTTTCATGTCTCATTTTGCAATGTTTTAGAAACTTATGTGCCTCCCCATAGTTCAGAAATAAATCAACACAGGATTAATAATTAATTAAGAATTTATGATATAAGTTCTTGAAATTAACTTTCGAACAAGAACTTTTCTTATCCCACTCATGAAACCACACGAGTTCCTGGATGCGTCGTTTGAGAATTAACAATGTTGTATACAATGTGTAAATCCATCGATGTTATCTACATTAGCACGAACTTACATCCCAAAATAAAAAGAAAATCTGTGCATCTTATCACGATAAAAATTTTTCGTTGCATGTTTTCGTTACTTAGATATCGTGCGCATGTATGATAAGAAAGTAATTTAAAAATATATGAACGTTGTATGCCAATATCGTATCTCCGGTAGAAGTTTTATTATGATTGCGCATTATTGATAGTTTAAATTAAGAGCTATTAATGACAAATATGCAATACATTCTGTTATTCGTTACCTGAAAACATAAGCAACAGTTCCCATTATGACAACGTATCAGAAAAATTCATTAGTTCCGTTATTATAGTTGTAATATCTCATTTGCATTATCGTAAACATTACAATATAACTTAATATGTAGCGCAAGAAATATTTAATACATAACATACTGTAATATAATTTATTATTAAAGTATCATTACCTAGTATCCGCTTATATTATATATTTGTTGCTTGAAAAGGAAAAAAGATATCTTGCACGGCAACTCGTATAAATATTAAATAAAATGGGAAAATTGAAAATTCAGGAATCGTTGGGTAAGAACCTTTTTTTATTTGTCCCGCGTGTGCATCTTATCTATATTTATTCAAGCCTCACTATTATCTGTTGACGAATAGTACTGGGAATACTTGTGTCTTCGACATAAATCGATTCAATGTCACGCTCGAGGCAAATGGAAACCAATTATAATTAGCATTGAGCATTGAATGCCGTCGTATTGATCGAACGACATTAACGGGTACATTGACCAGCAGTAAATCTGGACAAGGATTATATGTACAGCACTGTACACGCATTAACTTGTGTCACAATTTGTTTTAAAAAAACGTTTCAGAAATTAGAAATGTTTCATAATTAATCTTTGACAAATAAATACAACTCGGAATTTATTTTGAACATGAAATATGATAAATGAACTTTTGTCGTAATATAAATTATAAGTAATAGATATGATAATTTCAAAGACAAAATAACAAAATCTGAGTACAAAAATTCCAAATCTTTCAAGATAAATGATAATGGCGCGGAAATATCTGGAAGGTTTCACAAGTTTTCTCACCGGGCGATGATAGATCGGTTCATGTACGATTTTTTGCATGCATTCGCTTAATCTAAATAAAATTTGTCGTCTACCCTACTTTTGGTGTTGTTTCAAGAAAACAATGAATGTCGGATAATACTGGAGTAGAACTTTGTATCACAACATAAACCTTCGCGCTTTAACGATAATTATTAAGCAATTCTTCATAGAACATTATATCTTCTTTCTAATGTAAAAAAATGAAATGAATACAATAAAATACAATGCAATTCTGCTAGCAGTTTCAATTGAAAGATATTGACTTTCGAATCATATGACGTTGAATTACACCTGACAGCACTGCAAATGCTACTGAGAAACAAAGCGGCAAACTGTCTCTTTACTTCCAATGGTGACGCCATTGTAATAATTTTTTTTAACGGAGAAGCTCTCCGTCACGCATGTATAGATTCAAACATTATGTTTATGTCCACGTTTTCGATCAATAACATTTTCTTTTGTTGGTGAATATGATATATATGAAAGTATTCAAATGCATCAAAAGTTTAATAATGTTTAAGCATCAAGAAAAAAATTTTGCATTAACCCTTTGCACTCCTATGTCGAGTGTGACTCGACATCAGTTTTTATCTCAGGAGCTCCTTTGTCGAGTCTCATTCTACATTTTTTCAAGTCCAAACCAATAGATGAAATATAATGAAATATAATTCGGAGTGCAAAGGGTTAAAAGAAGATGTATCTATTTCTAGTGACTTGTTAAATATACATAGATATTGTAACTATCATTTAAGAAGAAATGATGTTTAAGAAAAAAAAGAAAATCTCTAAATTATTTATGAAATAATGTTTACGGAATTCCTAATGTTTGTCGATTAATTTTACTAACACCGAATAATTTCAAATTTCTCCATTACTTTGACGGAAAGTTAATGTAATTTAATTTTATAATAGTTGAAGAAAGCGTGATAGCTGTGTACTATACACGCTACATATACTGATATAAGAACCGCAGTAATTATGAAGTTTACGGCTACTCGCCACTTTGCATCGATATTCAAACTTTACTTCGCAATGGAAGGCAAAACAAGCGAATATTATTCGGAATAACGGAGAAAGAGCCACTGCATTGTATTGTGTACAAAATACTAACACAAATGGCAACCTCGAATAACGAGAGAAACGGAGTTGAGTCGTGCAGGCAACTATCATCCCCGAGGATAACAATGAGAAAGCGACAACCCGATAAGACCATCGCCGGACCGGACAAATAAACTGGCGCACGATATTTTTCGCTCTTTCAGCTGAAAGTAAAAAATGGGGAAGCGAGGATCATCGGAGATGGTATTAAAGACAACATTCTTTGGCGCAGGGACACTTTTTCTACGGTGGAATTGCAATCTCGCCAGCGCGAAAGATTTTCACGACCACGTAGCTTCGCCGTGACACATTATGTCCGCAATGTATCTCGCGACGACAGAAAATTTTCACGAACGCGTGTGCAGCATAGAAAGATATATATGTTTAAACAAAACTTGTTATCGCGATGATTTAACTTCGTAGGATTTATCATTATGACACGAAAAATGTAGGGATTCAATACACTCTGCGAGATATCAAATATGATATTACAAAACATTATTTCTTAATATTCAGCGTGTAAATATTTTGGTGCCTAATATATATAGAATATAGAAATTATTATACAGAAACGAAATTTCTTTGACATCAAGAGGAATAAAAAAGGATTATTTTAAGTAATTACGCATGTTGCATTACATACGTTCATGACATACGTATAATTTCTGGAGAAAAATTCTCTTTTGACTCTCTTTTTTTCGGAGAAACGTGCTTTTCCTGCGCAGCGACTGTAATCCCTTAACCGTTGTATTCTCCAGCACACGAAACAAATTGCACACTGGCTCGTTACCACGGCTATAGCGCATCGACGTAGCTATCAGTTGCGCTTTTAATGAATTATTCCTTGTCGTAGAAATATCCATTTCACGTGAAAGTCGAACGTTACAATAAATTGCCGTCGATATATAAAAGGCCGCCGGTTACGCAACTCCGCTGCGTTACACGATCGTAAAAATGCGCGCACGATCCGCTATGTACTCGGAGCCAATTAATTATCGAGTCGTCACGCAAGTATACCACACCCGACCCTATCGATTAACAACCGACCAACCTCACCTCTCCGCGAAGGTTTTTACACCGCGGCTGTAGGATGAAGCTGCGCGAGGACTAATAAAGCCAACTCGACAGCTATCGATCTATTCTGCTCGTTCGCAAAGGTACTAAATTTTACCCATCAAGATCGGCTAAATGGCTTCACGTTTATACAAAACTCCGTTGCGCTTTACTGCGGCTGCATTTCACGTTTTTAATCACACTCGGCTCTTTCGGGTTTGAATTATGAAGGATATCGTTATTATTTCTTTACGGCCGCACACACACACACACACACACTCCCATATATGTGACCTTCGACATTTACATGTCACAAATGTGTTCAATAAATTCTTTATAAAGCTGAAATATAGTTTAGTGCAATTTTTATGCTTTACCGTCTCATCTAATCTCAAGATAGTCCGTTTTATACTGCTTGTAACTATGCTTAAACGTATAATATAGACAAAGTATTCGCATTAGTTTTCTGGTATATTTCTGCATCGTGGACTTACATCAAGCAATGAAATATGCGCTAAGAACACGAATAAGTTTCTATTGTTCACTGTGTAATTATGCTTTCCATGAAAAAGACTGGGATAAATTGCAGTGCGCGGAAAAGTTTCTTTAATGAACTATTAGAGTTCATTAAATCTTGAGAGTCTATCAGTCTATAGTCTCTAATACGATATGCTGTATAAGTATCATGTCTATAGACTCATCAGGATTAAATAAATGATTATTGCTGTTTCTTTCGTAACAAATCCTTGTTTATCTCTTGTCATGTCCTGTTTACGCACGTTCTTTTTTCGTTCAATACGAAATAATCTTTTCACAATTAATCAGCTGTAACTATAATACAGTATTTTATTATTTATGTATATTTCAGAAATGACGTATACAATAAGTTATTATATAATTAATATATAGTTATTATATAATTAAATAAGATTACAAATATTATCTTTCATAGAAATATTTCAATAAAATAAATATATTTGCAAAGTTTCTTATTTGAACATATACTTCAATTTATAAAATAAAAGTTTTAAAAGTAGCGGAATCTTAAGATTTTGCTCGCTATATGTTTTCTATCGTTATGCACAAAAGATAAAACAACAAAAAATCTCTACATTCTTCAAAACACATATATAATTTTTTTAACGATAAAGATAAAATGTAAAATGGCTTATAATATCTGACACTTCGCTTAAAAGCCACGCAATATGTCCGTGAAAAAATTGCGAAAACAGAAGTCCAATAATTTACGTTATTAAACAGGAACCAATTCGTGGCTCAAATAAGCTTCGCTTTATCGAGGATTCGCGAAATGGAATCAGATGGTTGCGTGAACTACGATCAATCGAAATAATCATAAACTTCGGTTATATTTGAAATGCGAAATGAAAACACAGAATGCCCCGTGGCTGACCCGATACGGCAAGAAGGAGCGGGAAGTTAATTCGCCAAATCGTTGCCAACTCACGGATCTATTTGCCACTTTGGAGAGTCTTCTACAGGAAGTTCTTCTGAGGAAGTTAACAGATCGGCGGAGAGAGATCGTCGCGTCTCCTCACCCCAGTCACCCCATGGTATTTACGGTTCGCTCCGTGTCGCAACATTTTGCGGGCCCCGAATGCCCAAAGTTTCTAGGGAGGAGTTTCCTCTGTGTTGCAATTAAAGGGCCTCTCAAACGGCGGTTTCAACTCGCAACCGATTCTCTCCTATATCCTCGCGATCAGGACAACTTCATGCGTGCCGAGCTTCTCCGTGAATTACACTCGATATAGGTAACGCTTTCACCGCTCCACAAACGACGTTGTTCGAGACTTCGATTGAGATTTAACCTGTTCGAGATTTGCTGATTTCCTTCGCTCGGAGTTGGAGACAAATGTGCGTGTCTCCCAGACGCTCATCTACGTGAACAATTAGTGTCAAAGGCATTTCATCCAAATTCACACAATTTACTAATAATTTATTACGTCATTGCTTTAGATGATGTTTGATTTATTAGTGCAATAAAACATTGCGCAAATAAAAAATATATTAATCACAATAACAAAAACGAGATTTATGTAATATTTGCGTAATGTAACTTTTTTGTTGTATATCTTCCATTGATCATATTTAATGTTGTCTAAGCCGTAATCAACTGTATCATATATGTAGCTGATACCGAGTAATCCTTAATCTCTTTTGTATTAAACATCTTGGTGAATTTAGCGGCTTATGAAGATCCAGTTTACTCTGACTATAATTTCTATTAGCATCCTGTTGCATGATTAAACATGCAAATAACATAAAACAAAAAACATAAGTAGTTTAAAGTTTAAAGTAAAATAAGCTGTATTTATCATCATATTATCATCGTACATTACATTTATAGTTAATTACTTTAATTTAATTGTTATGGAACTTAAAGTAGCAAAAATTAAATAAGTACATATCAAAATAATAATTTTTTAGTTATTTGGAAAATCAACTAAATTATAGATTAAGTAGCAAAATAGATTATATCAAAATTTATGTATTAAGTATAATAGAATTTGAATAATCTAACCTATGAAATATACGTTGCCAGGAATATATGTAAATTCTGCGTCTTGGAAAAGGAATATGAAAATATATATGATAACCTTGAAAAGTGATTATTTTCATAAATTATTACTACGTATAAACTTTGTAGGTACGCATAAAGAAATTTCCAATTAAGGTTGCCGTAGTAACGGCAAGTGTATGATCTACGTACAGAGAAGGATCACAAAAGCGATAGAACCGCGTAAAACACCACGCGATGTAGTGGGAAAAGCTTGAGATGATATACAAGTGCTTTGCGGTATAAAAAAAAAATTGAGAGAGAGAGAGAGAGAGAGAGAGAGAGAGAGGATGAGAAAAAAGTCTCGCGCGCGCATCTAATTTCAATTTCCGCGAGCACGGCACCGCGTCGCGCGTCTCCGGTTTAATTAAATTTGTTTGGAGATCAAGCAAAATGGCCGGCGAGAAAGCACTGGGACACAGCTTGCGAAGATGCTGTGCTGAGAGCTACAGATCCCTCGCCTTCGCACGCGCGTCTTTAGAGTCTGCACATACACCTGACACCCTTATCCAGTTACAATGCTCAATCCGATCAACTTTCGCGGAAATCGTGCGCGCGTCAGAGAAGACTACTGGAGAGAGATTTTTCTGTCTCGTAGAGATTTCACCTGATAAAACGAAAGATTTTCCTCAGGGGTCGCAATCTCGCACAAACGTATTTTCAGAATCGTTCACGCCCATGAAGATGACTCAACGCGTCGTAAATGTTGAAAATTTAAAGGAAGATTCCCTGCGGTCACACGAGGCAATGTTAGAAGTCAACGATCAATCTTGAAACGAGAACGCCTATCGACGACTTTATTTTGGCTCTACCAAGAGAAAAGTAAAGCAAAATCAAGTACACGAGTTAAAAGATCGATTGCTTATTTTTATAAAAATTAATTATTAGAGAATATTATAATACATAAACAATAAATCTTAAATACATTTAATCTAAAATTCATTAAACATTAGTTATATATTTTATCCTCGTTATCATTTCTCGATATATTTGATTGATATCAACCTAATTTTCACTGTTTATCACAAAAATAAGATATCTAGCTCATCTCGTTTATCTTTTTTTCATATTTATGTAATGACAATATTTATTATATATACAGAAATATAGCTATATAGAAATATTTCAATCAATACTTAATGCACCAGTTTTAGTAAAATTCGATGAAGATATAGTCTATATCGAACATTCACAACAATAATTCAATAAATTTCGTTATATTCTCTTAATTACTGATATTGTAACCAACATATATAAATTTAAATTGTTTATAAATAATAAGCTGTTATATTAACAATGCACGGATGAAAGTTGTAAATAAAAGAGCAAATGAATTCATGAACACACATTTGGACGGTTTTTGCATAAAAAATATCAAGCAATAATTCACAAGCACATAACAAATATCTTTATTGAGACTGAAAAATAAAAAAATATTTCTACATATTTCTTTTAAAGAGTATAATATACTATTTTGAGGCAAAAATAACATAATATAAATATAAACCTTAATCTACACAGATCTTAATCTTAATCTCAACAGATTAATACTTTAAACTTAACTAATTAATAACATTTAATAATATGTATATTTATATTTACAGAAAAAAAGCAATTATTTGACTGTGTAATTTATATGTTAAAGCAGTATTTATCCTTTCTAGTAATATTTGATAAAAAAAGCAATTATTTGCTTTTTTTATCAAATATTACTACAAAGGATAAATACTGCTTTAACATATAAATACAAATCAGATAATATAATATACGCTTTCCGAAATGTCTCTAATTTAAAACTGCAGCTTGATCTTTCTTGCACAAGAGTCATACAATTACATTTAATCAATATTTAAAAAGTATAAATATTTCATCTTTTTATGTATGCTTGATAAATGCGTGAACGAGACAGATAAAATTTTGAGCGGTGGAGAATGTTATAGCTAGCAAACCACAGTTCATTGGAAATTCTACGAATTTCTGTTATAAACCATGTGCTTTCGCTAGTGCACATTTCATTCGAAATTGTAACGCATGCTCTGCAATCCTCATGACGCGAATTCTCATTTTACGTATGTATTAAGTAACGTTCAATGTAGCAATATCGAATATCAGAATAATTGCGTTTCTTGTGCATTTCTCTATACAGAACAAGGTGCATCACAAAAATTTCGTCTTTTTATCTACCGATCATTTTTATTATTTTATTCACAAATACATGCACAAAAGATTAAAAAGGATTTTATAATTAGGCTCGAGAACAAGGATCGATAAGCTTCTGCGCTAACTTTTTGTTAAATTTCCGCCTATGTTGGTAAATTACTGGGTAAGTACCTAGCATAGCTGACATACGATTACTTCGTACAAAGGATGATTACTCCCTTCTCCCTTCTCCCCTCTCTCTTTCTCTCTCTTGATGCATCAAAGTAAGAGCGGACTCGTTAACTGAACGCAAGCTTTCCTTCTCACTACTGTTCTGAACTACCGAAGTCCTTCCATTTCGCTGATGCGTGAAATGCAAATTGCGATAACTCAGCGTGATTGTAACACGTCACGAATCTATATGTGAATCCATATGTAGATACATCAACGGAATGAGCGAGGTGGAACGAGATCGATCGACAGAAGCGAGGTTTACGCATAATACAAAAGGATATTACACGAGCTTGATATAGCAGTGCTATTCTAAAACGATATCGACTGAATTCGCTCCTTATCTACAGTTACGAAATATCCCCTTTGATTCTGACATACATTTAAATAGTTAATCTTTAAAACAAAACAGTCTTTTATCGCAAGTTTTTGATAATATTGAAGATGTTGTTGCACCTTTTGCTTTTCGTTTTGTAGACTCGTTAGTCTAAAATAATAAACTTGTTGCCTAAGATAACAATTAATTCCGTTCAACGTTTAAAACAGCTTTGCTGTGAGCAGCACTTTGACATGGAAATATTGTCATTTGAATGAATTGATGAAAGAATATCTGCAATTTGATTGTTATATATATAAATGTATGTTACTAATAAGACATTTTAATTACTATACACAAATTATTTCTTTCTTTTAATAACAATTTGAATAATAAATTACTCTATTTGAAAAGAATTATTAAATCTATTGTATGAAGAATAAAATTTATCTTTATTTTAATAACAACATTGTTTATGTGAATTAAGTTATTATTACTCTCAGACTTCTGTTATAAGAGAAAAATAAATTATATAAAAAATTTCTTAAATCAAACATTATACTTCTAATAAATTAAAAAAAAAAACGAGTTAAATCATCACAAAAATGTCATAACTTAATGATAAAATAATTTTCATAAATACTTTTTCGATCAAAACATAGGTAAGCTTATTCATTTAAATATTAAATTTAGTATCGCCAGTATATCTATGTTGTTGATACGTTCGTACCAAATTTGGAAAAATACTAGCAGTAAAATAATTTTAAATGTAAGCATATATTACTACTCATTAAACAACATAAAAGACATTATTTCATAATTCTGAGTATTAATATTTTAAAAATATATTCTTGAATTCTAAGTCAGATTTCTTGCATAAATTTTCTTTTTAAGACAGAAAAATATTACAAGATTCAAAAATTTATTCTTACATACATATATGATTTTTCAAGAATTAATGATAGAAAAATAAAACTCAGACCGTACTTCAAGACAGACTTCCTCTGAGTTGCTCAATTAGATCGTGATTACAAATGTGACGTGATATCAAATTGACGCTTTACTTATTAAATTATAATCAAGAATGGTTTCAAACTAAGTTTTTCAGCAAAAACGTAATTATGAATATGGATATATATTTGGATTTCGTAAACATAATCCTGTTGTTTTCATAGCTTTAACAAATGTAATAAAACTAAGACAAATACGAAGTCATCGGAAACAAGAGTAACATTTCGTTGTAATAATCGCGATCGCTCTACATTCTCAAAATCGGAATCGCGAAAACACTTTGCGATGCAGGTATTGCCATGTTAATACAATAATTTAATCGTTCAACGTGTGATTAGCGTTTCAAATTGGATCAATATCAAAGCAGACACTGATGGAGGACATTCGGAAATTGAGTATCGAACATTACTAAGCAACCGATGTGAGTCAAATTACATACCAACATCAATCGGCGCAATGGACGTGTTTCCAGAATATCATTAAAGAACAACCATCGGGCAGAATGCTATGAAGATAACGTACCTGCAACAGCATTAAATATGTTTGTGAGATTATTTATAGACATAAAACCATAAGTCACAAAGAAACATTTCTACATACATTGATAAGCGTATGCGCGATTATTCCTTTCAAATAAAAATACATTTGGGATTATATTTGCCCTATGTTCTGTACCAGTAATATTACTTAAATATGTATTGCGCGTTTAAGATGAAATACACGATGGAAATAAAAAGTTTTCACAGTGACAGTAAAACTTTCGACATGGTAAAAGTAATTGTAGAACCAAGAAGAGGAAGCAATTAGGTCGAGACTTTTGCATTTTATCTTTCTTGTCTTAAAGCTAAACATTGTAGGTCTAACTCTTTTTTATTAAAATTATTTTTATAAAAAAACATATTCTCTTTTTACTCTCTCTTTTATTATAAGTTATTAAATACACTTCATGTGCATTTTATATAAAGAATTTATATAAAATTATAAAAATATAAAATTTATATTTATATTTATATTAATTTATCGGTATATTTATATTAATTTTTTGTCTTTCATTACAAGAATAAAAATTTTTAGTTTTTTCTAATCAATTTATTTGTACTATTTGTTACCACGGGACTCAATTGTACTTGGTTCTTCAATTTTTATTCAAGACAAAATATAAAAAAGTTAATATGCTACATATTGTTCGATTTTCAAAGCACTGGGTAATGCGAAGTAGCTAAATAAGCGCATACACATACCGGTACAGAGAAATTTGACCATAGAACTTGTGTGCTCTACATCGATGCGAGAGGGGTAGGAATTGGATGAAGCATATACAAGGATGAGAAAGCACACGGCAGCTGAGGCGAGCTAGTAACGGGCTGCCTTTCAGTCAATGGTGCGCTTGAGATTGTTACTCTGGCATGAAATTAGAATGGCTGCGCCCAATTTTCACTACTTCACCTTACTACAGTAAATAATTCCCCGTCATTTTCTACCATTTGGGATAAGTGCCTCCCCGTGAAATTGGCACTGAGAGAGAGAAAGAGAGAGACCGAGGCTCTCCTCCTGGGACTTGCGTAACTTCCGTCTCGAACAATTTCTTACGCAGACATCATTAATAACTATTTTTTACGTAATCTTTGTAAAATAGAAAATAATTACAGCAATAAATTAGAAGACATATTTAAGTATAATTTTATAAAAATAAACAATGACATTTACTAATTTTAAGTAGAGAATTGCAGCTGTAAGGAGAGATAATAACTATTAGCCACGCAAAACTTCACTCATTAAATTTTAATATTAAGGCGTGAATAACTGGTATTGTGTCATAAAATAAACTTCTAAAAATATCTCTAGGATATTTTTAAGATACAACATTTTTTATAGATATCGCGATGCATTATCACGAACACAGAAAATCTCGCAGTAAAATATAAATTTCCGTGCACTTACGCTAACCATGAGTTGAAGTGGGTGGTATTTACTTTCGACCCTAGCATTTTCTTAACGCTTCCTACTTAACTCAGCTTCCGCCTGATCCATTAGTTCCTCCAACGCCAGAAAAACAGCAATACGCTTTACTTTAAGATAAAGCGACAATGTAAAAATAGTAAGCGACAATGTAAAAGCACTCTTCTAGTATTTTTATACATATCCGATCAATTTATCTTCTGCTTGAGTAAGTACGTTTTCGATAGCGATGAATCTTTTATGAGATTTACAATAAGAAATTCTTTTATTTATTATTAAGCGAAGAAGAGACAAGGAATAACAAAATATGAAGAGATAAATAAGCAGTGACGTTGTTTCAAAATTCAAGAGATTATTTTAAAAGTAGCTATCGATTGATAAATTTGATAGCGTGCACTGGCGTTGAAATAATCCCGGTACCCTCAGAGAAAAGATTTAATCTATGCCGGCAAAGGTACAAGGGTCGTAGAAACCAATTTTTATAGCAATTCACGGAACGTAGCTTAATGCATTTCCAGATATACGAAGGATAATACGTTTGAAGAATCGAGAGCACAGAGATCGAGATGGAATCCCTTTGAGGCTCGTGCCAGAACACGAGCTATTCTTCAAACGTATCGATCGTTAATCCTCGAGCGGACTTTTACAGTTAATAGCCAAGAAGGAGAGAGAATCGCGACGTAGTCTCCGAGCCGTCGTTCTACGGATAAATCATTGTGAATAATGCGACGAGCAGTTTCGTTGGTTCGCGTTTCTCACGCGAACGTTACTGAAGTGCCACCGATACCATGGGCGCCAATCGCGAATCACAGTACGGAATTAAGATCATTTCACTCGATAACATGCGTATGCACGTGAACTCCGCTCCGATCACGACCAGAAGCATAATCTGCGCGTGGAACAAGGCGGACAAAGTACAAAGGAAATGTTCTAGCGCGCTTAAAAAAGTCATTTCAAGCATGATTACCTCTCGCTACTTCAAAGTTGTAAGCATACTACTTTTCTCTTAAACGATAAACATAAAGCACATCGTCAATCGAGAAAATATATCCCTTTGAGATTATATAATTAATAGCTGTCTCACATACACACACTTCTCTCCACCCTTTGTCTTCATCAATTTGATTAACCATCCATCCATGATTAACCGATATTTCGCCTTCCCCGTTAAAATCAGGAGATAATGTAAGGAATCTTAACGAAGACGCTTATACCATGAGGCACGATGAGTTTGGATTTTGAAATTTACTCTGTAGGATATCCATCACGTCTAGCAGTTACTCTGCATAGCAAATAGAGCGTGTACGCGGAGCCCGATTGGACGGAGATTTGAGAGGTAAGCGGGCCACCATCTTAATAGAATCAGGATTATGTTCAGACTATCTAAGCAGAGATTCCGACTGTTTAAGCAGTGCATCGCCGTTCCGGCGCTGCGGTATCCTGCTTGTCGTTGGTTTCCGAAATTTCTGGAGATACTATTGGACCACTTTCGAGTTAATCCGTGCAACGCGATCAATGTGCGTCATACGTCCTCTCGTAGCCCAGCATTCATCAAGCGACGCTGATCTTATCGGCTTTTCATCCTCGATTACGCTTACTCGCTACCCCGCCATTTATTTCCGCATCGAACGTCACCACTCGACCTTTCATTTACCTCGCTTCGGTATTTTAATATTCGCGACGAGAGATGAAATCCCACTTTACCCTTTATTTCTACGCCATCACTTTCGTGAAATATTCATGACGATTTTGTGCTCTCTACAACGAAAAAAGCACGCTCGTGCCCTGACAAGAGGAAAGCATTCTGGTGAAGTGTAGAAGGTGACAAATAGAGAGGAGCTCGAAAAGAAACTAAGAGAATAAAAGATAAGATTAGGTCACATGTTTCTTATTATATTTTAAAATGAATATTTATTGTTGTGTATGTCGATTATAAGGTAATTCACAAGATCCATTTCAAAATAAAAAGATACGTTCTTGAAATAATATTTGAAGATTTATCTTCATAAATAATTATGTAAAGTATTATACTTTATTCTATTAATCCACGGAATTGGCACAAATATAATACGTTTAGTAAGTGTGATTAATATTGCGAAAATATTTCAATTAAGTTTAACGACATGATCATTTTTCCTAAGGTAAAACTCGAGGTGTTTATTATTCATTAACCTGGCATGTCTCATAACAGTTACACGGTATTCATCTTCTCAAAGTATTCTCTCGGCAGGGAATAGCCGCGCAAGAAAACAGGTAACAAGGTAAAATCTAACTAGGTATATGAATATAACTTGACATGTTGCTTTAACGGAAATTAAAAAATGCCTAAATGGAACACTGTCATCTCCAATTGTTACCGAATATATTATACAAATTTCTCTGTATGAAGAGAAATCTTTGTGTGTGTACCACTCTCTGTACAATTTTTCATAATCTCTACAATCTTATCAGCTTCTAGTTTCGTTAAATTTTTATAATCTAATGAAACTCTTCAGGATTTTCAGTACTACAATCTCATGCATATATACATGTCTGATTTAATAAAGAATTCTCTCCAAGCTTCTACATTTTCTTGATTCTTCAGTATTGAATTTGATTATAAAATCTAAAAAAAAAATAAAATAAAAAAAATAAAAATCTTTTCTTACGATTTGCTTTATCTCGCTAAATCTAGCTTTATCGAGAATATCGAATACATGTCATACGGACGTTAAAAATTATAAAAAGAAACACGAGCGTCTCTGCGCATAAGCAGTTATTAACGACAAATTAAGAATTTTGAGAGTGAGCTTTTAAGAGTGAAGAAAGGAAATTTGACACGTCCCAACGATATATTAATTTCTAGCAGACGCAAAGATCCTTTGAACCTGGCGTACGTGTCGAGTACGTACTCCGAAGCTCTTTCGGATGTTAAATACGCCGGATGCACCTCTAGCTTCTTCAGGAAAGAGTCCGCAGGCCCACAGCCTTCATAACTTATCCTCGGCCTTTGCCGGCCTCCGGTCTGCGAGAGCACATATATCACATCGTTACATTATAGAAACGGGTCGCGTAGGGAAGTTGCGTCGTAGAAGCGGCGAGTCCGACTTAGCGCAGTCATAATTTCACTTTTACCACCCTCTCTTAGTCTTGTCCGTCGCGATAATGTCGGACACTTCCTCTCGCCTTATCCTGCCGGTTTCGCTCTTCCTCGTTCTCCTGCTCGTCGTAAGAAACGCGCGATGATAAATTTGAGCGAATATATATTCACGTTCATATATATGAACCAAAGACGGCAAAATTACGGTAGACAAGACAAAAGGGTGCCGTACAGTAAGGATGGCAATGCAGTAAGATGGCACGGCAGCTGAAACATGATGTATCGCTACGTTGGATTTTAAATTTACCGAAAAATTACACCGTGGAGTTACGCGAGAAAGTCGATTACGGTAGGTGTTAAGAGCACGTCGTCGCTGCGCGCCAAGGAAAATGCCCTTTTTGGCAAATGGGCCATTACGAGGGCAAGTAGGAAGGTATATTGGCTTTGAGTGGTATTAGGAGAGCGGAAAAAGAACCGACAAGGAGATGGTGGCGGTAACGGCGACAGCGACGGCGACGGCTGGCGGAACGAAAGATGGAAGGGAAAATTTTGTATTATGTAACGTAGAACGGGGATATAGTGTGAAAAAGAGAGAAAAAGAAAAGCGGAAGTAGAAGGAAAAGAGAAAAATAGTGGATTTATTACGTCGTGGCGACAGCAGGCTGTGGAGACTGAAGTCGAATATTAAAAGATAATAGTTGAAGTCGATTGTTTAAATGACGATATCGAGATCGATATTAGATCTCGCTTGATAAAAGGAAAATTAATTAAATGGTAACTTGAGAATACCATGTGAATAGATTTGTGAAAAAGAAATCGCGGGATTCAAGAGAAACGAATGTAACATTTGAAGACATAAAGTGACGACTTTTAATTGACTAAAAATAAAGTTCTCAATATCGATGATGGATGTCGCTGAGACAAAACTAATCAACGTCGTTTAAATAAGACGTGAATCTTTAGATATAAGAATTTGCCTTCTGTTAGTTACATCCTCTCTTCAAGATATTATTATTTACACGGAAATACATTTGTGAGCGACGCGTGCGCTCGCATGCGATGTTATACGCGTGAGTGAAAGCTCGTATCAGCACATGCAGCGTAGGCATAGCACTCGGCTCAAGTCTCAAGGTAGGCCAGACTTGTCTCGCGACAGGAGATTAAACTCAAGTAGAGTCTCCACGGTGTTTACATGCGTAGCAATTAGGATTAGCATTTAGAGAAGGTCTCCTACACTTGATAGTGCGCCACACGTTACATGGATCGGAGAATTGCACACAATTAAGTATTAAGCAAACAATAACGAATAAACGTAGACGATAGTAATGAGAATGCGAACGCAGGCCGATCCATCCGTTATTCATAGTAAAAGCAAACAAATGTTGCTTGCTTTGAAAATGATAAACACGAGACTACAACATCTGTCGCTAAAGAAAGTACTGAAAGTTCAAATATTAGAGAAGTCTAAAATCGAGAAGATAATGAATGATAGTGTGTTACCCCTTGTTCGAAGTAACAACACGCAGTTCGCATCCTCTAAATCTGTTCTCCCTAGCGTGACGCTTTCTGTCGGAAGGTTCATCGAACTGCATCGAAAACAGGCGGCGCGCCTCAATTGCAAAAGAATTTTCTCCGCGATGTCAGGAATTCCACCGATAAGACGCACGCAAATTCTCGGATTGTGCTGGTGCACCCTTCTGGTGCTGTTCCAGAGCGTATTGCGCCGCCGGGTGGATATTGAATTTTGTTGGAAGAGGATTTTCCCTCACAAAGCTATCGCGAGGTGAGCCATGAAACGGGTAACAAGGTGAGCACCGTACGATCGATGCCAGTCGCTTTGACATACCGGGGGGCCTATATGTCACGATAACACCAAGGCGCGAACGCAATCAACAGTAATATTTCCGTTCCCCTTTCCTGATCGCTCCCTGGACGTGTTTCCCTCCGACGACTGTCAGGTAGCTACAAGTCGCGCCAAGCGTTTCTTTTAGAAGATGCGTTTCTTCAATGATCGAAGAACGTCGTCGTGTATACACAAGAGAAAACATCCCGAAGGAGCACTGTCGAGCGTACTTCCGATAGGAATTCTTTTCTCGTTACTTTACCACAGCGGTCTTCGACCTGCGGTATACATATACAGTGAATTCTTTTCAAATGTATTATCTTTACTATTGTATAAAAAAGAACAATCTTTAAAGCAAAAGCGTTATCAAAGCGAACCTGTCCAATATAAAGATTTCCAACGTTGCCGTAATCGAAGCAGAAAGTTATTTTCATTTACAGACTAATGCCGAGTATGAAGTAAACTCAAATTTTGTAACAAATAATCTGTATTGCAATTATAGAGAGATGAGAGTTGTAAAGTCGAAACATATATAAAAGCTAGTCCTCGTAAAGTTCTCAGAACAATCAGCTTTACAATACGGAGCAAAACTGCAGCAAAGCTTTGAAGATAATCGAATGTCGCTACTATTCGATACAGATGTAATAGCATTAGTTACTTCTCCGTTACGGAAATGCGATTGTTTGTATTACGTAGAAAATGAGAGTGTGTGTATGCAAGAGTAGCACTACCATCGTTAAATGTACTCGACACTTCATTCCGCTGAATCGCGTTCGTTAACGAGAAAGTAATATTACAGTTTTACATTTTTCCACCCGCAAAGTGTTACATTGGCAAGCAATAAATGGCAAACTCCCGTATAGAAAATTTTATAAGACTTTTATAAAGTCCTAACTAATTAGCCTTAGGGCCTTAATTGGGTAAAATAAAAAGAACCTTAAGAGAAATATAACAAATGGTTCGCAAGACCTTTTTAAATGGAAACTAATTAGTAGGATACAAAATTATTTCTGATGGTATAAAATATTACATGATAAATAATAAATAATGTGATAAATTTAATTCAATTTTACTGATTTATTTCTTAAAATGCTGGAGAAAAAAAGTCTTGCTGCTGAGTTTAATTAAATAAGGATTGTTTAGGAGATGGTATCTGTTTGGTTTTATCTGTTTTTTTTCCTGCTAGCTTAATATTAATTAAGTTAACAGCACCAGGGAATTTTTTCTTAAATAGCACGGGATACAAAATTATTTTTAGTAATACAAAATAAATACAAAATAAATAATAAAATAAAATAATTCAATAGGTCGCACTCGATTTTACTGATTTAGTCCTGCTACCTCAAGAAAGCTTATCAAAAGAATATCTAAATCAAAACCAGGAAAGTAGGACATCTTAATTGCTCTAATTCTCGCATACTCTCCTCTCATTTAAATCGAAAGTAAGTATCCATGTCAAACTCGTCAGACACGATTGCTTCTTACTCAAATTAAAAAATGCGGACCGGTTCTGGAGCTTCATCTATAATAAATATATAAAGTATATTTCGATTTTGCTTTTATGCGAGACATACAAAATTATTCATATCTGACAAAAGTACAGCACTAAAAATACGATATACTATTTATTCAGATCAATAAATGTCTTTCCTCGAAATGGAACTTTCTTAAAGTTGGAAAAATAAGCAATTGCTACATTTGCATTAATCAGAATTACATCGTACTATCATTTAGCATCAATGCATATGCATCAGTCATAATATTTTCAGAAATTAATGATTTATATAATTAATATGAAATTCGCGTAAAAATTCATTTTTATTGTCATATATATTCCCTAACAAGTTTGCTCGTTTTTATAAAGTTGATACTATTGTATCATTAACCGCACATATAGTAAATTTATTTAGGCATTTTCGATTAGCGCTGTTCGAATTTCGTAAACCTCTTCGGCACCTTTCGGTACTAGTACATCCCTACATCTGCTTTTATCTATTATGGATATTCAATTATTTGTAAATGTAAACTCTACATTATTTCTTATCATTTTAATATCTTTTATTATTATCATCTTGTTATTTCATATTATTATAACAAAACTAATAATGATAAGTAATTGTTCAACGCACAAGTATCATATAAAATATAATGCTTAACTTTTATATCAAGATTATTTGATGATATCTTGATTTTCTAATATTATATTTCTAATTGTATTGTTGGAAACATCAATTTCGCAAATGATACATGTCTAATTGATAAGGATGCATTGCATGGATACTCATTAAATATTTTGTTTACAGACGTGTAATTCGTTTAATGTTGCTAATAGCAGATAAGATATATCGAGGAAAATGTAATAATTAGTGGAATGTAATTAGCAACGTATATACGAAACTGGATACTTTGAATTGTCAAACTCCGTACATCATTTATCATTGTTTGCCACCCTAATTGAAGCATATTCCAGTTCGCTGCAATTAACTCGACCTATATGATAAGACTGGCACATAATGAGTATCCATGCAATGCATCCTTATCAATTAGACATGTATCATTTGCGAAATTGATGTTTCCAACAATACAATTAGAAATATAATCTGACATTATTTAAATAAAAAATGATATGACTTGCATTAAATAACAGCGGTCATTAGTAAATGATGAAACAATATTTCTTGTAATCAATTATCAAATAAATAATCACATTTTACGTTGCTTATCGATGTATTGTACTACATACAGTTTTCTAAAATATTAACTTAATATATAACTTTTAAAACTTACTTAATATAAAATTAAAGATAAAAATGTAAACAATTTACAACAGCTCCTTAGATATAAAATCTTAAAATAAATAAAAGCTTTTTTGGAGCCAAAACACACACACACACACATATATATGTGTGTACAGGGTGACCCATTTTAACTTCCCCACCGGATTATCTTGAAAGGAATGCACTTTCTGAAAAAAAGTTTCAGATATAAGTTTTAGTATTTTTCCCTGGCTATTGAATGGCGATATTGAATTTGACCTCGATTGTGAATGTGAAGGTCATTTAAAGATCAAGTTAATTTTTTTAAATGGCATCCCCTATTTTTTATTACATATTGTAATGTGTTATCATCTGTATATACGAAAATGATAAAGTCATAGATGTTTTTAATCCTATTGTTTATTACTTAATATACTTTTTAAAATGCTATATCGCTAAATCGGTAAAAAACAATATTCATGAAATTATAGGAAAACAATAAAGAAGTTAATCCCTTTTCTACCATTTTTTTCCTGTATAAATAATTCGATTTCTGCACGTTTATATCTTCTAATATGATTATCGTGAACAATATGACATCGCATTCAATATGTCACAAATTGCAAATTGATATAGAATGACATGGTAATACGAAAATAAAATTAACTAAATATCGATATAAGAGATTCAGCACAAATGTAAAAGGTGTCGAAGAGTATTACGTATGTTTGTGACAGACGGCAGTGCAAACTAGCGTCACTCGCCGTTGTTCAAATCGAAAAAAGAATATCAAACAATTCGGAGGCAACCAACTTTCTGCATGCGAAATCTCGAAGTTGGAGACCGGCGACTGCGATGTCATCTCGCTTTGCCAAGCCCTATGGAAATAATTCCGACGAGGGCGGACGGAACGTCGATCGCGGCGTTGCACACAATCTTACGAACAGGACGCGAATGGGAAACGGTCGTGTTGGAACTTGCTGGCAGAGCAAACACGCGTACGCGACAGAGAGAATGGATTTATCGATCACCAACGTAAAACCGATTCTTCTATTCCCGCATTTCTATTTTGCATACGAGGCGCGCGTCTAAGAGCTCACTGTTCGCCGCGCGAAAATACACTTCGTCGAACGTTAAAATCGGAACAAGCTCGGGCGGTGCTGTCGTTCAAATAGAAGAAAGCAGGAAATGCAGTTTGCCAGGTCGCTAGAACGGAGATTGCTGAGATCACGTTCGTTTCAACAACAATTCTGGTGTTGCGTTCGTATGACATTAAAAAAAACTATGCCACGCATATAAAGATAATAAAAATCTTATCACGTTATATTAATGAGTTCATACAATATAACGACAACACAAAAATTTCACTCTTCATTCTTAATTGCTAATTAAGTCAGTTTCCAATACATTTGTTCTTCACATAGTTAAAAAATAAATCAAATTTAATATAATAAACTTAGAAAGATATTTTTTATAAATTTTACGACTTGAAGTAATTTTTTACAATAAAAAACCGCATAAGATACGCATACGCATACATATGTGTGTCTAGTTCTTGAAGAAATGAAATAAATCAATTTCTTTAAATTAAATTATTTAATTCACGAATATCCAAATTAGACTATATTTTAGGAAACTAAAGTTAGCCGATTAACTGAAATTAACAATGGCGTGCACAAATGTTGAAACTTCTACTTTACAATAAAAAGAAAATCTTCTTTTGATAGTTTCGTTTTATCGTTTGATAATTTGCTTTTGTCAGTTTCCTTTGATATACAGATATACGGACATTTATGTCATTGCAATCGCGTGATCTATTCGTGCGGATTGCGTGATCTATAGCAAATTATCCTCGCTTAAGGTAGTTGTTCCACCAAACGCGTTTTCTTAGGATTTTTTTGAAACTTTGACAGATTATTATTTAAGTGATTCTGCATCGACTGGTGCAAAATGAAATTTATGGACTACACAGTTTTGGAGATATTTAATTTCAAAGTTCAAGTTTTTGAGAGTCTTATACATTGTACTATACGGGATATTGAAAATTTTCGTTATAAATATCGTTCTAACTTAGAAACTTTTCTTACGATTTTTATAAAAAACTAAAGTAATATTAAACAACAACTAATTTATTATTTAAAGATAGTTTTATTATAGCTTACTACACAGTTTCCGAAATATTATTAAAGAAATAATGAAAAAATTATTGCGTCTATTATTGCGTCTATTATTCTTTCTTCTTTTTGCGTCTATTATTGCGTCTGTTGCCCGATTTTTCAAACGGACAGTTAGTCGTACGGGATTGGCTAGAAATAGTACATAAACAGCAAAAAGTTTTGGACTTAGGAATTACGACTACTAACTGACTGTACGATGTACTCTATAAATTTTTTGTTTCGACTGTCGTGAAACAACTACCTTAAATCTGTCATAAACGAACAAACGAACATGGAAAGTATATTTAATGATCTTGTCAATACGCTTAAAAAATATCTATATATACTATACATTTGAATCTGAATGTGAATCTGAGAAAACGCGCGAGTGATCGCGAAGTAATAAAAATTACACATCGACATATATTTCACTCCACATGTTACGTTTAATTTGTAATGTCATCGAACGCGTCTGGCACCTTATTATGTATAAAATGGAAACATTGTAATTAATAATTATTTATTCATTAATTTACCTTGCTAATTAGAAATCTGTTAATAGGTCAATGCCTCTTCTGCAAACAGCGAACGAGTTTAACATACAAATATTGTCAATGAGTAAAATTACGTAAATTAATCAAGCATAGCGCAGAGATAATAGAAATATCTTTGTGGCCGCAGCAAATATTCTGAAATATTGAAATACTGAATATATAAGAGCGACAGGAGCCAAATCGATTAGTTGAAAGCGGTTTTAACGATCGGACATTTCATCAAAATGTCGTCCAGTATCGCAGCACAATAAATCAATATACCGATAATTCATAGGAGCAGCGAATTGCGGTCAAATGAATTTTTACCGTTCGCATCGAGAGAAAGTTATTGCATCCGGTATATCCGAAAGCCTAATGGAAAACGACCGTCTTCTCTTGCGGTTGCGTTGAAAGGAAAAAAGAGACAGAAAGAGAGAGAGAGAGAGAGAGAGAAGAGAATTCTAGTTGTTTTCCTTCTACGCTTCGCACCCTGAATTTACCTCGCTCGGGAAACGTAACGAGTCCGGAGCCTTTTTTTGCCGGTTCGTTGGATCCGCGTAGGTAGATATACGTAGCACGGCGCTCGGCAGGGCAAATTGCTTTCGAAACGGAAGACTGCCCCGGAGCAAAAGGGAGCTTTAAGGGAAAATGATTCGCGTTGTCGCTCGGCCGTGAAGAAGTAGTCTTTCTCTATCTCCCCTTTCGTTTTCTCTTTCTCCTCCTCTCTCTCTTACTCATCTTCCGTTCTCTTTCTTTCTATCCTTTCTTTGCTTATCTGCTCTCTCTTTCTCTCTCCCCCTCCTCTTCCCTCCCTCCCTCCTGTTGTTCTTCAACGTAACTTTTCTTACCTGGTATTCTCTTTTTGACTTTCGCTACATCTCACTTTCTAGCCTTCAGATTACGCGCAAGCGCTTCTCACATTCAGTTTCAACGAAGCTTCGAAGTCGACAGTTATATTCTCGAAACCATCTATCACCGAAATGCATTTAAAACGAAAAAGACAGCGACAGGCTGCAGGTCGATGAACCGAGAGATAACGTCGCCGTTGGTTGATATTGAATAAATGATATACGCCTTGTTACGAACGCGGATTGTGAATTCAATTTTAAACAGGCAGATGCAAGTTGATACGACGATAACATTTAATGTTCGAGGCATGATAATATCGATAAACAAAATTACGCTACGGACTATTCGTCGCGAATTATCGTGGTATCTCGCTTTCAGGGAATAAATTTTCCAGGAAAGTTCTAAATTGCAATCCTCTCCAAATAATTGATTAAATTATTTGAAGAATGCTAGTTAGTGTATACAGTCAGAATTCATTTCTTTTTGTCTGTTCCGTCATGCTTTAATTCGAGGACCAAATATACGTGAATTAATCGTAAAGCACATTTCGCTTACGATGATGCTTCACACAAATCTTCCATCGTTCTGCGCATTAAAAATCTTGTTTTTGCTCACGTAGTTCGCCTCGGGTTATGACGCAGCACAACACGCAGCATAGCAGAATGAACCTCTCGCGCGTACACCGTATTTCTCGACGTTTACCGGACACTTCAGCTATCTGCTCGGTGCAGATTACAATTTTCGCGTCGCGCAGAGCTGCGCGTATATACGAACGGGTGGACGTGCAGAATTTTATTTTTTTTTCCCCCCTCTACACGAAATACTCGTGCGACTAGCTCTCCGTGTGCGAGGTGCACTCTTCAAGCCGCGGTGATAAAATGGAACGGACGGGCGAACGACGAGCCGCTCTCGCGATGCTTCTGTACGCTTCGCTCGTCGTATTTCCTGCGATACACGGCGGAAATATTGTCGACAATCGATTAGTCCGAACGTATCGCGTGATTAATGACGGAAGGCGATATTCGTCGGAATGAGTTGCGATTCCCCACGGCGCAACTAACGTGAAATATCGTGTGTCAATTAACACATCTCACGTGGCCATCAGATTATGATGAAGTAGAATGTAGCATGAAGTAGAAATTTCCTTCCTACTCACGCGAGGTGCAGATGAATGTTTTCACTAGATAAATAATTTTTACCAAATAAAACCCAACGTAAAAGACAAAACTCATGCTGCGCCGATTACGCACTGGTTTATCATACATATCCACTGCGTTAACGCTCGCTCCTGTTGCTAATCTTTTTCAAAAGCCCATGTGTATTACCACTTTACTCTTCATTACTGTGTAGAATCCTACATACTGCATTGTCCTGTTATTTTCCGGATACTTTAACACTCGCTCAAAGAGTTACATTTCTCGCCGTGTGGAAAAAATTACGTACACGTGCGAGAGACGACGTAACTTTTGCTGAATGCATAGTTGACACGCCGTCCCTTCACCCGTGCCAAAATAACGATAAAACAAGAGCAATGCTCGCGGTTAGCAAGTTAAGTAGACTATATGTAGTACTTAATGCTGCAAGTAATTAAATACGCAACAAACACACTTGAGCAAAATTCATGTATCAAGCATTATTTTACACTACAAACATTAAATAAATACAGACAAAACATTTACCTTAAGTAACATACTAACTATAAACTTGACATATTTGAAAATTCAAAGCTATCGCTACTTTGCAAACTACTTGATCCCATTATAAATTCCTTAGACTATTTCCGAGCGTGAGATTGAACGAATTACGTTAACGAAAGAGAAATGGCATTTAACATAATTCAAATACTCTGGTTCAACTCGTAATGTAAATTAATTCGTTATTAATTTGCTTGATATGTTTTGCTTACTTTCGCAATCAGGATTAAATGCCCGTTTGAAATGTCACATAAATATTAGTGTTTTCAATTTAATGAGACGCTTTTGTAATTTTAATAACTATGAGATACTTCTGTTAAAATGAATCAGGTATCATTCAGTATTCAAGACAAGAATAATTCAGTGAATTTGCGATAAACAATTTTCAAAAGCAAATAAACATAAAACATTGTGTATATTTTAAACAGTAAGCACTCAGAAACATAAAATATAGAAAAATTCAATTAAATGTTTAAAAAATTTATTTAAAAAAGAGAGAGAAATTATAGTACATTATGTGCACATTTAAACTTGGCTTCCAATATAACAGTATTTTGAAATATAATTAAAATCTCATTATGCACAAATCTTATTAGCAAAACTCCATCAATTTTGTCAAATAGATTGCTATCGGATCAGAATGACGAAAGATAAATAAAACTGTTTAAATTTTATACGGTATCACTGATAACGCAGAAGGGTTATTAGTAACATAACTATTCATTTTGCATACGATGGTATGGATTGACGCAGTGTATAATTTTTTTAAGTTTAGCATTCACTAGATATAGAGATCATCGAGAGCTTTATGTTATATTTTTTAAATATAATAATATTGCTTAATAATACTTTTTCATTATAAAAGACATGATATAAAGATTGAAAAATATAGACACATGATCCGCAAAATATTTCTTTATTATAAATAATAAATCATGCCATTTATTTAATTAAAAATGTATTAATAAATTTATATACATGATTTAAACGTAGTCCAAATGCATTTCAAATGCTGAGTACATATAATCAACATTGTAATCAAATATAAAAATTGTTGTTACACTTCATCCCGCAATGAATTAATAAGAAAAAACATGCAACAACATAAAATGAAAAATATTATTTATGTAACGAGATTTTGGAAACAATAGAGCAAAACGAGAAAATACCCAACTATATTAAATTTTTAACGACATATTCTGAGATTGCGTCGCTGACGTATCTACGCTCTAGTTGCTGTCGCGCTGGGATATTTCGTTACTAAATTTTACTGCAGTTACGAATTCTATTTGTCCCTGCGCAAAAATATGACAACCGCTTTTTTTACTGCCTACTTTTTTCTGTCCCGTTATACTCACTGTCGTGAAAGGATATAGTCAGAAATATCATATATATGTCATATTTTCAAACACATACATATATGTACATATACGTACACAATCACATATCTGTAATGTATATACAATATATACATCCATATTTAGCCGTACGAGAGAGAGAAAGAGAGAAAGTGCGCGCATATGTATGTATATATAAATCACTCATACAAACATTTGGAGCCGGCATTGTTACTGTAACAGCTTGTAATATGTACTAAAAGTGAGTCGATTGATTATTTTTAGAAATAACGAATGCGTCCAAATGAATTCCAATAGTATGCAAACAATGGATTATATGACGCAAAATGATGTAGCTCCTACCGAGAAATATAAATCCTTCTTGTTATAAATTTAATTTCCATATAATAATCGTCACAACGTCAATGAAAGATTATGGAACCGGCGTTTATGTAAAATGCAATATGCAAAAACAACCTTAAAATCATAGAATTTATAAAAATATTCATTGATTAGTTTTTTCTTTAGCAAAAATGTTAAAATGTCATATTTATATCAAGAATGTAATTTTAAAACATTGAAATTTAATTTTTATATTTTATATTTTACATTAATGATCAAAAATGGAAAATTTGAAAATATAAAAAGTTAATAGATAGTATAAAAAATTTTCTTTTTTAATTTCAAATTATTTTCACATTAATAGTTTCAATTTTAGTGTAGTTTAATTTAGTTTTAATTTGTTAGAAAATTATGTTATTTGATATTAAAAATTAAGGAATAATAATGTCTGTAAATTTTTGTCATATTATTTTAAAATTGTCATATTATTTTAAAATTGTCCTATACACGTTTCATCCGTAGTGAGAGATTTTCAGTGGCGACACGACGCTAAAACTTGTTTTATCGGCAAAAGGGATGAGAACAGGTAGAAGTCGGCGCGTGAACGACGCCGATAAAGTGGTCCGATAAAAACGCATCAGAGAGGTTCGGTCTGAAAGCGGAAGAAAAGTGCGGAAGAAAAGTGCGGAAGACATCTTTCTTCTGTAGAAGATGGAAGATTAACGTTGACTCGAATAAGGCAGAATAGGCGGGCGAAAGGTGCATCTTCCAGTGCGGAGGGTTGGAAACGAACAACGGTCTCGCGCAAAACCTTCGTCTTCGCCGTAAGATATGAAACCGACAAGCAACTAAAGCTCCAATTTAAATTGCTTCGGTCGCGATTATGCACAGCGTTATCTTAATGTCCCCGTCAGGCGTTTACTTTAAATAAGAATAGTTCTCCTAAGCGACTAATCTTCGTATACGTTGTTTAACGATTGCAAATATTTCTGCACGACTTCACGTAAGATTTGCATAAGATAATTTTCCTGTTCTCCATTCCGGCATGATAAATCGATGATTTAAAAAAATTAAAGTAAAAAAAAAGTTTTAAAAATACATTTTATTATTGCGGTATTCAGGATAAATATTTCTTGCTTTCGGTGAGCGTAAAAAATATTCAACATTAAACGCATTTTTTAAAAAGTACCTTGGAGCGACACACAAACGAGTAGAACGGTTACCGCATTTTTGAATGCAAGAACTGCGACATGGATGCACACAGGAACGACGTACGTAAATTCACAGACCGCTTACTTCCAGAGAACTTCCTGCCGCGACGTTGACGGATGCTCAGCGATGGAGAAGAACGCAACAGAAGAAGACGAGTGAGAGAGAGGGGTCGGGATTTCGTGAATCTTTTGCCGAGAGAAATCGGGTTTCGAGTGGAAGCAAGTAATAGAACGGCGAGTAGATACGACCGTCGCTCAATGAGATAGGGAAGAAGAGACAAAGACATTCTATATTCATCCCAGAAGCGAAATGAGGGAATGGGGGAATGCATGAACTTGTCGAGCCGCTATTCGACATTATAAAAAGGAGAAGAAGGAAATGATGGCAATTTCATAGCGATTTGCTGCATTCTAAGTTAGCAGTGATTCTAATGATCATCCTCGTCCGATTTGTTTGCCTTTTTCGCAGAGCAGTGCGAAGAAATGAGATTCGCCGTCGTAAGCTCTTCGAGATTCTACCTCAAGAATCCCTAGAGAGACTTCTCAAGACTCAAGTCCAGGAAAAACTGCTAATTGTGAGACTCCTTATGAGAGTACATAAACAGGGTAGATTTCCCTAATTAGGTAATTTCAGCTCCAAACAGCTCGTGGAATCGCAGTCATTTACGAAACGTAAAAAGCCTGAATGGTTTCTCTCACACTCTTTATTATGGCATAATTTTACAAACGACTCCTTTAAACAGAAATATGCATTCGATAAAAATAATCGTTTATCTTCAAGATATCTGAAAATCGAAAAAGACACGAACGGTATACTCCATAAACTGAGGTAAAAAATGTTCGAACGCGCAGTGGATAAGCATGATGGATCAACATACAGCTGACGCGGAAGATAAGGGAGGACGAAAGAGGAGAATAAACTCCGCTCATAATTTCATGCAGGTTTGTTCCACCATTACATCGTTCGTGATTTTAACGAGTGCTATCCATTCGCTATTTTCTTCTCTTCTTTTCTTACCGGCAGCTACGTATCTACGGAAGAGAGGCAGATCCTCGAAATGGACGGGCTTTAAGATCCTCATCGAGCCAAGCTCTTATCTTAAAAAGACTCTTCAGACAGTTTTAAAGCCCATTTAGCGTAAGAAAATTCTTCGTAGAATCTGTTATCAATGCGACAAGCTAATATCCAATCGAAATGAGATATCTCGTTCAGATCGAAGATGCAGTCGCAGAAATTATATCTCGTAACATCACGACTCAAAATAAACGACAAGAATAAAATTTTGTCTACTTATTCCGTAAATTCTTCTATGAATATTTAGATTTAATCTGGATCGATCGTAAATCTTGCACCATACAGAGGAGCGTCTGACAACGCTTTAATCGTTGCGACAACGACAACAATGTGTGAATGCCATCGCTCGCATGATGGATTATCGGTACCGGATATCGATTTTCGCGTTTGTGACTAATTTAACAAACTTAATAGTTGTGATTAAGGAGATATCATATCATTTCGCGACTATAATTTTCATGACACGCAACGTCGTCGTTCATGGCGAAACAGCACGATCGTAAAATGTGAGGAAAACGGTGAAACATCCCGCTCCGCTAATGTCGACAATGACAGGCGCGCTAAACGAGCATCCGATGCCATTGACGATTAACGACGGACGTAATGAGCGATCATTCAACCGAGCTCCGTTACCGGCAGAATCAAAAAGCAATTCCGGCCGTATAAAAGGTGACATGTACTTTTAATGTCGGTCACAACGATAGGTGCGTGTCTGACTTATCGAATTCAAAAATGCCATCGAGGAAAATGGACGGAAACGATAGCGACGATGGTGATACGCAGTAACTGAGCCGTTCATTCGGTTATTGATTAACCGTTGTTCCCAGAGGAACTGTGTCAGCATTACTCAGCTATTTTTACAAAATAACGCGAAGAATAGTCTGCAATGAAATAGAACAGAACATTAACATTCATTATTTGTTCATCATGTCTTTATCAACTGCATTGTTGTCCTAACTTGTTGTTTCTAACTGTTTGCAATATTTTTAAAATAAAAATATTGTAAAATATATTTTGACGTAGAAGCGACGGTAAAAGATTAAAAAACATATTCAATAAAAATAAATAAATGAGCAAAATAGTTAAATACCTGTATACCATCTTCGTTTGTACCAACTTAATTGAGCTAACAAATATAATCGTTAAGCATATATCATATATATGTCACTGCACGTAATTTGATTGTCAACAGTATGTCTACTGCTTTTTACATCTCTCAGTCGACACTTTCTTTCCTCCTTTCTTTTGCGTCCTATCACTGAGCATTTCTAAGCGCGCGAGGGTGGTAGATAAAAAGTGAGGTTGGTGAATGTAGAGAAGAGGGAAAAACATGTGTAAGAACAAGATAGAGTTCGACAAAGAGAAACAGGGGGTGAGATGGAGAAAGACGATGAGAAATCGCGTCCTCTTTACAACACGTTAACACATCCCTCTTGTATCTCATGTCAAGCTTCACGTGTATACATACTCCTCGTTTGCGCAATATTTCCACAATGATGGATAAAGCATCCAAGAACTCGTGGGTGGAATATTACGCATGAATTTCTCTACATAAATTACGAAACGCAAGCAGAAGCACCGATACTTTTATTCAATCAGTTAATAAAACATTGATATCATAAAATTGTGATATTTGTGAAGAGAATATTATTTACCATCGACATTTCATTTATCGATAGTAGAGAAAAAGCGACTGCTTCAAAATGCTTTCGAAATTTTTTATGCACTTATAGAAAGTTGAGAGCACCAAGCCATCGACGCCGCGGAAAGTACATATATTTACCTTCTGCGGAAAACATAAATCGTCATTTAATATACAATGAATGAATACGCAATTACGTAAGAAATAACCGACAGACTATCCGCAAACTGCACCCGGCGGTGTCATGAGTACATTCCGCGAAATGCATGGGCATTGCTGTGTGCGAGCGATAATTAATCAAAAACTTCAAGATTCGACCGCGAAACACGGTATTCTGCCGCCTGATACGCGGCGGTCTAAGCGAGAAAATACAAGACGGCGGCGTTACGAAGACGGATGATTAGACGTATGCACTTATACGCGTGCAGCTGTGCGTTTATTTTATCGGGGAATGGCACGCAGAGAGAGGATAGAAATTATGCAATAATACAACAACTAAGATCTGATTAAGATAGAATGAAATAATTAAACAGCATCGCGATAAGTACAATACGTTGACGCTGATTGATAAAGCGACAAGTTGCGTTTTTAAAATAGCAAGCATCGTTATCGAATAAGATTAATTTTCTTTTAACTTATTTCTCATTCTTCGGACGGGCGCAGAATAAATTACGCCGCTACGCTTCCAGACGACACGATGAAAATTTCGGGGTTCTCTAATAACGCCGTTACGCCCGCAACACGTTCCGGATACTTATCATAGCTCGCCAACTGTTGTTGAATGATCTAATGCGCACAACAACAGCATACACGAAGCCGCGACATCGAAGCGCGCTGTGCATCTCGTAGACGGGTAATCTTCGTCTAACCGACATGCACGCTCCTGCACGCGCGCAGGCATTGTTTAAGGCACTGTGACACGCGACACGACAGCCACGACCGCGCGCAGGATGAGAGCTGACAGCGGAGCGGTTACCTTCCGGAGCATTTAAATGGCGTCTTGTCGGTGGTCCCGCATAATGCATTGCTTAAGCTGGTAGGTTGCTCGAGCTGTGGCGGACAATGAATCTCAGGATACAAAGTGCCCTTGCATTTCCACCACTAAAGGCTCCCCCTCGTTCCCTTCACCGTCACCCACGTTCCACTCGTGGTGCTCGCTATCCTCCGTCGTTTCTCCATTCCCACCTCTCGTCGCCATGTATAACTGGAGACGACAATTCGCGCTCGTCGACGAGGCAATCCCCTACCGAGGAATAGTTACCGCGAAACAAACGAGGACACGAATTGCTGGAAATGTCTGTCGCTTGATCAGTGCGGCAATACGAGCGTATATGTAATACATGCACTGAGCAACAATTTCCACATATTTGAGCTACTGTAATACATCGATCTCCTATCTCAATAATAATTAAGACCAAAAAGCAAATTCCAATTGAAACAACAATGTGAATATATTAGTGCATGAAAATAATGCGCCACAGGAAATATAAATGGAATATTAAAAGATAAAAACTAGAAAAACCGGCGGGGATTAGTTTCTGTACTAAAACAATCATATATCTATCCGTACCACCAATATGAGAAACATTAATTATACATTGCCGAGCTCTGAAATATTCAAATTCACGTATCTCGCGGATAAGAACGGTCGATTTAACCGTTGTCAGTTCGCAAGAGATACCGGCATAAAATACTGCCATTATCTCTGCGACTGAACCCACGTTCGTTGAATAATCTTGTTAAAATGTACTTCGCGAATAAGACTAACCCGACTGTGGACGATTCAGCGGAGCATAGAGACATCCGGTGCAAATCTTTGAGAAATCTCACGAATCGCGGTAGACGTTTCCGTGCGCGCAAATTCTCAGTAATACGAGACAAAAAAATTAACATTTTGCTTCTTCTTCTGGAAAACGTGCTAAAAATCGGGGGTAGAAATCGCAAGCACGAGATGGCGGAAACAAAGCGCTGGATCGCGATAACGGAAAAGAATCAGGTGCATCGCTATCTCAAAGCGAACTCTTAATTACGTTATCTCGGCTCGGCGCGTCTTCTCTTTCCGCGGCCATGTCGTGAATCCCCGGTTGATTTTGGTCGCCTGCCAGAAACCGTCACTGCCAGAAATTGTAACGTCGGAAAGAGGCATCGGAAGGCTGGAGCCATACAGGTTGGCAAGCTCGTAGACGGAGGATTTTAATTAAACCCTCTGCTAAGGGCTATTTGTAGTTTGCAGTTTCACATAAACTGGGACAAACAAAGATAGCGAAAAGGCTTGTCTCAGTAAGAGACTAATGTGCTCGCGAAATTTAAACCCGCGCGAAAATAATTGAGAAAATAGTTCAATACTGTTAGACCATTTACTTTGGCTGACGTGCAATATCCGAACATATTGAAGAATTTTTAAGTAAAATAAAATATAGATTACTCATGTAAAGTGTCTGCTACACAGTAGGTTATTTATTTCAATATATTTAATTAATTTCAAGTAAATTTTGAATGAGAAAAGAAAACTTTCATCCGTCATTTATTTTAATTCTATTTTTATTGAGAAATGATTGACACGTAAACATTGCTAATACTTTCGGGCATTGAAAGGAAAAGATTTCTATTTTAATTTTCATATTGCAGCAAACTGTATCGAGAAACCAATTTGCCGAAAGAAGCCGCAGAGCGGTGTATAATGTGATGTCGGATCTGCCAGACGTATCTCACGAAGCAAGGATGCTCATAGATAGATAGAGAAATGAGGAATTACGGAAGATGGATGGAAGTGAGCAAGAAACTCGACGTTATATTACCTCAAGCACGATAAACGTCATCTCTTAAAGCTGACGTATCTGTATCTTCGCTACGTATCTCCGATTGCACGGTGTTAAAGCGATTGAAGCAAGACAGAAACAAAAAATATAAATTCCATCCTATTATATTATTCTTTTAATGTTTCATACTTCACTTCTGAGTGAAACAGGATGTGAATATCCCTTGGTTATTCACGCACAGACACTTAAAATTTATTCCTGTGAATATAATATAAATAAATCATAAATTATGTCGTCTGTCAAGCGAAGACAGCCTCTTTGAAACTTTTTATAAAGGCTTTCAACGATTTTAAGACAAAATTGATTAAGATAATATACCAATTTAAAATTACCAAAATTTTTAAATTTTCCATAAAGGTTGCCTTTACAAATAGAGTACTCCGAATTTACTTACGAAGTTATAACGTAAGAAATTTATATTGAGAGAAAGTTATATAATTTTTTTCTTTCTCATGACGGATATTTCTCAATTAAAGATTAAAAATACCATTGGGATATAATATACGTGGTCGTAAAGCTGAGTTTATCACTAATTAGGAATTACACCCTCATTCGCCCGGTCGTGTTTTTCACGCAGGTGTATAAATGCCAAGGGAGATGAATCGTCGAATTATTATACTGCTGGTTTGCGAACATGCGATTTCAAAGACTTTCAGCGATAATTAGAACGACCCAATTGAAATCCTTCGTAATGAAGCAGCGACTCCGTCATCGCCGTTCCCGTGTTTTCCTTTCGTTTGTTGCACCTATTGGAGAGACACGCCCTTTACATCAACGCGCGTTTCTCCGTCCAAAGCAAAGGCACTGAATTAATCCGTAAACCATGGTGCGATTAATTAAAGTGCTTTTGCCAAACTAGACTGTTTTCAAACGAATGCTCACGCTCGAGAATTTACTGTAAAGATCGCCAGAGACTGTTATTTTGAAATCGAGAACGCTTTCATTTAATCTGCCTATATTCATTTAAGCTTTTCAGGCATCAAATTTCGACTTCTCGTCAAAAGGAAAGCAGTCAAACAATTTCTTGGATAACTATTCTGGTAAAATTTCTATTCTTGTATACATCATATTTACTATTTGCTATTATAACATCAATATCTGTATCAAAACTCTCTCATGATTTCTAAAATTAATTGATAATGTACATATAACTGTATGTAATTCAATCTTCGTAATTATCTATGCATCATTTGATACCCTGCCAATCCCAACATAATTAGTGGCACAACGGTTTCTATCGAAGTCTACGTTAATGCTCAAACACAAATATTTATTAATTAATATTAATTAATCAAGTATTTGTCGCTAATTTCATGAAAGACTACTAAATAAATAAGCAAAAAATTAATTGTGCTAAAAAAAGAAGATAAATGTGCAACAATTTTACAATTATGTATGTTGATTGTTTTATAGTAAAACAAAACTACTAATGTTTTTCTTTCTGCAATATAGAATGAAATCTACACACTAATGATCAACGATGCAGATCAACAAGATTGTGGTCATAAAGGTGATTTTACACGATTTTACGATTTGTGGATTCGTAAAGACGAGAGGTACCACAATGAGGGATGAGATTTGTAGAATCTTGGTACTCTTGAGGGAATATTGGAGAAGTCGTAAATCTCCTCAAGTGACTTATTATGTGGGAGATTCTTTATCGCATTCTATTTCCCAAGTTAAAAATGTAATATTTCTGATGACAATTGTCAGACTTTCTGACAATTTGAAAATTGCTGGTCATAAATTTATAAATAAAAATAATAAAAATTTGTAAAAACGCATATAGCTTTTAAATTAAATTCATTTCATTATTTGTCAACAAGCATACACACACGCGCGCGCCCATAGAGAGAGAGTGAGAGAGAGAGAGAGAGAGAGAGAGAGAACATTGATGATTATAAAAAAATCATCAAAATGTTTCAAAAACAATAAATATAAACGCAAAATTTAAAATAATTAAAAGTAATTAATCATACATTTGAAAAACACCGAGTAAATGCAAATTTTCACTTGTTGTGAATAACAGTGAATAAAAATTTAAAATTACGATGTTCTTACAAATAATGTTCTACAAATCTCTTAGCCATGTATCTCCTTTTATTCTTCAAAATTAAATTCAATTAATGAACAAAATTATCTTTGGTTTATCGAATTAAACAGTTATAAAAGAGAACATATATATTTTTATAAGTGTAAAAAAAAACTTTTATTCAAGAAGTGCAGGAATGAATTGCCATATCTTTGTTCCTCATTCAACAGACACTTGATTAACTCCAATTTCGCTGATTTTGGTAGCAGTTGAATCATGTTCTTATTAGTTCGGCAACATACTTAGTTATATCTCGTAATGTCTTCGTAAACTTCACATGCTTTAGAGTAAATGGCTATATAAATGAGAAGCTAGTCGGGAAGATAACCAAATATACCGTAACTGGTTCTTCGACCGGAAAGTTGCGCACGGTACAGAAACCGGGAGAAAGGACCTGTCGCGCGACGGTAGCCCAGTAAACTGCTGATATTCCACATCCCCAACCTGCTACGTTCTTACGTGAGCGTATTACGGCTCAGGTAACTTGAGTCTCCCCGTAAGTAAGTAGCGCTCGGGGCGGCGGATTTTGGCGGAATGGAACGGAGCAGAACGGTACCGAAACCAGATGGAGAACTAGAACTCGAGCTCTAAGTTTTGATTTATGTCGCTAATGCGCGGTTGAAGGCGAGCAAAACGTGATGTGAGGACGGTAGGAACATGACGAGAACGGTTTGTTTCCGAACCGTGAGGGTAAACATGATTCGTTGTATTTAGCTGATAATCAAGTTGTACAACAACCACTACCGCTACTAATCTATAAAATTTATAAAAAAATCGCCAACTTCTATTTGGGATGCTGCATATAAATACATATTATGTCGTATATAATATGTCGCTTATTTTAACAAAATAAAATTTTACTGTATATTTAAAATTACCAATATCAAAAATTAATTTTTCGTATTTTTTAATTAAAATAAGTTAAATACACAGTTTAGATGTTATATAATATAATAAATTTATATATCATATATATTGTTGTGGTTTTATCATAAAAATGTGGAAAATAAAGTAATAAAATAATACAACATAAAAATATACTAAATTAAATAATATATCATAAATAATCGTAATAAATCGTAATAAATTAACAAAATTAATTTTATCGGAATAAGCTGTAAAATTTTCTTGAAAATTTGTGAAACCGATATAATCGTGATATGCTATTTATCTGTTACGTCGTATTAAAACAATAAAATTTCTCCTATTTTTGGGTCAATGCATTTAAGCACTTTACCCTGGAAACGGAGATCAAGTCGTGCAGTTTTAGGATTGACTGATAGCAGGGAGGATCGGATAGTTAGAGGAGAGGACGATTCGGAATCCTATCCCGAAGAGATTGCGGAGTCTATAGGCAAGTCTACGGGGATCGCTTTTGGGAATATTTTTATGGCTAGGAAATTTAAAGTTGATTTCTAGTTTATTAAGAATATACGCGGGCACTAAATTTACTCTTGATTGTTCGAATCTGTTTTCTAATTGCGCCAATTTTTGGAATAAAGGAAAAGGATCCTGGTTTAAAATAAAAACTGTTTTAATTTAAAATTTCAATCTCTGTACTCGCACTCGTCGTCCGCCTTTGCATGAAAAAAAAATAGTTACGACAGAACGAACCAAGAAATCGTTATTGGGAGGACGGGGGCCACACTATTGGCAGCGATAGTCCTGGAGATTGAGGCCACACTAATAGCAGCGACAATCGTAACAACTCCTTGGATATCATTGTGTATAATGTAAATTGGTAAGAATTTAAACTCGAGGCAGAGCAGAGATTCAACTTCAATCAGAATTATAAATGCTATTTAAATTTATTGAAAAAAAAAGAAAAGAAAGAGAAACAAAAAATAAAAGATATTATTATAAAAGATATTACGTAAAACTATGAAGGAAGTGCGACTATGATTCTCACTTTGGAAAACTCGAGGAAGATTTGGAAAAATTAGGAGAGTATTGCGAACCATGTTCCGAACTGGATCGTGCTTGAATTGTGTTGCTTGATTCGATTGACTGAACTGTCTGGAAAAAACTGTGTGTGTCTGCTTTTTGGCAGCTCCTTTTATATCCTAATAGATCTCCTCTCAAGAACCAATCAACACTCTTCAAGTTTGACAGGACCTACACTCGCATTTGCTTACTTAGATAAGAAAAGGGAGAGCAGAGCTCCGCGTAAGCCCCACTCCTGACTCTACGGAGTCTCGACTTAATTCTAAAAGTTTAAACTATATATTTATAATAAAAATTTGGTTGGTTTTTCTAGGCTATGTTTATCCTTATGCGAGAGGAGTCTATCATGTTTTTGAATCATTGTTCTATCTTTTCTAGATCTTAAGATATTTCGACAAGTATTATTTTAATGTGACTTTAATGATTTACTCGTTCTCGCATTCAGAAAGATTTCTATCCTATTGCTAAAATTACTTAGTTATTATACACGCATGCATATAACTTATTTTACAAAAGAGTTTCCTGAGAGAAAGAAAAAGGGAATTAAATTCCTTTATTCGAGAATGGTTTGGTCATAGCAATCGTAGTCTAACGCGTCAAGAGTGCCGTCTCTTATCTTAGGGACAGTTGAGTGTATAAACATCTATATCGGTGAATAAGATCCTCTGGAATGCTCGAAAGGAAAATTTAGATGAAATTTTAGAGAAAACTCTTTTGTAAAGGCAGAATACATATATAATAAGAGAGAGGTTTACTGGGATGATGTAACATATCTACAGAACGCTTTGGCCAATGTAATGAAATATTAATTAATTATATTTAGCAGCTTCTGCTAATTAATTATATTTAAGTTATAAATTAATAATGTATATATTTCTATGTTAACAAAATTGGATTAGTTTATGTTCTGTAATATACCATTTTCAATTGGAAATGTCAATTACCTGACATTTAACTTGTTAGAATATTTATCAAGTTCTATTCGATTGTTATTCAAAACAAAGAACACATTTATACGAATGTATATTACTGCTCATTAACAATTATTTAATATATCAAAAAGTACATTATATTTACCTTTATAACAAATAAATAAATCTAGTGTATCGTGGACGCGCAAGCAATTCATACAAATTCTGGTTTATTATGAAAACCATTAAATGGTACTCGATGAAGCATACCTATGAAACCGTAAATACTGATTATATCAAATTATGATAATAGCGAGCACACGAGGCAATATTGTGATAATGACAAAATGTACATTAATGTTTAGATTTCAGAACATAAGCGATTGTATTGGCGATTGCAATACCAGTTCTCCACTATGTATTTTACATAAGCTACCGTTCGGAGCGTTATATGGTCGCTAAAATTCAGGTCTGAATTTGGTAAAATCTATTTTTCTATGCCAAAAATGATTCTACAACGTACAATGTCAAATATTCCAGAACTGTTACCTCGTGGTACGATATTATCTGCTGAACGAGTGCAGCATATAGAGAGACAGGCGAAACTATGCGAGAAATTTTCAGCATCGCATATTAGATTACGAGCCACGAAAGACGGCGACGCAGAGGCGTAAAATTTGATTGTGAAATACCACGACTAACCAGTGTCCTGACCTTGTTTGTTCCCTCAATTTACATGACCTTTCGACAAGCACGCACGCATGTATAAGAAGAAAATCTACCTCGTAAAAAGTCCTTACATAATATACATAAAGCATCCGATAATCATCTACACACTCTTCCTTAACAAAGTATCCTTTAGAATTTAGATACTTGATCTCGTTCATTTGCTACACACTACTTTGCTACACTTTTGCTACACTCTTTTAACGCATTTAATTTTAAATAAATTTTTATATACTTTAAAATATGATTTTTTAATCAAATGTATTCAGTTTCATAAATGTTTTATATAAAAAATAAAGTAAAATTAAATAGTTGTGTGTGTATGTATGTATATAGTTATAATAACCAATAATAAACATTTTCTCTTTCTTCTTTTACAAAATTACATCTTAAAAATAAACTTAGAATAAACTCTATTAGAGTAGAGTTAAATATTGTACAATAATTTCTTAACGAAAATGGACTTTTACTTGTAGATTTATGTATTTGTTCGAGTAATTTGTGAGCAAATAATAAATTTATCCAGTGTACATAGCGAGCTGTGAATGACTCCGAATTAAGCGTTTTTTTTCTCTCTGACAATGAGAACTCTTGTTAGTAAAACTGTCAGATTTGCAACTTATGTAGAACCCCAACTTCAACGCCGAAGGCGAACCATTTGTCAATGTTCACGTACCTACGCGTAATGTAAATGTATAATACGCAAACAATGTTAAATCGCGAGTACTCAAAGGGCATTCTGTGTCATGCTGTGCTTTGCACGCAGGAAACAAAGCGCAAAGCATTGCTGCATTACGAAGCAATGTCGAGATGAAAGGCTATCGCGCGCATGTCAGCTAATACGAGCGCAAAGAGCAACGATGGTGACGTGCGTCTCTTTACGATTGACTTCTTTAGAGGCGACGGCAAAATGGGAAAAAGGATATTAGTCGATCAACGAAATGGCTGCCGTCACTTTAAAGATCGATGCGGCAGCTATTTATCGATCCGCGTAAATGTTCGTCCTCCTCTCGCCCCTCCCGCTGTTGTTGCGCGCATACAATTGGGTAGGATCACTTGTAAATGCTTCGCAGCAGAACTACCGCAATCATGCTAATGACAAAATCTTCTCGCCATGCGGGAACTTTACAAGTTCTACAATGGCGCATGATGGAGGTGCGACAATTCCAGAGCGTGTATTGAGTTTAATAACAACACGCCATGACGCCGCTACCGGGAAAATCGTATGCAAGTGGTAATTTGCATGCTACCTCTCCCCTGCTACACGTCATTAGCCGACCTGTCATTCTATGTATATAGTGAACTATTACGCATAGATTTCTTTGCACCATGAACTGATAAAGTTTCCCAATGCAGCTTATATAATGGTAAACTGTATTTTAAAAAAGTATCCATAATCAATAAATGCATACGATAAAGCGCCGTTAAAACATAAATATATATTACAAATAAACATAATATATTGAAAAAAAATAATATATTGATAAACATATATATATTGAATGGATCCAACGAATTCTTGTAAATTTTTCTCTAGTTGATATTTAAATGCAATTATTAAAAATTAAAAGAGATTAATAAAAGCATTTAAATTTTGTTTAAAAATCCGCACAAATTTGCAGATAAATCCAATTAAATTGATTCATAAATAAGTTTCGTTTTAACAAATAAACTTTTACATTTAAAAAAACATAACAGTATAAATACTGATTCGTGAATGATACACTCTTAACTACTTACAATAGCTAAAATAATTAGATACCAGGTATAATAGTTCCTCAGAAGAAAGAAGTGATTCAATAATTATAAATGTGTGTGTGTGTGTGTGTGTGCGCCTTATATAGCAAAACTTATTTATGAATCAATCCAATAAATAAATAAACGTGTAATATGCGTAACAAGATATGTATTAATTATTGATATATAATAAAATATTGATGGCACTAGATACGTACAGGGTGCAAATGAGTCGATCATTAAAATCTTTCGTCTCCATTTGAAAACATTTAAACTATATATAATCATCATATAAAATAATTTATATAATGCCTGCTATGTTTCACTTCGTGTGCTCGATAAAGCCTGCGTTCTTGTTAATAAAACATGTATTATATAATATAACAAGATCTATGTTAAAACTCGCGAAAATCGAATTGCATGAAGTTTTAAAAAAATTCAGTAAATTCGCACTGCGAAGCATCCCATAATTTTAATGCACTCGTATATCCGCTCGGCACGCACTTCCTCTCAATTTTCTGCAGATCTATGATGCAGAAATGAGAGCATACTGCAATTATCTAGATTGCTGTAATGTAATGATTTAAAGTGGTTGCAAAGTCATGCGAAACCAAGAATTTGCCCATTTATTAACTTTTGATATTTAAACCAATTGATTTTGAACTCTATATCTTTGCCTTTAATTTTTTATTATTTATTTAATAAACATTAAATTTACCTAGATTTTTTCCCGAGACTATGCATCATGACTTAAAAGAAGTTTAAACAGTTTATGAATAGTATGGAAATTTTCTACGCATTGTTAGTACCGTTAGAATATATGCTTACGAAACGTGACATGGTATGGATGATCTAAGTGAAAAGAAAAGAAACCGGTTTATGTGCGATTTGGCCTTGCCATTTCTTTTCCTGTCTAACGTACTGGGATACGTAAGACATTGATCTAGAAATGCATCGTAATAGTAAGCACGTTCGTTCATGTTATAGATTGCAACAAAGCAGAATAAAGATATGCAAAACAATGAACTTGGCTGTTTCGATTGCCCGTATCTTCCGACGCAAAAAGAATGCAATTTATCAGTTTAAAGAATTTATGCTTTCGACATACGTTGCAAAACGTATTTCTTCGTATTTGCTTTTGTCTTCTGTATGGCACGTACGTTTGAGATTTCTACGCATGCTCGTCATGCGCAAAAATTCTTGGCACGATTCATACTTTATGTAACGACGAAATGTTCCTTATTCCTTTCTCCGATGTATACAGACTGTTATCAGCGAATGATCTGAGGCTTGCTTGACGTGTATTTACGCACAACTCACCAACGATTACTTCCTTCCCTTTCAAACGAGAATAGCTAAGCGAAGAAATGTTATCACGCACGTCATAAATGATGCATAAGTCGATGTATACTCAGTGAAGTTTTCTATAAAATAATCACATATACATAATTGTACGTATAATTCCAATTCATTTCTTTTTACAAGCTAAAAAGATTCAACTATCCTACAATTTTTTTATAAATAAATCTTTTTACGTTTACACAAATCTCTATCTTTGGTCTCCGTATAAATGCACGAGTAGTAAATAAATAAAATAAAATGTACATACATATAGACACACAATATTATAATACACATGTATAAAATATTTAGGATACTCTGTATATACAGAGATATGTGAAAATATATTTCAAAAGGATACGGATCGCTTCAACGCGGTTGATCGATGAGTTGCTCGAAAGTATATGTTCCCAGTGTGCAATCTCCGATAAACGCGGTAGGGAAGGACCCACAGGGCTGTAAAGTCAAGTCCGCCGGGCTGAATTTGTAGGACTAGGAGAGTTAGGAAGTCGATGGGTTTATGCCATAACGAGAAGATAATATGCGAGCGTACAGTGAACTTCTAAAACCATACACTGTACAAGAAGAATAAGCAAGGAGAAGGTGGAAGAGAAAGTAGTAAACGTGTGTAAAAATGTAAAGAAGAATTATTAATCGGAAAGGATGAGCAACGTGTGCCGAAGAAAAAAGAAAAGAGCACTAAATGAAAGGAACGACAAATGAGAGAAGGGTAAATTTAAAAAACTTCAGGAAGAAGAGAAGGTGAGAAAGAAAGAGAGAGAGAGAGACAAAGTGATAGAAGAGGAGAGGAACGGATAAACGGCGTAAGTTGGCGTAGGAGAAGCCGTAATCCAGTTTATCAGGGCAAAGTGCATAAGATTATGCTAACCCCTTAAGCTAAGTTCCGTCGGATAAACGATATTGCAGGTTACGTCAGGTCTTCCTACCTTATGCTCTTATAGTTCCTGCGACGTCTTCATAAGAGAGTTTTATGAGGAATGTGCAATGTTTCAGGCACATGAGTTCTGCGAGGCAACGGATTTCACTATTCATTAATGATGCGAGCGATATTTGCTACGTGGAAAGTAACGTATATTATTTCATAATTATAACGACGATCATTCTCTTTGCCAGTAGTATTTTTACAAATTTAAATGAAGGGAATTAATTGACGTCAAACTGGCATATGATTGATGAGCTGCGAGCCGACTTTGTTTGTCAGACTTTCACCGCAGTGATTCACCAATTTTTTGAAATCTAAATTCGATTTACATTTTGGGATAAATGGATCTAATTTCAAACTTATTATTTCATAATGTTATTCGTTCAAATGAGCGTTGGAAAAAAAACGTTTATATCTCATTTGAAGCTACTTCACGGATTTTACTAGACATTAATATTTGTTTTTGCGTTACTGAATGCATTTTAACTGCGTTTCACGGATCGGTACTTTTTAGAACATTGCAAAAGGACGATAACCGCGGAGCAACAGAGTTTCACAAAGAAGTATAGTTCTCTAGTAAAGTCAGAGAGCTGCTCTATGAACTTCAAAGGTATTCCACGGGCACGATGAAGATAAAGTTCCCGGTATGCGGAAACTAAGAATCACAGTTATCTAGAGCATCCTTCTTTCCACGAGAATCTGCAATGTGTAGTACATCACAAGCCGTTGTTGTACGTGTGTCGTGGAATAACACGAAGATTGCTGTATCTATGTTGTCGCACGAATATCGATCGGTGTAGCAGCGCACAGTGAATACATTCCGAACGAATGATATCAGAAAGAGGAGATAGGTGAAAGCGTAGGCAGCGCATAGCATCATGACGTTGGTGAAACTTGTGTAACGATGTGCTTAAGTTGGTTTATATACAGTGAGAATAAATGTGGGTAATAAATGCGGCAAGGCCATTTTCATCATTTGAATGCTAATGCTTTAAATTCCTCTAATTTCATATCCTTCAAAAATAATCAATTCATTTAGTATTAAAAATTATAAACAAAAAATATGTAATTAGAAACGTGGAATGCAACATAAGCAAGTTATTTTACACACTATTGCCGACAAATTAGATTTTGCTTGTAATTCATTCGAATGGATGATACCTCGGCCAAGTTTACGAGAGGTCTATAATTACGTAGAGACGTCTTATGAAAAATTCGAAATTACTTCTGAATAAATAAAGATTCGGCGAAGGTTAAGTATACACGATAGAGGCAACGACCCGCTGGTCAAGGAACTCGATAGATGGCTGAGACACCCACGGGACGCCGCAGGAGCCTCGCGTGATCTCCAAGACACATGCGCGCGATTTTCCGGCTCTATCTGCCGCACGTACGTTACCGTTGCGCGAATATAGATCGCCAAGTGGAATCGAATGGTCTCCCGTCGCGATGGAAATCGAAATTTATGGTCGGACCTACGGTGCTCGCCTCGGCGCTCATGGAATTCAAGGATGCCGGTATCTACCCGCAGAAACGTGCAGGAGCGGACTTGAGGTATGTGCACGACGCTTTCACACACCACGTCGCGCACATGTACGATCGCGCGTGTGTTCACGACAGAATCGAGCAGAAATGACTTTTTCATTGCGCAGTTACATGTGCGATATGGAGAACGCATGGATGTACTGCGGCATGTAGCAGGCACACGAAGTGTCTGAGGACATCGTATGGAAAATTAACTCGCCGAATCGTATAATTTCATTCGATTCGCACCGGAAAAATCTTCGCGGCTGCCGATATCTTTCGTTCCCCGATATTGATTCGAATATTTCTGTGCGCGATCGCGATAAGGGAACATCAAGTTTTCCAGTGGATTCTCGGTGGAACAAGCGGCGGAACTCTATTACCGTTCACTTTGTAAATAAGGCGCAGCAACGAAACGCGTACGTGTTTCGCTCGTTTCGCAAATTGCATCTTCCCGATTTAGTCGACCATTTCGCTCCTCTCGCATTTGGCACCTGCGCGCGAATGCCGACCGATCGTGCGTTGCAGCAAGATGCACTTGGAACGAGAGTGTAATTATTTCCCCTCGGACGCGAGAAGGAAACTCGACGAGGAGATCATTACCCGCACTTAACGTCCCGCAGCAACAACGACTTTCGGAAGTGCCATTAACTCGTATACGCTGGATCCGTGGTTACAAATGTGCGCGCAAACGCGACGCGCAAGAACATGCCTACTGTGTATATATCATTAGAGAGAACACGCAGAGATATGGCTAGCCTAGAACAATGAGGTTTCGACTGTGCTACTGCGCGAAGAGACCAGTACTGGTGAAGATTTCATTACAGATACGGGGAAATGAGACTGACATCGTACAATGGCAATAATACTCCGATGCGCTGCAACTAACGGCCGAATGTACTACACACGAGGCTCTCCTACATCTCTCTCAGTGTAATATCCCGCTGGAGAGAAACGTGTCGTATTACGCGTCCGATAAGGTCATATTATCCATTCCTTTGAGACATAAGAGTTATGTCTAGAATGTTTCGCCAAAAAGCTTGTAAATCGTAATTTCCAAAACTTTACGCTGGCAATCGCGAGCAAAGAGACAAGAGACAAGCGGGCAAATTAGATTCATCAAAACCTGCGTTTTCTTTGGAGAACTAGAAATGTATCACACAATGCATCAGTTGTATAAAATGACACAACGTCCGGCAATTTCGATCGAAAGAAACGCAACTGATATCGCGTGATATCGCACACAAGTTTGACTCATCAAATAAATCGTAGCAACTACGAGAACTCCAGTGAATTAATCATTACTTTATAATACCGTAGCCTCTTTTGTTAGACTGCACATCTTCATGTACATCATACACGATTACGCAGCGATCGTGACGCACGGCTCATTAACTTTCTCGGGGAACGCTTTCACGTGTAGATTCATTCGGCAGTCACGTTTGATTATGGACAAGAATTCTCTCAAATGTAAGAGTCGTTCACCTCTTCGGTTAAACGCATTAACCTTGTTATAGTGATTGCTTACATTTCACTCGGAAAAGCTTCTCCGGTCCTCGTAATACCGCTGTAATATACCCTTATCATGAGACAGTCATAAAAAGTTCCGTGCTTTGTTATGTGCGCACGAGTATGTGACTTTTAAAATACAATGAAAGAATAAATATCCGCGTAAAATTCTGATGAAGAGATGCTATAAATCGCTACACGAATCATAAAAATTAATCATAAAACTGCACAAACATACTCTGCCTCAGTTTAATATTGTTATTTTATTTTTGTTGTTTTATGAGCGTATATTTTAAGTCTCGAGTGTAACAGAGACGTATCGCCTTTTGTCAATATTAGTTTTCATCAAAATATACAAAATGTACAGAAATACATAAAAAAACGCGTATCTTATTTTTTTTTACTTGTACTTTTGTATGACAATATACTTTCAAAATTAATTTATAATATACTATATACATTATATATTATATAATATAACGTTTTAATTTAAAAATACTTATTTTATAGTATAAATTGTGTATTTAGTACACAGTTTATCATTCTTGTAAACACAAAAACTTGAAGATATTGTTGTCACGCTTATTAATGTTTCTATTCAATTTATCACAATTTATTTATATATGATAGCATTCATTTTTAAATAAAAATTTTTATCTTTATAACTATAGCTTTCTATAAGTATATGTACATATATTTTTTTATACATATATATCTACGCATATTTCTCTCGAGATCCAAATTACTTGTAGAATTTATATACATAGAACTTATGTACGCAGTTGATGGACCTATTGTAGAATAGTGTGAGAATATAATTTACTCAAATAATGTGATATATATGGCGGCAAACTTTTGGAGACGACACATACATGGCGCACGTTGCCTGATTCTGACATTAATACAAATGCTTTATAAGCCGCATGTGCAATGCGTTGAAAAACATGCCGCGTAAATATTTACACATTTACATACTAGATAAAATAACAATAATAATACTCAATTTATCCGTTTTACTCAACTTCATTAGCTTCTTTTAAATTTCTTTACATAAAAATTTATGATAGCTATCTCATAAACACATAATACAAATAATTGTTCTCTTATCTCTCTTGTAACTCTTATCATACACAAATACCAAGCATTATGTATCAATGTAGAAAATGTACTTTTTTATACTAAAATTTTTAAACATACATAAACGATATGTGTGTGTGTGTGTGTGTGTGTGTAATTTTTTATTGTAAAAATATTAGTTTTTTTATGTAATATTACACATGCAATTATAATTATTTGAATAAAATAAAATAAACAATTTTCAATCATACTTTACTAAAAATAATCACATTATTTAAAAAAGTGAAAAAAATACAAGAATATATTTCAATTTCTGGTTATGCATGAATATGCTCTCCTTTATTTATAAAATTTATTATCTCCTTGCCACAATTTTATTTTTTTGTACCAAAAGTTTTGACAACGACCGTACTTACTTGTATTAGATCGTATTTAATATACAATATACATATTGCATTGTCTATGTCATAGACTCTATGACATAAAAGTTGGAAAAGATAATAATCGTACATTTTATTAAGCAGTAAGTAATTTGCAATTAATAAGAATCTATTATATCAAAAATATTATTTCTATTTTAAGCATGTTTATTGAATTTGTCGGTACGATGTCAAATAAAAATTGGCAAACATAATTAGACACGACACTTAAAACGACTTGATTGTTGATAATACCTTTGATAATAATCTATCAACATCATAACATTTATGATCATTATATTACAGACAAATGTGGCTAATAAAATTATTTGTACGTCATAACTGATATCATGATTCTTCGTAAGTACGTATCATACTTTATATCTTTAACATGTTATATCGTGTAACATTCTATTACACATGAAAGACATCCAATTATAGAATAAACACTATAATAAAGTATCAAGAAGGAAAACCATATTCTTCTTAACAAGGCGTGCTTTCCGACGTCAGTAATTCCTAGAATTGAAGTAAGAGCTCAGAAACAATCCTTGTAATAAAGAATCGTCGAACAAAGAAAAATAAGCATCGTCTCTTAATTCAAGATCGAAAATTAAACAAAATTATTATAAAGAAATAAATAATTCAAAGCAAAAAAAAGATTTCTATTAGTTTCTTCATAAACTGTTATTAATAAATCACATCAGTATATAACAAACAGTAACCCTTAGAATAGAACTTTTTACATAAAAAAATTTACTTTACAAATTGTAAATCGTAAAGTGCAAATAAGACCATAAAGAAGATAATAAAATTAATATAATTCACATTCATTAATATAATTCGACACTTCTCAATAAACTCATATTTTAACAATTTTATTTTTATTTCATATTTTAAATATTATGTTATCTTCACAAATTAACTTTTCGCACTGTTATGTGTGTATTTCGTACTATTATATGCTTCATAAAAAAAAATAATCGTCATATTTTTCTTTATTCTATTTATGTCACGTGTACATAACAATGGGGAAAAATACCGTATAAATCAATTTTTTTCTTTATATTGTACCCACATAGAGATTCGCACAACCATGTAGATTGACGTCCCTAACGACCATCTATCATCGCCCGAAAACAGTGACATCCTAATTCATGAAGGAAGAAAATGGCGCAACTAAGAACGATAGATGCGCCGTTAAGATTAATCCTCTCAATTCCCGCGATCGATGGTTCTCGTGGGCAGAATGGATTCCTTCGTCACTCCAATCTTGACTGTCGAGGGAAAGAAAGAACGGTGAAAAACGGAAGGGTCTCCGATGGTCATTTCGTCGGAACAAGGAAGCAAAATTGCTAAATTGAAAGCGCAAGAGAGATTGCTCTCAACCTCGCTCGAGAGGAAGAATCTTTACGCAATCGTTATCGTAAATCTGACTATTTTAAGAGACCTTGCCGAAGAATTGAGATAAATTCGAATTCATGCCCGTAATCATTCGTATCAATTTATAATTTTTACTTCTTGTAGTAAAACCATAGTATTTTTATTCTTGACAACTTGAAACAAACAGAGTTCAATTTGCGACTATCAATTTCCGTAAATTACTGTCACCATAATTTCCAGTAACTTCAAAAGCTCGTGGCTGCTTTGCATATTTCATGATATTTCTTTTTCCATGACATCGCATTTATGATACACTTTATCACTTCTACGTTATCACAATTCACATACGATATTTATATCGAGTATGTCAAAAATTCTCTGTAACAAAAATGTTCACTCTAAATATAAACATTTCATTGCAAAGGAACTGCAAAAGATAACATAGTAAAACTATAAATTGACAATTTAAAAAAATAAAAAATATTTATACAAATTAGTATAAACATTTATAAAAATACTTATAAAAATTACCATTTAGAGAAATTCAATATTAATTGGGAGATTCAAGGAAAATGTTTATTAGAGGAAATTTATTAGAGGTTCTCGAAAAATCTGATGTTAAGTGTAATTAAGTTATATTGCTTGTATATTATCTGCAAAATTATTCTATTCTGTTATTAATGGAACACACGCTTGACACAGAGAAAAATGATACGAAAGAGTGTTTCTAGCAAGATTCCGAAGAAATACGGTACAATATTTATTTTAACACTGTTGTAACGTAGAACGAGGAAATCTTCCCGTTAAGAAATCAATAATGTTGAGCAACTTTAACCTTTCATCACGTTGTTACGCTTTTTCAAAAGTAGTTCTTGTGCATGACCTTAATGTTCTATGAAGATCTTTCATAATGCTCTACTCAATACTTGTTATTATTACATACACGAAAAGTGGCAAAGTTATGTTAAACTATATTAATAGAATATTTTAACTTTTGAGAGTTTTAATTAAAAAGGAAACTTCAGCAATAATCCTATTCTTACACGAAATATTATTTCCCTCTATTAATTATTAAAATTTTCTAGTTAATATCTTTTTCTACATGAAAAGTAATGAATAAATAACAAAAAAGAAGTTAAGATTCTTAAGAAAAGTATTTACTAATTGCAATAATCGCAATAAATGCAAAGTTTACTAATTGCGAAAATCGAGATTCATTCGTCTTTAAAGAGTGTACTTATTACTTGCGCACTAAGCGTTGTTCATTAGTTTAACGATTAAGAGAATGCTCAACATTTTATCGACTACACACCATTAAACACTTGCATTTAGCATACTCTGCTGCAGCAAATACCTGCATTTACCACTCGCACATCCGCTAATTTCCGAATATCGCATACCGCTTGGTTTATAGTTCGACACGTAACATTATTACCACATCCGCATAATTATCATGCACTCGGTCGACGTAAAGTACCAGCAATCTGCAATACGATTCCGCATACATGTCGTAAACTCTTTAATGTTTACGAAAACTGAACAATTCATTCACTAAGCACGGTTTGTGTTACGGTTGGGTTATTGATACTTCAGTAACAATGCTATATGTACCATGTCAATACACAGCGATTCGTATTCGCCTCGCGTGGTTATGTATGTACCCAACCGGTACACAGATTTAAATAGGTGCGGAACAACACGACATAATATTATGCTCCGTAATAAAAAAAAAGTGATTAGCTAACTGATAACTTTCGTAATGTGTACAAAAGTAAGGAAACATAAGAAATTAAACTTTAATGTTTTTCAACGAATCGAAAGAAAGGGAGAGAAAATAAAAAACTATCAAAATGTAAATAATATCTAATTGCACATATTACAAAATTCATCAGTTTAATAAACACGTTCCTTCTTAGTATCCGCTCAAAAAAATTGACAAAATTATTATTATTATTATGCATGAATTTTTGTGATTGTCATCTGAAGATATTTTTTTGTCCTTTCTTAAATCTATTCCCAAATACGATATGTTCTCTTATATTGAAATAGACTGTAACAAATCGACTCAAAAGACAATCAAGCTTTCATTTGCTATCGAGCACATTCTTTATTTAGTCGAATTCGAAATCACATGAACGTATCCTATCCCAAGGGATCGTGTAAACGAAATACAACACATGCTTCGTGAGGGAAGACATCAATCGATCTTCGGCCTTTTTTCTTCTGGAATCGACAAATGGAAATTTGAATCTGGTGGAATAAAGCAACGTCGCTCGTGCTTTCATAGGTGTCGATATCGCTTAGTGGGGCAAAAGCGGATAAAAAAAACTATAGTCGTTTTATACCTAAGACAAGAAGGGTTTTTGTTCGCTTTATACCCAATCTTTCGAGACAATAAAATAGTCTATAGTGTCTATCAGTCTATAGTGGAATCGTCTTACGTCGCCTCGGTAATATAGTAGATCCTTCGATCGGAACGAAGCCAAGCTCTCAGAAAGGCGTGGTTTCGGATTCGGGCTAGATCCCGCGCGAAATAAAATTCCCAGTCACAGCCGAGTGATCGTAATTCGCAAAATGCCTACTTTCCGCGCCATATGTAAGCCACTGGGTTGTCGGACTATCGGTATGCAATGTTGGTATCAAAACGGTCCGATAACACCTGGCTCGAAATTCTCGGCACGAACGAGCTCGTAGCTGTCCCGCTTAGGAATACTTAAATGGTGGCCTAATATACGGTACCAAAGATCGATTTGCAATCGTGACGATGCTCCACTAAATGTTTCGCACCAGTGTTACACAGAGTACGATTCGATGAACTAAATTTAAAAATAAAATGATGTAACTATATATGTATAATATATAAAGTTACATTTTTAAATGTAATTAAAATACACACAAAACACACACATACATATATAGTAAAAAATATATATATATACACACACGCACACACACATATAGTAACATAGTAAATAACACGATTTTATCAGATACGGATATTACAGTAAAAAAAATTGTTGAAACAGCACACATATTTGCATACTACTGAAAAGAAATATGTTCGTTGTACAGACAGTTCGGTGACAAATTTTTTTGGCAAAGTACATAAAGTCATCAATTCGTAGCAAAAAAATAAAAAAACTAACGTGCGTTGCAATCGTTCGTCCTATCTGCATGTCGCCTCGATTTCGCCTCGCATACAAGTCAATCATCGGCAATGTTAAAAAAAAATTTCGCTTTCACCAGTCAACAATTCTTGCGCCGTCATTACATCGTTCGAATTATTAACAACAAATTGGCACATCGATGTACGTAAAAGTATGCGCAGTCTTAAGCGAAATGAAAGCGTCGTTTCAAAACCAACGCTTTCACGCGAGAAACTGTTACGATTTTGTAATTATACTTTTCGTAATATATAGGGTGATATTTCACGGCAAAATTTACCTATGTCGATCACGCGCTTAATTTCGCTACCTCAGTCAATAGTTCTTAATGGAAGATAACATAAAAGCACAATCTTGTACAATAGCATATGCCATATAACAGCTTTAATAGAAATAAACAATTCAAACTTTATCGTGACGCATATGATGTTTGTATAAAATATGTGTATTTCTTTTTTTAGCGTCCTCTCTATTACGAATTGTTCGGCAAATGATGACGTTTATTACTAACGAACGTGAGATAAATTAAATTAAACTTAATTAAATTAATTTAATTAATTAAAATAACTCAATTAATTAAATTAATTAAACTGAAAGTTAAACCCAAGAAAACGTACATTTTGAATAATATATACAACTATATTACACGGGTATACAAACGACATAAACAGAATGTTCTTTATTCCATATCTCCAATATTTCTCAATAACTACAGAATCTAAAAATATTTAATAACAATTTACGATTCTCGCGATGGAATCGATCGATATTACATGGCGACTCGACTATGTTGCGAAACCAATTGAAGCCTATTTCGATGCTTTCCATTCGCGAAAACGCGCTCACCGAAAAAGAGCAACTTCTAGTCAATTCACATCTATGGTAGCTACAAGCGAGCTTTTGTTCCGATGGTGTAGCCTGGGTCGCTGGATATATATACACACACACACACACACACACATATATATATATATATATATATATATTATATACATATGTGTGTGTGTGTGTGTGTATTGTGTGTGTGTGTGTGTATACATATATACACACACACACACTCTGCACCCTCGATTTTCCAGCCTGTGGAGGTCTCGGATCGTGCCCCGCCTACAAACCCGATCTGATTAGACGAGCGAGCGACCAACCAAGGGAACCAACCAGTCAATTCGAATTCAGGATCTCGAATTCGCGCCGGTTACGTGCCGCCGACCGTTCTTCATGTGCGTGGTGTGTGTATATGTGTATACACAACGCTACTGTCTACATACTAACATCACTCTGTTCGCATCATCCCCGTTGCATTCTGAGACGGAGACTCACCTAGATCACAGCAAACAGTGGTGAGCCCGTTGTTGTACACTGAGACTGATGGGGCAGGGATACCAGGCACATGGCCTTTGAGCTATATCAAGGTTCGGGTACCATTTAGCACGGCTCTAAGTCGCCGTTAAGGCGCGCGTATGCGGCACCTATATGTATTGTATGCATACGCGGCCGCCTTGAGTACATGTGCATTGTGCTCCCTGCTATCGAACCGAATTGCTTCCTCGGTACCCTGGGACAAATCACGGCTGTCGACGTGAATGCGTCGCGTGTACATGAACGCGGCTAGACCGATAATGTGATCAATATGTTAAAGTTACATCTCTTACATTGGAGCGGTCTCGCCTGGTGTCCCGCGTGCGGTATCTCACGATTTCTAACGTCATATGTTAAATCTGCCATGTTAAAGTCAGAATGTGAAGTTATTTTATATCTCGAACTTCTTACAAATTCGAGATATAAAATAAATTACATTACATTTTGTCGTAATAATAAAAATATTTACAATATAAATAAAATTGATTTTTACTTTGCAAATATATGCATTTTTCATTTCCGTTGCTTTGACCGGTTATAATACAAAATTGATTTTACATTGGGTATACGTATCACGAATTGTGAAAGTTATCTACATTAAATAAATGACTAAATATTCTTTTCTAATAAGCAAATAGAAATAAACGAATAGAAGCAAGCGGTGGATTCGAAGCATTCGAAAACTACGGAAATGTATCGGGAAGTTTGGTAGATTTCGCAAATGCAGGAAATGTAGAGACTTTACTGAAGTGCATGCTACCTAATGCAGCTCGTGGAATTTTTATTGACACATAACAGTTTAAATATCATGGAAAAATAGCACGGAAATTCATGCAATCCTACACTTTTCCACTTGTACTCACAGAGATATCTTCAGGAAGTAACCAACTGTGCGTTATTTGTGACGTTCATAAGTTATAGTTGCAAAAATCCAACATGATTAACAACCAACTTGACCATATATTTTTCTTAGTGCTCCCATTACCTTATCATTCGTTCTATAAGCATTATACACGTCAGTGATTTGCATTGTAATCATATTGCAACGTCAGCCCTTGTTTCAAATATAAACGAGACTATTATTACGTTAAAAAAAGATCCTGTATTAATTTAAGAACATTATTAAACCCTATTCAAATTATCAATAATAAATTCTAGGAATATTCTTCCTAGAAAAGATTTTTGAAAAGATTCAGAAATCGGAGACTTTGTATTTTCAATATTTACATGGCACAAATAACCTAATTGTAAAAAAAGAAAATTTAATAAGATAAGTGTCAACATGTTTTTCAGGGTCAACGTTTGTATCACGAAATATTTTAACTCACTGTCACATCGTCACAAATTAGCATAAGTTAACAATCTGTTTCATCATTTCATTTCGTGTGAGGCATTCAAAGTCAAATGTATTATGAGTAACAACCGTTAGTAACGAGCTTTATTTCATTTAATCTCAACGACTTCTCACGAGAAATATCATTTATTTAAAATTAAGAGACTTACTAGTGATTCACATAACAATCATAATTATGATGTTTACAAAATATGTAATTTGTGTAATGATAAAAGACATAAAAACTACATAAAGTATTACAATATAATTTAATCAAGAAAAGTCTTAACATTTATTTATTATTCATACCAACAGTTAATGATTAATCGAAAATTTAATTTTGATGCTCCTTATATTTAGTTTCAATTGATACGTAATTGAAATCAAATCAATTACGTCGGTTGTTACAGACCAAATGATTGCTTTTCAAAATGCAAACTCTGTAGAGAATAATCAATGTACGATGCTATAAATTCATGCATCTCTTCTCTCCTATTATGAATAATGTATAAATATTACGCTGGGACAAATTCATAATTTGTTCTCGTATAGGTATTCCCAAGTTCAACAGTTTCAATTTAAGCGTATTATTTTCTATGGAAAATATCAATTCGGCTTCGATTTAATTAAAGAGACCTTTACGTTACGCCGTATTCTTATGACTACTGTAAAATTTTAATTAGAAAAGTTTTATCGTGCACATTGTAGAATAACAGCAAGCTGCAGAAGCTGACCTTTTAATTAATGCCGCATTGTGAATGCATTTAGTAATAACGAGGCGGCGAGGAAAAAGCGACACAACAGGAACACTTTTGCTTGTGCGGTATACTTTGAGGTTGTAATTAGCGTAACTCACATTTGCTACAGAAATGCGGTATTTAAAGGAATCATCATCACTGTCGATGTCGTTGTGAGAGAAACGGTTTTTACATAGTTGCCAAACAGCTTCTGTCGCAATCGCTGTTCGTGCCTACAAGTTAATACGCGAGAATCGCGTTTGTTTAATGCAGGATCCGAGGTAATTACAATGCGGTTATGCGTGACGGGAAATGGATCTGCGATAAGCTTTATAAAATATTTTGTGCCACACGCTTCTCTAAGTTTGCACAGGAAAGATAACAGATATTTTTCCATTTATGTGACGGAAGTAATTACACATTCAACGCTAGATATTATATCTGAAATATTACAAGTAAGCCTAATCAGTTGATAATAAGTTGTATCAAAGTGATTATTGCTGATATAAAAATCATATCTGATTTTTAATTTTATGTCTGTCTAATATAATAAAAATTACGTTCAGTATATTATTTAATAGTATCACAAGCTCGATTGCAGCTCCCTTAAAGTATTAAATTATCTTTTCACATTTTTATGTGTGCGTGTGTGTGTGTTTGCGCGCGCGCACGCACTCTTTCTTCCTGTTATAAAATGTCTACTACATTTCTAAAATAATTCACATCTTTCGAAGCAAACTATGTCAGATAAAACATAAAAAAAACGCTAAAAGATATAGCTTCTTAATCCCGATTTGAGAAAATCCCAATTTGAGAAAAGTACACACGTTAAATTCGTTCTTTGTTTCACACAATACCTACAAAGAATTGGGTACGTATTTGACGCGAGCGCGAAAGCGTGTTATATCAAAAGAGAATAGATGGTAGAAAAATGTGAGGCAAAAGTTTCATCTGCGTATGCGCGCGCAGGCGGCAACCTCTACCTCGAAATAAGTTTAGCGTACGAAACGTTATTTGCGCAAGAAGTGGTAAACTCCGAACTCTTCAGCGGAAACTTTTGCGGGCAACTTCTCGAGTTGTAAAATCAAGCGGCGTGGCGTGTCCCTCTCAGGCGGTCCTTCGCAGATATCAGAGATTGTACCCTCCGACCTCGTCCAAGAAGACGTGCTGTGAAACGCATCCCGAGTGGTTGAATCTCATCGAATCGACAAAGTCAGTTGTGTCCTGACCTCACTGCTTGAACTCGCCCGTGATTCCAATGAAATACAATGAGCTTCTGACGTGATCCTACCTCTCGACTGATATCATAACTACAATCGTGATCACGGACGCAATTGTGTACATAAATCGTGAAATACTGCAGGAAGCTACTTTTTGTGTGAAGCTATATTACTTTTCATTTTATATAGATTACATTCATCATTTATTTATTATTTAAATGCGTATTTCAAAATAACAAATTACACCTCTCTTCATCTTCTTTCTCCTTTTCTTTGTCCTTCTCTTTTTTCTTTTTGTCACAATTGAAAATGTAGTAATAATTTTTAAAAATTTGTTAAAGCCTGACACATATAATTATTAATTGCGAAAATTAAAAGTTGACCGCAAAATATTGTTTTTTTTTTTATAGCTAAAGTTTACACAATCGTTTGAAAGAAAAATACCAATAGGTTATATCGTTTCGATAAATGTTAATTTTCTAAATATAGTAGTTCAACTTGTTTGCGGAATGTTCTTCATTGTTTACAGTATGTTATTATTACGGTTCTTCTTACATCTTTAGAACCGTGAAATTAAGTAATGCTTCACACAGTGTAACGACAGGTACCATTGTATTGTCTGTCTTCTAATTCTGCCAATTTTCCGGACTCTGAATGGATAGCCATGTGCATATAGCGGCCAACTTCACGCTTTCAACTATGGACAAGCTCCAATAAATATTCTGTTAAGTACGGTGTGTAGCGCAATAAAAGTTCTTTGAAAGTAGGTTTCGCGCTTCGACCTTAAAACACTTTAATAGTGGTATAAGAAATTTACTATGCACATGTATCAAGGCAAATTAAAATTTTTCAAATTATTTCACGGATGAATCATCGGTGTCAAAAAAACTTCTCGAATTGATATTACAAATCCAGCATGGATTTATTACACAAGGGACTTGAGATTTTCTCAAATATTTCAGCCATTGGTGATATAATTCATTAACATTGTTATCCATGCTGTGTATGATATCATCTATATTCCTATACAATGTATTTCTAAAGACTAATAATGCACCAGTGCGAATTGGATTCCTCACCCTGACACGACGCGCCATGAATGCAACTAAAGATTAATCAATGATTAATGAAACAAATATGGTATACAAATTCAAACTCTACTTCACCAGTGAATATTAAACAATAATTTCGATTGCTTATCGACCCATCTGGCAAATTATCTGCGTGCTATCGATAGATTTGTCGCTTCCTTGAAATACAGAAATCGCCAACTTTTTAAAATAATATCGATTTTAATTTTTTTGGCCCTAAATTAAATGAAGAATTTATTGCGAAAAATATTACCTCAGCCAGGACACCTGCGGAAGGGAGAGTTTCATGTTCGAATCCTGGCTGAGGTAATATTTTTCGCAATAAATTCTTCATTTAATTTAAGGCCAAAAAATTAAAATCGATATCAATTTTAAAAAGTTGGCGATTTCTGCATTCCAAAGAAACGACAAATCTGTCGATAGCACGCAGATGATTTGCCAGATGGGTCGATAACCAATCGAAATTATTGTCAAATATAGTATACCTTTTAAACTTTTTATGCTTGTATTACATAAAGTAAATAAAAACTTGAACATTTTAATTATCAATTTTGTGTATACATATATGTCCTACTTATTTAATAAATTAATTATAACATTATCTGAATTAGTATTTTAAATCTTAATTAGTATTTAAAATATAAAATTTAAAAATGTGAAAAAATTTAATGTAATACAACCAATTTTCTCTCACATTTTAAATCAATTAGAGGAAATTATTTTAACTGGATTTTAAACGGTAATTCTATTTATAAATAAAATTAATTATAAATAAAGTTTATAAATTTAAAAAATTTACCGTAATCGGTACTAACCGTTAATACGTTTACGAGATGCGAAGATAGCTCAAGTAAATTAAAATAACTCGGCAACGTGATGTAAATTTATTTCCAAACGAACAACCGCTAAATCAAAGTAAACCAAACAAACAATTACATCGAAAATGTAATTGTGCAACTTAACCGCATTTATAGAACTTACGCTGAACGTCGTCGTCTGTAAACGCCACTCAATGGATGAATAATTAATAGTTTAATCTAAGTCCTCACGCCCTGCTGCACGATTACAGCAAATATTTGCATTAAAGCAACCGCATCAACCGCGAACGTCATGGCTCTTGATTTCGATTTCGATCTAAATCGATCATTAATTATGGACGAATTAATAGCTAGCGGCATCGAGAAGGTACACCATTATTTTCGTCTCGCATTAATCCACCGAATCCATTCTACCATACAAACATTCGCTTTCCCCTAATTGCCGAACCATTTGTTCATAAATATTGATACATTTAAACCAAATGAGGCAATTCGAATTTTAATTTCTTGAACATCTATATTACGAATAAAGCTGTGTAAAACCATTTAGGAACTCGATATCAATGCTATCGCAATAATCCAAGTTTAATTGAACGGTGTCTAAATATTTTCAAACAGAGAGAGAGTTAATCTTTTATAGGCAGATTTACTGAAGTGCAATTGAAATATTCGCAAAACAATACATTCGACAAATACAAAGTACTAAATAGAAATTTACCTAACTCAAAAAAAGAGAGAGGATTAGAAAAATTAATATTTTAAAAAATTCAAGATATTAAGAAATTATCATGTATATTACAAAGTGTATCGATCGAGAAACTGTTTTTTGTTCATGAATATCATGAAAATTATGGCTCTCATAAAGAAAATGATCCCATTCTTTCATTCATTCAGAAAAGTCTAAAGAAATGTCATTCAAAACTCGCGAAAAAGTAAAGATTACTTCTATTCTAACGTGTACTAAATTTTTAGAGAGAAGTTCGCATCAAATATTTGATATAGAATTAATCGCAAAAAGACAAAGAATTAAATCACAATTGCGTTGATATTAATACATGATATCAACAGTCTACACTATAACTGAAATGATATTCTTCCGAACACATTATCGACTGGCTGTCTATTAATAAGAAAAGCGAAAGTTCCTGCTTTCAAAACAGTAAAGAGCATACATATATCTCTCTGATTTATCTACATCACATCGGCAAAAAAGAAGAAATCCTATTTCGTTCGGTCGGAGCTTAGGTTCCTCGTGCGACATAGCATATGTGCACGTACGAATGGACCGATCGATGGATCGCAACTCCAGTTGCCTCTTCATTCATCCCACCTTTGGCCACCCACGAATTGCACACTATTCGCTTACACCGACATTCTCGGCGTAACACGAGGGTCGCCCACATGAAGCAGGAAACTTTTACCGAAGAACGAAAGCGACGTAAAGCCCCGGCCAGATTGGTTTACTTCGGAAGGCCACTTCGCTCTGGATTCTCGTTCGACGTGCCGGATCTACCATCGAAAATCTTCTGCGTTTCGCCCGCGAGAAATCCCTGCGTACCCTTTCCTCCATGTTCTTCTTCGCGTCCACTGTAAAGATCCCTTCGTTACTCGACTTCGTCAAGAGCGCCGAAATTACAACACTTGTGAGGATGGGCGTGACGTTGTCTAGAGGACCACATTGGCGCACCGCCAAGAAATTGTCTCACGAAGACGTCGACACGCGAATGCTTCTTTTCAGGTCAAGAAGAATACTATTTTATAGGACAAGTTGGAGTGAATGACATAAATAATGGAAGCGGGAGTCGCGATTGGACGTGGAATACATAATAAATTCAACAACTGCGGCAAGTTGACAACTTAGCGTCCTAGCGTAGAACTTGATCAAGAAAAAGATCATGGAACATCACGTTTTGCGTAAAACTAAAAAAAAAAATAATAATAAAAAGATTCATATCTCCAAGAGTTTCTGAAAGTTTAATTACTTTTCTTAAGCAGTTCAGTATATCTACCAACTTCAGAAAAGTGTAGATATATTTATAGCTCTCAATTATAACTTTCAACTGTTTTATTTGAATTCTATTTAAATTATATACAGATAGATTATTGCTTTCTCTCGGATTTTAACGAAAAATTATTTACTTTTCATACCGGTTGCTATCATATAAAAATTCGGACACCAAAACGGTACAAAAATTTTTTATTCTCTCACGATAGATCGCACCGCTTATAGCCATGAAAAGACTTCGTTACAGTTGCCAAAGTTCACAAGAATGGAGTAATTTTTCGCAATCAAGATCGCGTTGCCGGAAAAACGGACGGATTCAACAACGGCAAACTCGTGACGAAAAATGACAGTGGTTGAGACGCGACATCTCAGTATGCAAGGCAGAAAATGTAAAACGCGCCTTCGCGAAAATGGAATATTAAGCTCATCTGCAAATGGTTCACTAATTAGCGCAGTCATGACGTTCCCAAAATGTTTCGTACCCTCCTGCTTTGAGCCATATTCACCCGCGCCTCGAGTTTACCGTGACTGCCATTGTCTGTTCAAACAATCCGCCATGATTAATCCGGAACGTTTCCTTCGAAAACTATGACCTATCGTTGGACAGATGGCCCAGCCAAGTCGACCACATTTACGCGGTCTGACTGTGGAATTTATGCCAATAAAGTCCTTTAATAACACGGTAAGGGTTGTTGTAGTACATAGGATTTTAGAAGTTAAAACGAGAAATAAAATGTATAAGTAATCTTTTTGGAAAATTAACTCCAAATTTTTTGTCATGGGAATTTTCACTTGAAAGAAAAATTTTTTTCTACACATTGTTATAATGAACGCTCAAAGAATACTATGATCTAAAAAAAACCCAACAATTTCTTATTTGATTTATACACAATAAATATACTTCTTTCACTATATAAAAGTTTCTTTTAATTAGTCCAAATTTAATTAGTCCAAAAATAAGATAGTTTGTCTTATTAATGGATAAATTTCAGTCTTTCTTTTTGAAACTCGTATGGCGTGAATTTAATTACTGCGTGAAAGAGTGTGTGTATGTTTAAAGTAAAGAAAATTAAACATTCCAGATTTGCATTAAAAATATCAATTTATCAGAAAATTAATTGTTACATCAATAAACTCGCATGTTATCGATCACATAAAATGTTATTTTACAAACAAATCGCGTCGCGGGTCTCTTTTTACTTAGGCATAGACAAGCGATAGTGGATTTCCGATACGCCTATATGCAAGAAATTAGTTGGCAGGTTTTCCGATCGAATCGCTGTCCCAAACGGGCCGTTCTTTATTAACGAAAGGATGAACCGAAGGTGCCGCGCTGGCAGAAAGTTCCGAATATGCATGGCTATGCAATTCGCGCGGTCCCTAGAGACGCAAAAGTTGGCCGGGCAAAAAGCGGCGGAAAAACGAGACGTAAAAGGACGAGAACAAGCGCAGTAGCGGTAGTAGAAAAGAGGAGAGGAAAAAAGAGAATGTCGCGCCACACGAAGAGCGGCCGGCCATCCATTTTCATTCGAAGCGAGCGATGCCCCGAAACTTTCAAAGCGGCCGCAAAGGCAATACGTAATCCGGCTTCGGTGACGCGCGGACTCCGCCAATTTCACGTCCCACTATTTTGATCGAGGTTAAGGTTACACCGTTATACTACTCCCGCGTGAGCGATTCGTTTTATTAAATTCTCAGGCTCTGCCAGGAGAAAGTTTGCATTTCCTAGCAACACCGAACGTGGAAAGCGACTCTAGAAACATTTTAATTTGCTTTTGTTCGTACACAGCTGATAGCCATCGGGACGCATACAGAATGCCATTTATACTTTACAAGGTAAATGTCAAAGCATCAGGAATCGGTTGTAACGAAATTTCTCTCGATAAATTGAGATTCATGTTTTTCTATCGTATTTAGAATTTTGGAAACGTCATTTGTGAGCGAATCGGAGGAGCAAAAGAGTACATTTTCTCTGAAAAGATATCCGTTACGTCAAATCAATTTATCTTTCGCAACTACATATCTTCCGTTCATCGCTCGAGGTCAATCAATGTTCTACGCAAACGTAAAAAGTTTAATCTCAGTCCGGAGTCAGTCTAGATTAAACGAATTCGACTTGATTGCAAGTTCAATTAATGGAGGAACGTTTCATCGAAGTTATCTACCGGAACACGTTCATCCAATCATTTGTAACCGTCGAGTTTAAAATTGGATTTATTTCGACATTCGTTAACAGTTCTGGTTGCCTACCGACCATTGCTATCACGATATTTTGCCTTAGGCGTATAAAGGCATACAAATACCTTTATCAAATTATGAAGCAAACAGCATAAATTCCAAAAGTTTGATTCTTAATCACGTACGAATGTAATTGTTTTATCTGAATAATATACATTGCATCGTTAATTGCTACAAGTACATCGCAATATTTGATTAAATTATTTATCATGGAGTTCATTATTATCTGCGTAAAATTATTCTATCTCTAGTGCATGTAAATAAATCGTATAGAATAATTTTAAAAGTAAATGAGTTTTAAATTCTTCAGAAGCGCGTTGCGCGTGCGCATGTAATCAACTCCACATTTTTTAAAATTTTTTATGAGAACATAATTCGTTCATAATCTCCTCAATTTCCTCCACTTTTTTATTTTATGGATTTAATCATTTTAATTTCACATGAAATCGAAATGATTAAACATTCATCGTATGAAAAAATTCCTCTCCAAAATTTCCTAAAATTGTCATGTACTTTTATTATATATAGAATCATATATGTACACCATAGAAGCTTTATTGATGTTGAAAGATGTTCGTTACATGAAAGATGTTTTATCGCATGGCAGTCTTGGCATTTTCTCAATATCTACCATCTACCGTGGACTGCATCATCTGATTTACTGATAGCGACAGCAAACGCCGATAATATGAACGGATGCGTCGCGTGGATGTTTTGATGAAATGATTGGAATGACGAGGGTGAATGAAGCGCGTATTACGAACCGACATACGAACCCGACGCGAAACTGCGCGGGTAATAATCATTACCTACTGATAAGAGCAGCATTACCAGATCACCATTGTTACAAACGTTATAGAGGTGAAATTTAATTTGTCCGTTCAACGCGCGTTGCAGTAACATACCATACCGGATATAATATACGTATAATACATAGCCTTGATTATAAACGTGATATGCGTTTGTTATTAAATCTTCCCTCACCCGACGTAACCGGAAGTAATACAATATTCAAACAACAATTTAGAAAGCTTTGTTGCGTACCGATTTAAGTAGGTCGTATAATCAGAAGCTACTAATGAGGAGTGTTACATGCCTGACCTGATTAACAGTTAATACGGGTATGTTAAAGCGGCGCAAGTGCTTCGAAACACAGCTTGCATGTTTCCACGTTCGGGATAAAATGCAACATAATCGCACATGCCTCGAGTTTTTAAATTCTTCTCGATTTGGATTTACGGTCGCAGAAAATCCATATACATTAATTCCTTATTCGTTGAATATATTATATACATTCCATAATTTTATCTTTTACGAACAAAACTTCAACACACAAATGAATCGAATAATGTACTTTATATTCATATGGTAAATATTATTTTTTTAATTATTACAAATCTTGCTTTAGATTTAGGTCAAAAACTTTATATCTAATAATTGTGTAACGTACATATTGCATTGTCGCAAAATGTAACTCAAAAAATTAAATAAACTAATCATATAATAAAAGATTAATATTTAATTATTACTTATACTTAATTATTATTATTAATATTACCACTTTACAGAATGTTAAATTACAAAATATGTATTTCTTTTTTTAGATATCAGAATATTTTATCGAATATTTAATAAAAATAAAAAATTACATATATTTATTCAACTATACAGTGGCATTCTATCTTTAGATTCAGGTCTATCGTATCGTTGCCACGTTTCACTTTTCACAGTCCGGCAAACTCGCGATTGCGAGAAATATCTTACGATTCTTATTGCATGCAATATTATTCCCGATCGAACATAAAGACTTTCTTATTTTTATTCGTCAATATCAGTATTTAATCGAACGTTTACGTGTGAATATATTTGCAAAGATCCTAATTAATTGGCGCCAGATAGCCGGATTACAAAACTACATACAAATCATTATCTTTTCACACACAAGCAATCTTGTTAAGAAATTGAAATTTGCTTGGAATTTCCTAGTACATACTTGTCAGTGTTAGAGATTGCTCATTATAATGAGCAAATAGAACTCTGAAATATCTGTTGGCGTCACGTCACGTTTACAGACCTTATACAGACCATTACAGACCCTTTCAGTACTTCTTTAACGAAAATAACCATTACGTTCATTTGATCAAGCACTAAAAGTTAGCCCATTTAGCCACTGACGTCTACTGACACAATAAAATTTCAAGAGAATAATTGGAATCTTCGAAATTTCAAAAAAGTATAATTTTGTTCTTGAACATCCTGTACTTTCAAAACTAAACCATTTATGACAAAAGTATATAAACTTTTCTTCATAAACAAAATCAAAAGAAACTACTTCTTTAATTTTTAGAAGTACTCAAAAATTATTCGGTATAATATTTTCTACAGATTAATTAACTCATTCATATAACATATATATTTTCTATAATTATAAATCATTAATATTATATTACCGATGCTAGATCTCACTTATGAATCTCAGTTCGTTAATTTTAAAAATATAAAAAATAAAATTAAAGCATAAATATGGAAACAGTTCCGCAAGGCTCATTAGATTAAAATCAATAAATAAAAACAAATTCAAAACATAAGCCTTTTTTTGAGTCAGAATTTATGTATATAACAAAGGTTACAAAAATATTAAAAACATGATAAACATATCAAAATTAATATACATACATAAATATAAAATGTCATACTTAGACGCGTTTCAGCTCACTGAGTCCTCTTCAGTAACATAAAATATCGAGAATGTGTAAAAGTCGTAGTCAAAATTTTAAAATGCAATGAAACTGCAATCGCGTTGTCGTGGGAATGTTGTAGTCATATTTTTAAGAATAGATGTCGAAAACTCTCTCGGGTTGAATATATCTGTGAAGTGATGACCGCTAACTATATATAGAACTTACTATTAAAAAAGTAGAAGGAATAACGAAAAGGTTATTTTAAATTAAATTCTCAGGGTTAAAGAAATTTGGAGTTGAATGTGTTAATATTTTCTTTAGAAAAGTTGGATGAACTCAGTGTGGAGTAGATATTTTTTGTATAACATTTAAAAATAAAAATACCTGTTCTGTTCTTCATAGTTTTTAAAGGATGAAAGATATTGAATATGTCTATGTCGATGTTAAGATTGAAACCGACTGAGAATAAAATTCAAAACAGGTCATCACTTCATATAAGTTACAGATTATAATGTATAAAACAGATAATGTATAATGTATAAAACAGATGTAATAAAACAGATTATGTGTACAAAGTAGGGGAAGAAAATTATTTGTTTTCTTATGTGTGTCATAATGTCAGTAAAGTTTAAGTTGTTTGTATTCTTATTATTCGGCAAGCTCCAATATGATATCTAAATAGGTTTTATTTAAATGTTCAGAATAGATATTTTTAATTCTACTTCAGTAAAGCAAAACGAAATTTGTAGCTCTTAACACGTCTCGTAAATTTGAAGATCGGACAGATCTTTCGGACCGATCGATCGATCAAGGCTGCGGTTGCAACCTCGACTAAATGGCGTCGATCATCCTAATGTGTTTCAGCTGCCAGAAAGTGAATTACGCAATGGCACATTATACCATCGCCGCGCCCAAACGTGTCTCCCTCCTTTCCTCTCTACCTCTTTTTCTCTCTCTTTTCTTCTCTCTGTATCGACGAATGTGCGTGAACATATTCGAGGTAAGGTTAAACTCCGGTGACATTTTGGACGACTTTCACCGTGCAGACCCGGCTACAAGATAGCTGCTTTCTTCGTCTTTTCATCGTCGTCGCGTCGTATCGGCGCGGCTCAGGGCGCGGCCCACGATCGCAAGTCCGATCGAAAATGGTACTTACTACTTATGCGCAATATCCGCAATCTGTAGGATGGTCCGCGGGATTCTCGTTGCACGACCATGACCGAATTCCACGCTAAGAAGGAAATTAGATGGGGGTCTCTGCGAGACCGAAATAAATAAGTGTTCAGCTCGCAAAAACTTGAATCCTCTTGCAAAACACATGGTAGATGTACAGAGTTTCTATTTCTACACACATACACACACATACATATTTATCGTATTTATACTTTTATGTCTAATTCATTTTAGAGAGATGCAGAGAAACTTAATCTGCCGTGTCTCAGTGAGAGTATTCTGGCAGCAAGAAATTAAATGGCATAGGCAGTCGATCAGACTGAACTGGATTAGAATGAGAGCAGCCGTTAGCAGTCTAAGTTAAAGTCATTTTCTTTGCTGTAGTTTGGATTGCGTGTCATCGGCGAGATATTTCTATCGCATCGTGATCGGACGACGTTAGAGGGAAAGCGAGAAACATGCGCAAAAGTAAATACAACAACGCGACACGGAGCCCTCTCCGCCTATATAAATGCATTAGCGCTTGCATTTCCTCCGAGATTTTTTTAATTTTATCCTTTCCACCGCGTGAGTGAGCCGCGCGTTTTTATGCACTGTGCAAGAAAGTGCATTCTGTCCGCCTTCAAAGTAAGAGATGCAAATAATTATTATTACGAAATTTTGTGCGATATTAACATACATTATACACATCTGAAAAGTATGTTACTATGTTAATATATACAGAATTGATAAACATGAGATGTTAAACTGTCATATTTCTTTTTGTAAAGTAAGCAATTAAAATAAAACAAGATTTCATAAAAATTACATTATAATATTAATTATAATATTAATCGCACAGAATTCGGTTTCTACGCTGGTGTAGACATTTCTCGAATTTGTAAGTAAATAGCAAGCATAGGAAGTTTTAAAAAGAGAGCGTGAATACCCAAGAGAGAGCAGTGAGTACTATAAACAATTTTTTTTATTTGAAACATTTTTTGAAAAAACTTCTTCTTTTCGAGATATTCGTGTGTATTGATTAAAATGATCTGTATATTATATCCTGTATATTATATCTACAAGAAAAATTTTATTCCCAAAGATTCAAATAATAATTATTTGCATAATGAAAAACAATGTAACAATTTACAACATTACTTTTTATCAAATAATATATTATATATACATATTTATAAAAATATAATATGTTTCTAATATAAGATTTAATTAAACACATAAATTATGTAAATTTATCATATCATTGTCATATGTACATTAAATGTATTATAAAATTTAATATAAATACGACCATAATGGTCCAAAAACATTCGATTATTTTTTGTTTAAAAATAAAAATTTTTAATGCTCGATTAAAATTCAATTTAATTTCTTTTTGTTTAAATATATGAAATATATAAACATGGAGAAAATTAAAACTAATTAACTGAAATCGGTAATAATCGAATCTACCATCTAAAAGTATTACAGAAATTTAAATTAATATAATATTACAATTAATATAATATTACATTTTCCAAAATTTCAACCATTCTCTAGAGGAAAAAGGCGCTCCCTGTTCCGCGGCCACTAAATGGTTCATGAGCTTCACTCTTTCACGTAACTTCCAAGAAAATTAAAAAACTGTAACGTTTTCGCCCGTGTTTCGTGCAACATTCGATCGCGGAAGAAACAACTCGTCTCGTCGAAGCGTTACGAGTTACGAGCAAACCGCTCGTCCGCGTGTAGTCACGCGTGCGGTCGCTCGCGCGTGATCGTTTGCGTTCATATCCGAGCCTGCAATTCCTTACAACCGCAACCTAAGGTCCGAGGTTCTAACTCGCAACGTAAGGTCTTATCGTCCATCTAATTCAAATTGAGAGGAAGTTTAAATAATGTACAAAATAGAAAAAGCCGAACACAAATGAGAGCCTCTTGATTTCTAATTAAGAGAGTAACTCTGAACACTATTGATGTAGTTAAACGCTTAATGAATCTCGAGCTGATTAAATGTATTTAATAAATTAATAACAAACAAATTAAAAACTATTAAATCGTAAATAAGGTCAGAGTGGTAACAAAATCCGATGAGGAAGGAAAAAGATATCGCGATTTCGCACTCATTGCGAAAACAGCTATCGACTAACATTGTTGCCGGCCGACCGGCTGGTTACAGTTGGGATCGCGAATCGAAGAGATAGCCGCAGAATATGTAGGGTGCAGCGAAAAGTGGTTCTCCTTGGGCCTCGGTGCCGCATTCCGGCTTGCATGCATCTCCTCTCCCGGCGGCAACGGCGGCTTTTTTCCGCGCCGCAATTGCAACGTGGGCGACGTAAAACGGACACACCGGACCCGCGTTACGGAACCGCTAACTGCTAAGTGCTATCGCACTGCACATCCTAAGGTGATGACGTGTCGTCGGCCACTAGAGTTACAATTACGGTCGTAAACGATGCACATCCCGACAATGATGACTTACTTTGAATCTCGTAAAAACTCCTAAATTTTCTATGGTGCTTGTATCTCACATATTCGTGACGATCATGTCAAAATTTTTTTTATTTTTCACATGTATCAAATAGATTAAACTTTGATCGTTAGAGCTTTAATTTTTTAACACTTTTAACATTTATATAAGCATGTAAAATGTAAATTAAATAAATGGGTAAATGTCATACGTAAGTAATGGGACAGAATTCCCTGAAAAAATTTTTACATAGACATATGTACATATATGTATATATAATCATATATACATTATATATACATATATATAAAATCATTATATAAAATCGTAAATGCAAGTATCTTCTCTTTGCCAGTGATGGGAAATACCAAGGAAGGGGCAGTAACTGACGTCAAACTGGCATAAATGATATATAAAATTGACGTTTATTACAACGTTTCGACCTTTGATTTAGGTCCTCTTCAAGTATATTTAATATTCAGTCCAGTAGTCAATAATACAAAATTTAAAAACATTGATTTCCACATAGGTAAATCGGTTTAGAATATAAATAGAATATAAAAGAAAATCGAGTATAAAAAGTGTCTGTTGTTAGTGACAGCGAAGTAAGGACGAAAATCGTAAATATTGTATTTTTATTTTTCAATGTAATATAACAATTGGTTTCAGTCTCCTTTAATATCTCATAATTATAATTAAGAGAAAAAGATTAGAGATTAAATCCTATAGGGAGTGAGACAATTATATCTTTATAAGGATATACGAGGAATAGGAGCGAAAGGAGGCGAGGAGATGTAATCCTGAAAACATATGAGTGGTTCCGTTCTGAATGTAACGAGGGAGATTGCACGATCGACCGGTTGATGCAGCCATTGTGCGAAGAATCCTCCTTTCTATTTGGAAGATATTGTCCGCGCACGAGATCTAACGGTTTCACGCTACGATACATTACAAACATGTATATGTACATATATATATTTACGCAATCTTCATTTTAATAATAAATTTTCTAAGAATGTTGAATCTTGAATCAATTTAATAAAAATATTAAGCTTTCACAATTAATAAGCTTTAAAATTAAGCTTTAAAAGAAAAAAAATGTTTAAAAGTTAAAAAAAACCGGCATTATTTTTTTAAATTCTCTCTGAAAAAAGTCGAAAAAATCTCCAAAGCAAAATTATACATAAAAATAAATGATTTTAGTATATCATTTTGTATCTTATAGATATTGTACAAGTGTATTATAAGTTTACCGGAGAAATGTAATCGGACTACTAAAGTATTCTCTAAAAATCTAATAGTATCAAATTGGCCACTTTTACACTCATATTTTTTCTCTTACAGTCTTAATCTTTCATCATTAAGAAAATTAAATAATTTCTACTTAAAACATATAATATATTTAGATCCTCCAAATTCTAAGAACATCTTATATTCTACAATATAACTACGATAATTCGTAAATAATTAAAAAATTGCCAATAGTGAACAAATAAATAAATAAACATGTCAATTTATGATCAGACTGAATCTTTTATGCTAAATATTATTTGCGTAAATTTACATACGTTTCACATTTTTCGTACATTTGATATTAATCTGCTAAAAGCGTGAAATGTACGTAAATTCACACGAATAATATTATTTATTAGCATAAAAGATCCAGATCATAAAATGATATGTTTGTTTACTTATTGATTGGTGAGATTGATCAGAAACGGTTACAACTTCTTTCTCTTCAGATCTCCAGATTCTAATTTACATTTACACTGTCGAATTATATTAAGAAATGATATTACCAAACTTAAAATATAAACACAAATATTACATTCTTCTAGAAAGTAAATTACACAATAATAAGAAATATATTTAAAACGCCAAGGTCAGACCTGGATCTTTGCTGGCCAATCAATGATTTGCGTGCCGACTAATAGTCAAACTTAAGATGCGGTACCTAAGATGCGTGCCGACTTAATATGTCGAATTTTAATTTTTGCAATTAAATCACCAACTTAAAATTAACATCGATTTTAAATATTGGTGCTAAATTAAGACCCCACTCCGCCTTTTTAAATTACATAAATAATTTATTGCAAAAAATATTACCTCAGCCTTAAAATATAGAGCTAGAGTTAAATATTCATCCATTTAGCTGAACTACACCAATCTTTTGACTAGCAAATCTTTCGACTAGCCAATCTTTCGACATGAGGCAATCTATCTGCCTACTCATTATCGGACAGAAAAGGCGTGCGAAACGGGATACAATCGGAGTCCAAAAACTGGGTGGCATTTAAAAGTCATGACGCGAGTAACGTAATGTCGTGTCATGCCGTCGAGGAAGAGGAAAAATTGTTCTCGAAAGCGCATCACAGAATAAAAGTGTCATGAATCCAAAAGAAACGGCGGATCACAGAAGAACACGTGCATCTGGTTGAATTCGAAATCGCACTTTCTTTAAAGTGAAGCTAACATCAACAAAAATTTCTGTGGAGAAAAAGAGAGAAATTAGAGATTAGATAATCGATTGTCTCTATATTAGACATAATAATTAATTATAATAGTATATTGTTTTCATAATTTTTTTAACTTCAAAAAATTTTATGACTCAAGAGTCAATCGCGTCTCTTTCAAGCTGACTCGTTTTTTAATACATTTGCAATCAGAATATACTCGTAAGCGCGTTTGGAAACTCGACGTGAATCGAAGGACAATATAGGGGAATAAAGGCGGGGACCTTGAAAAGCGGCGCGGCAATACCTTTCATTGAAATTTCATCTGCAGGCAATCTCCCGGCCCGATCTCCTCGTGTCCGACGCGAAGGAAACACGAAATAGAGAATGCAAGTCGCGCGCGTGTAGGAGGAGCAGCCGGCCAGCCGACTGATTGACATTCGCGGTGCATCACGCACGTACCACGACGCCGAGAAACAAGTCTCCCGAAGGAAGGTGTCTATGCGCGTGGAAGGTGTCAACAACCTCTTGCGGCACTCTCCTCCACCTGCGCTTTTTTTCACCTCCCACGCCGCTTCGCCGACGATTCCTCCACGTCGCGATCCACCCGGCAACGAGCTCCTTTTAGACGTTGCTTTAATGCAATACATAATCGATCATTGCGAAAAGACTCGATTAATTTTTTCATGAATTAATGAGCGTGAGCAATTAAATTTCTTCATCAGAAATCACAAGAATCTTCTTCATCAATTATCAAAAAGTGCATAAACGTGAATCAAATTTTTTTTTAAATCTATGGAACTACTTTATTGCTAGAAAAATATCTTGAATACTACTTGAAAGTTAAAAATTGAAATTTATCTGTGATTAAGAGAAATCTTGAAATATTTCATATAATCTTTTAAATATATAAATGTATAATAATTATGCCTCAAGTATGTTTTATTTATAATTAAAATTTATAATATTTATGATTTTTTTAATAATAAATATTATTATGTGGAAAGTAATCCATCAATTTTACCTTTCATACATATCATATTTTTATGTTTCAAAAACATAAATCTGCATAATACTAATTTATATTAATTTATAAAATTTCGACATAACTTGTCGACATAATTATTTCCAGAAAAAAAATACGCGACTTAAAAATATAAGAGCAAATCTGTCATAAATCTGTAAAGTTCCTTGCATGCATAAAATAATTTTTCTTGGAATTTAAAAATGTCTAAAAAAATCAGATATTTAAATTAACCAACTTGCCTCCGCAAGGAACAACATATGGGAAAGTTTGCGTCTGCATCACTGTAATAAGGTTCAACTGATTGAATTTCATTTTGTGCATTTCTTCAGAAATCTTTGGCTAAAATTTTCAACTAAAGGAAACTATAAAATCTTAAAAAAATCTTAAATAAGATTTTATTTCGGTTTAAATTTGTCAAAATCAGTTTATCATAATTTTCCAGTTACAATTTAAATTATCATTTTAATATTATCTTGATTTAATTTTACTGATAAAAACCGATTTTAATCGAAATTATATTGCATAAATCTCACTTATCTTTTCAGTATTCCTCGACTTAATTTTCAATCGAAGCTATATTTCGTATCTTTTTTCAGAGTATCTTTCAAAACATTTATCAAATAGATAAAAATCACTGTTTAAAGAATATTTTTCACATTTTCTTTTCTTCAAGTCAACATTTGATTTAATCACCAATTTATATATAAGTAAATATCTTAAAATTAAGTATTAATTATAATATTAATAACATTTTCGCTTACTTCTTCAGTATTCTTTGCAATCTATTTTTCATTAACTTCGATTTTTATCTGAAATACACATATATACACACATACGTTGTGTACAAACATTACATATAATAAAAATTTAAAAAAGAGTTTAAAATCCCTTTACTTTCTATATCTTTATTTCCTATCGTCGTCAATTTTTTGTTATCTATTTTGGATATATGTTTATAATGTAATTTATATTAATCTTTTCCGATAAATCTTCCGTTCTTACGATCATCCTCGAGCATTTCGTTAGATCGTCCTTTTGTGTCATCGTCCGCGAGTCATACGATCTTGAGGAGACGGTACGCGCGGGTACAGGCGCGGATGCTGCGGACGATCCGTCGAAAGTGAGGAGTACCTCACTTTCACTCCCGCGAGCGCGATAGATATGCCGCGGCAGATGCCAACAGATAAAATCGCGAAGTCGGCAAAAGCCAGCGGCGCACGATCGTCCATCCTCTCCTCCTCCGCAACAACGCTATTATGCAATTCGCCAGGGAGATGTTACCTCAGCATGTTGCCAGAAGCTGCCGACGCACCAAGCGCGAAATCGTTAATAGGAGAGGATGAACGTTCGGAAATTAAATTTCACGTCGCGTTACCGAAGAAAAAAGTCGCGAAATATGCCTGCACAAGAGAGCAAGCCAATATTTCGTGGGTCTTACAAAAGTGATTAAGATTTATTATCCCGTTAATTCTTATTAATATATTCCATAAAATGTTGGAAGGAAAGAATAACATTGTATTTCAGAAAATACATTAGACGACGTATGCGATATAACTATACAATAAAAAGAAAAGTAATAAAACAAGATAAGAAACAAAGTAATAAGAAAATATAAATACAAGAGTACAACTTTATATACACACATACAAAGGAAAAAAAAGTTTAATATCCATAATAAATAAAGATTGATCCATACTCCATAAATAAAGATTGATAGCCATATAAAAAAGTAGTTTCGTAAATGCATTGAGTGATTTACCATCGAGGTAAACAACTTATTAATCAGTTTTTGACTCAAGTTTCTTCATGGCGCCTTCACCTCAATTATATTATATATTAAACATCCCGTTCTATTATCGGAACTCGATCGCTACGAGAAAGCCTCTTCGACCTTCAACAAGATTCCTATGAGAGGAGGATAATATGTGAGACAGGAAGAAATAAAAGAAGGAGCTGCGACCACGTATAAGGGGATCCTGTGGAAGGACGACGGGTCTTGCCCAAAAAAAGGAGTGAGGCCGGATGGGGCCGAATATTAATCGCGTCGAGACACACGCATCTTTGGCACGTTGAACACGTAATGCCGATCAGTATACCGCAATAATGCACTGAATGCGACGCAACATTACCGTTATCCGGCGAGGGTTCGCCTTTTTTGTCGTCTCGGGACATTTCCTTCCCGTCGACGTCAATCTTAAAAATGTGCCTCGCATTTTATTCGAAACACACGTGTCGCGCAGCGTTTCTTCCTCTTCTAGAAACTCTCACACGTGTTTTTATATTCTGCGTTTTTTTTTAAATTAAATTGAAAATTAAAAGAATAAATGAATAAATTCAACCCAACAGAAAAATTAAAAAGTCTAGTAGAGTGAGTAGTTAACCGGTACAGAATGCAATAGAAATTTACGCGGAGATAATAATATTTGTTATTGCTCTACCGACGCCATCGCGAAAAATACGGAAGAAATTCGATTTAATGTTGAAATGCGCTCCGACATGAAAATATCTTCCGAGCTGAGGCGAGGCAACTGGTGGTCGTTAACTTGGAATATAATACTGACTACGATCCGTATAGGACGTGAAAGTTATCACCGGTGCCGCGAAAACTCGCTCAGACTCGCTGGAAATCAAATCGCTTTTACCGGAAGTACCCACGATGATAACGCGTATGAGAAGTGTACGGAATGCGCATACGGTAAATGCGTGGCATGTTATCGGCACTTTTTGGCCAACTGGCTATCAAGTCAAATTTTTCAAGCGGTAAGAAGGATAATAAGAAAGATATTACGCAATGATAAATAATCTGATGATAATTGAGCTTTGTCGGTAAATTAAAATTTAAATATACTTGTATGTTCAATATATGTTACTATTATTTTTTATATATTTGTTATATCATACTTATATAAAAATATGATATTGATTTATGTTGTTTCTTTCAATATAATGTTTATTTCATTGTCATATATTCTATTATCACCATAATACTTTTCCAACTATTGCATTTTATCAAAACACAAATGTTGGATTAGTCATTTTAGCGACAGAAACATGCAACAATCACGTGTACAATATGTATCCATTACTTATTTTTTTCGATTTGATAGCTAGTAGTAGTAACCATTTATTGGATGTGCTTATAAATCTCGCGCATGTTCGTTACCTCACTCGGGCAAACGACGGTGGCGATGCGATTTTATTCGAGAAACTGGATTAAACGGAGCGAGAAAGTTCCGTTGTCGTCGTCGTCGTTGAAAGTGTCCTGCATTAACATGTATGCCTACCTTGGATCGAAATCGTCCTTGGTCTCAACAAGAAATATGTGGATCGATCGTTTTAAAGGAACCTCGAAAGAATACTTCAATTGAGACCGTCAATTTAGAATTATATTTATTTAGAAATACAATGTCCAGTAAAGAACATAAAGAGTAAGAATCTAAATATTCACGTAATAAAATCCGATAAAAGAAATATAATATGATCATTGTATGATTTATAGTTTCTTTTTATAATTAGCGTAAAATCATCGCAGACTGAAACATTTTTCTTTAGATAAAATCTCTTCTAATCGAGTCCATACAAATTTTGTAATTGTAATGTTATTTTTCACATTCTTTTTTTTTAATTCTTTCCTTTCGATCTTAAGACTTTCCTATCTGACGAAATAACTCGTCCACTGTCGCGGGAAATGGCGAAATGCATTGCAAAACCTGTGCAACTTTCTTACGTGACAATCGTAACAGTCATTGAAAATGTAAACGGATAGTGAGTGAGTACAGAGTGATCCGATTGATTAATACATGACTTTTTGCAATATTGCAAAAACTAGTTTTCAAAGTTGAAAAGCTCTAAAAAAAAGCAATTTTGTATAAATCCAGGAAACATAAATCTTAGAAAATATATCATTTATATAAATTTTTTTCCTTCTTCTTTCTTCTTTCTTCCTAGGCCTATATTCTTTAATAACTTCCTCGGTTCGTTCGGTTCTCTCTTTAATAAGATATTATTCCATATTTTCCGTGGACTATCAATACTTCTTTTGGTTGACAATTTATCTCTAGCAATTTTCACAACTCTTTCCTCTTCTATCCTGCTTATATGTTTGTTCCATTCCACACTGTTGTACACTTGTAAAGATTTGTTGTAAATATCTTTGATATTGCATTCTTTTTTTATTTTCACTTCTTTCTCCAACAAAGTTTTTGAGATTTTCCGTAGAATTTTCATTTCCGTTTTAAAATAGTTTAGATGTATATCGAATCGTATCTCTTCCGTGTAAGCAGTATTGGTCTGAATGTTAATTTATATTTTTTATCTTGATCTTTTTGTTTGTTCTGTTAAATAGTATCGTTGAAACAGCTGTCCTATTTGCCTTAATCATTTATTCTCTGACTTCTTTTTCTATATTTCTGCAGCTGAACAGCCTATATCTAGTATTTGAAAGTATTTCTTGTTAAATGATTTTGCCATTTACTTCCAGATCGTTGCATTTTCGATGTTTATTTTTACCCCTTTTTCCAATTCTGATTTACGTCGTCCTAGCACTATTCTTTTCGATTTCCTTTATTAACCGGTAGAATTGTTTGGTTAATTCTAGATCGACCCAATATTGAATTTTTGTTCACTTAATGTAAACTGATATTTTTGGAGTATGGTTGCATTCTCAATCTAATCTAATTATGGTCGCTATGTTAACAGAATTCAGAATTCTAACACTAATGAATGTATGTTCTGTTGCTGATGTAATCTATAATAAAAATTTTATATAAATAATAAATCTATTCTCTAAAATCTAGTCTGAAATTTCAATTATATCTTCAACAAAATCTTAATTACATTATGAGTTATTCGTATCTATTGTTACCAAAAAGATCATAATCAGTAAACATAGAAAACTTAATCAATCCTGTTAGTTTCTAAATGACGTAAGTACATTTTTACGGTTCAGGAAATAAAAACTCTAAATGAGAGCCTACTGAAAATTTCTAGCATTTAAAAGTAAAATGTGTATTTATACAATATTTTCTATTTTAAAAACTTATAAACATATTAATAATCATAAACAATTTTACAAAATAACACACAATAAAACAAATTAATTATGTGAAATTATTAATCAAGAAATATATTTTAAGATATAATCAAAAAACACGTTGCATCAATCAAACAATATAGGAATTATTTAGAAATAAAGAAAGACAACTGTATAGTAGGTCATTTAGATGTGTCATTTAGATTCTGATGGATCTTAATTGAACATTTTATTGCAATCGTACTAAGATACCGTTAAAAAGTTTTTTTTTTGTGTAAACTCCTTAATAATTAAATTCGTATAAAAGAATCGTGAATTAAATTTGCAGCGCTTTTTTCATAGAATATATATATAAACAGTTATCTCACATAATCCGTTTTTGTAATTAATTATTTGACTTTGAATAGCTATCTTTTTT
>CABEGB010000412.1:0-37526 GCA_901521435.1 Crematogaster levior | reverse complement strand
AATTATCAGAACTCTGGAAAGGCAATGCACATGCCCGGAACTATACGAGAACTATTTTATAATTAACAGAACTGTCGAAAATCAACCAGCGTCTCACCTCTATGCTCGATAATATGCGTTTTTCGGGCAAAACAATTTTTTGAATAAATTTCTAATTGTTGAAATTATCAGAACTCTTTGGAAAGGCAATGTACATGCCCAGAACTATACGAGAACTATTTTATAATTAGCAGAACTGTCGAAAATCGACTGGCGTCTCACCTCTATGCTCGAAAATATGCGTTTTTCCGGCAAAATAATTTTTTAAATAAATTTCTAATGTTGAAATTATCAGAACTCTTTGGAAAGGCAATGTACATGCCCGGAACTATACGAGAACTGTTTTATAATTAGCAGAACTGTCGAAAATCGACCGGCGTCTCACCTCTATATTTATAGATATAGGGATCGCTTGTTTTAATTTCATTTGAATTAATATGTTTTTGTTTTTAGAAGGCAGAACTCTTCTTAGAACTCATGTAGAACTATAAATCTTTTCAATTCGAACAATTTCTGATAAGGAAATGTCCGTAGGACAAAGTGAGACGCTGCGTGAAGTTGGCGTCTCAGTTTGTCCTAAGCGTTTTTTAGTGTTTTAATGGCCAGAACTATTTGTTTAAACTATCAGAAACTCTAGAACTATTGAAAATACACTCAGAACTCCCATTTATTTATGAGTTTCCACGAAATGATACGCCAGCTTCACACACACTATTTTAGAGTATTATATTTAATGATAGATTCCATAAAAAATAATTTAGGATCATTTGATCAATGATTGTTTGATACAACGTATTATTATTCATTTAGAGTAATAGTAAAGTAATATATTGTAAAATAAAGTAATATAAGTTAAAGTAATATAAAATTTGTTAAGATATGTCTTGCCGTTTAAATATATCGCACTCAGTTTTTCTTTGTTTTTTTTTAAATATAATTGCAAATTACTTTGAAAAAACGTTACATTACTAAAATTAATAGTTTGCACTATTTGTTACAATCAACATACCTATTTTACAATTGGGTACGTTGTATGGCCAATCACAAACCGTTGTAACAGGATTAAAAGCTGTTCCAGGACCACAATCCATCACATAAGTAACACCGTTTACACATTGAAGGAACTTTTTGCACGTCTCTGGATGAGGCAATAATCCGGTGAAATCCACAGGACATGTAATTTTCTTTACTTCTAAATATTTCATCTTGTCGTGTTCAGAATTTACATTTGGAGGTATAAGTGCAATTTCTTCATCAAATTTAAAAGTATCTGTATAATAGAAAAGATTTAAATTTAATTTTTGTTACATAATGACAAAATAAGTATTTCTTCGAGTAATCATTTAATATTACCTTCACAACCCTTTACATTATGCGACCAATCGCACACACCAATAGCGGGATTGAAAACTGTTCCAGGACCGCAATTCATAATATAAGTTACACCATGCACGCATTGTACAAATTTCGTGCAGTCTCCATGATGTGGCAATAAACCGGTCAAATAAGGTGGACATTTTGGTTCCTGTCAAATAAATCAATAAAATAAAGTGAGTATATCAATATATAGAATATATCTAAGAAGAAACACTTTGTTTAAATCAGATCAAAGTAAATAAATTTAAATTAAAAGACGAAATTAAATTTCGATTTATGTTATGATGAAAATTAATACATTGTCAAAAAAACTCACTTGCAACTTCTGTGATTTTCGATTAATTTGGGAATCAAAATCTGGCTCTTTGAAATACATGGATTCATCCTCGTAGCATTTCACTTTGTACGGAAAATCGCATTCCAGAGTATCAGGATTAAAATGAGTGCCTGGAGCGCATGGTTGAACAAATGCACGACCCTTCCAACAATTGACAAAAAAATTACAATCTGGTGGATAAACAAATTGTCCTGTAGAATTGTCGTCAGGGCACTGAACACCCAATCGAGAATTATATCGAGCCACTTTATGTTGTGATTTTCGTGAAAGAAGTAAATTTTCCTTTCGTGGTTTCTATATAAAAATACAAAATCTACATATATATCATTAAAATATACGCAAATAAATGTCACGACGTAAAGAGTGAAATAAATTTAAAGATTCTTTTAAATATTTTTTAAATCTCTTTCTCTAGAATTTAGTATACCTATACTTTTTCTCTTTCTTGAACCATTATAACGTTTATTTGACAAAGTTTATTATATATTTTTCAAATTTATTTGTTATCTATATATACCAGTAAATACCAACTAACAATAACATTAAAACAATTACAATTTACAGTTTCCCACTCAACATTATAAGTGTAATATAATAATACATAATAGATACATTGTTGAATAAAAAATTGTAATATTGATGTAATGTTACTGTTAGTTGGGTGTTTGCTGGGTATGTATAACAAACAAATTTGAAAAATATATAATAAACTTTAATCATATACATATGTATGCATATACATAAAAACATTTTATGTCTCAGTAAGGAATTGTTATATTATATAATCTTGTATAACGTATCAAAAAATTCTACTTGCTGAAAAAAAATTACCGTGCTGTCAGTAGCTACGCCTTCGTAAAAATCTTCATTTTCGAATGCAATGTGCGTTTTTTTAGTTTCATTTTTCGATGGATGCTTATGTTCAAAATCAATCTCGTTTTGAGGCCGACTATGATTCCTATATTTCGATTCATCCTTAAAATGTCCATAATTTTTATCAGACTCTGTCAAAACTCCATCAAAAGGAAATTTTAAACTTTCTTGTTGTTCCAACTTATCGAATTCAAAATTGCGTTTCTGTTCTGGAATTTTTTTTTCAGAAATTTGCTTAGGAACTTCAATTTGTGTTCTTTGTTCAATTTCGCTATCCAAAGCCTTTCGCCAAGGACTCCAATTCTTCGTCCTAGATTTGGGTGTAGTGTTATTCTGTGATTGATACCATGAAGAAGGAGATGTTGTTTGAACACGCGGTTCTTTCTCGTTGTCAGTTGAATGCCAAGGAAGCACCGATTCACGACGCTCTGGTGGTTTTGTAGTTGTCAATCTTGGATTATAAATCTGTGATAAAAATCAACACAGAAAAACATCAAATACTTTTATTGTTACATAGTCTTTTTTATCTAACTTTTGTTGCAAAATCAATACTAGAATAAATGAATATTTGTATCAAATTTCTTTATTTTATCAGCGTAAATAAAATCAAGAAACACAAGTCTCACGACAAATGCACACGTAAGCGCACAAGCAGGAAACCGTGTATCTACGCAAACTGCGAGTTGAGCAGAAATACTATTATCAGATCTCTATAACAACTAAACGGATCGACTTTTTATTAAACTCAATTGCTCGTGATCTTTTTACATAGAAGAAAAGTGTTTTTATTTTTTCTCTTTATTCTGTACAAGTAGAGATATTATAATGTGTTTAGCTAAATAAAGCAATTAAAATTTGCAACGGAATCCACGGAATCCAAAATATGTAGTACAATTGTATCGTGTAATATTGAAATTATTTTGAAAGTTAAGCGTTTATTAGTATAATGTGTATTATTATTGTTATTTACTATTTTACACAATAGACTTTTTTAAACAATATATAACAGTATTTAACAGTATATAGATATAAGTTTTATATGATAACTAAATTGGTGTTAGTTTTTAACATCTTTGTACGCGGAAATGTATACGCTTTTTTTACCTTTTTTAAAAACGAAATTTTGTACAGTATTTATAATATATACTTCGGAATTACTAAATAAATTCCTTGTATTGCGGATTACAATGCAATAAATTATATGCGCAAATAAAATATGAATAACATATGTTTGATAATTCTTGAATAATTGCTTTGTTCCTCAATTTTTGTTGACACAAATGTTTTACTTTAAAAATTAAAATTTGAGCACTGTTGAACAAATTAGTCATGTATGATTTAAATATCATATGTGATTAAAAGATTTAAACATAATTTTTTAAAGTCCTAGCAATCTAATAAATATTTAAATTAATATTGTTTAAGAACATAGTTAAATCAAAATTATTGTCATATTAATATTACTCTATATGTGACGTATGGTAAAAATTAAGAGAAAATATATTGGTGACACATTTTCAGTTTCTATATAAAAAATTATACATTTCTGATTATCACATCTGATAACGAATTTACGTACGAATTTTAGATACATGTCGTTATATAACTGGCAATCAATCAACGCAAATATTTTTTTTACCCAATTAGGTTCTGGTTTCACAACATCACGTTATTTATTATATGCATATTATTGCATTGACATTGCATTGGCAGAGAAAATAAAATTAAGTATATCTTTGTTTTTAAAGTAATAAATTTAAATATAGTAAGAGTTTCCTCACTCTATAGTCCAATTTTGGAAAAAATGATAAGGTATAAATTTTACATTTGCAAGTTTGCATTTTTGTACGCATTATTATACAGGGTATTCCACAACTCGCGACTGTAATTTTAATAAAATATTCCTGAGCAAAACATAAAATAAAAATCCAAATACAAAAATTTCAAGACTGTAATATTTTTCTAATAGGAGGCATTACATTTGCATTACGATGAATCGGGTAATTTAAAGTTTGCACGTTAAGGAACGGTATGCCGCACGGTGAAAAACGTTCTTGCGCTCTTACTGATTTCTTACTTACTTTCTACTGATAATCATAACCACAAATACTAAAAAATATTAAAAATAATAAATATAACAAACTGTCAAATTGTATTTATAAAATGTCGCAAACAACTTCAAGAACAATGTTAATTTTATCTCCATGTGATATATCTTCTCTGAGCGCACAAACTTTACACTATTCGATTCGTCTATACTTTCCATTTGAAAAGTATTATACAGCTTCAACCATTTTCGTACTATGATTTTTGTTTCATTTTTTTGTCAAAAAAATGTCATTAGAATTACACTAAATTTACACGAATTGTGGGACATATTCTGTATATAATAAAACATTGACTTTTGGAACATTGACGATGCTAAATTTTTCTTTTTCACTCTTTTATTCCAATCTAGTCCATAGGATACGTTATTAGAATTTTTAAACGTAGTCTTTCTTGTATAGAAAAATAAAAATAAAATAAAAATAAAAAAAAAACTACGTATATCACTAAGTCATTCGCAAACACGTAATCCATCACATACCGCGGAAGAAAAAACAGCTATATAAATAAGGCAGAGAGTGCCGAAAAAATAATGAAAACACAGTATCATTTTGAATACTTCCACGATACACCAAGCATAGTACTATACTGATCTTCGTATAAAATCAGAACTTGAATACTGATTGGCGTTGCTTTAACTAGAAGCAGATATCAAAATACTCGAGGAAACAAGTGCCCTGATTCATGGAAACCGGAGGGTTATCACTTAGGTCGAGGATCGCATCTCGACAAAAGATAATGAACGCAAAAAGAGGAGAAGAGAGTTCTCGGCTTGAAATGTGTGCTTAAGCACACGCACATAAAAGAGAAAAAGGGATGCCGCAAGCATGAGAATCGACGCAACAAACAAACGACTGCAAACAGAACTATTTGCCAAACGGTGAGCGAGCAAACTTCTGTTTGTTTATGATTATTGCAAACCGACTTTATAAAAGGACCGACATGAAAAATACAGATAACATGGATACGGGATAAGAAATGGATAAGATTACCATGTAACATTTTATTGAGCTCCTTTGAAATTTCGACAAGAAAAAATATATATACATTTACAATAAATTAATAAAATTTCAGATTTATAGAGTTTCCGCGAAAACTTAAGTTGCAGCTGCTCGTGTCGGTGAGTGCAAGTGAAAGTAATTGAATTAAAAACGTAAGTGGGGGGAGGAGGAGGGACGACACGTCTCCAGTGCACTTACTACCGCTACACATTACACATTATTATATATGTATATTGCTACAACCCTCTGAATATATCAACACTATATAAAACTTGTTCCATTCTGTACAAAGAAAAAAATAACACATAAAATCTATTAAATGATGATCTATTAAATGAATTATATTGTATAAAATATAGCAATTATATTATACGTCAATTTTTACACATGACCTTTTGAACAAAGACTCATTACATAAATAATGTTACTCTTAATTTATTTCATTATATTTATCACTTCATTTTATGAATTATGTTGAAAGGAACTAAAGTTAAACAATACAATAAAAGGTAAAGTTAAACAATACAAAAAACGAGCGGGTAAATATTAAAACTTATGTTTATATTAATTTAATTTTGTTGTGTAATTATTTATATGTAATGTTTATTTTAAATATTAACGAGCTTACACACATGATTTTTTGAAGTTTATATTATTGATTTGATTGATTTTTTGAAGTTTATATTAATTTGATAGTCTTCCATATATTGCCTAGATGTAATATATGTATTTTTATTTTTAACCCTTTTTTTCTTGTGGAGAAATGCGTTACGCATACCACTGACCTCGGACCGGAGGTCATATGAGACTCCCCGGGATTTAATTCTCCCGGGTATACCCACTAAAACCCCACGGTGATCGACTTCCCACACTTTTGGAGGGATCCAGGAACGGACTTGCATACCTCCGGGAAACCCTAGAATTCTAAACATGGGTAAATTTTATTCAGTTTATTTTCATTTGCTCATAATTCCTGGAAAATAACCGAAATTCAATTTTTTTATTTTTTTTAAGTAGATAATTAGTACATTAAGAAAGATAATTTCTTTAATTAAAACCTGACTAAAACTGAAGTTTTAAAAATAATTCTGTTAATATTTTAGTGATTAAATAAAGGTGAAAAAGTTGTAATAAAAAAATAAAGCACATGTTTTTTTAAATTCGCTTTTGTTTAATTGTAAGTTGCAATGGGTAAATTTTACTCATGTTTAAAATTTTAAAGTATCACATTGTGTGTATGCTCCATAATGCATCTTTTCATACAAGCAAAAACAAACACTTGGCAATACACTTTCGGAAACTGCTGTATAAACTTTCATGACACTAAAATAATTAAAATTTAATTTTTTTTAAATCGGTGTAGAACATGTATCGAAAAAGATAATTCTATTAATATTTTTGCGATTAAATAAAATTGAAAAAGTTATATCAAGTAATCTCAATTTTATTGTTAATTTTATTAATTTTTTATTTCTTACTTGAGCTACAATAAAACTGCGGTAAAAATGGCACAAAATCGAATAAAGTAAATAAATAATTAACCTGTTTAAAAAAACTTAAAAGGTTAATTTTTTTGTAACTTCTTTTTAATTAAATACGGTAGATAATAATAAACATCAATAAGTTAACGAATTAAAGAAAACATGTATTTAATGTAATTGATATTTAATGTAAGATATTTAATAAAGATATTAAATAAAATAATAAAATAAGACAATCACTTTAATTAATTTCACTCATCATTTTTATTCTCTTGGTTGCAGCGATAAAGTGCTGCAATAACAGAAGCAAGGTCAGCAAGCGAAATGATAATATCGAACGAAATCTGAAAAGCTATTCAGGTACAATTTCAAAAACATGATTGTGGAGAGTAAGAGATTGTGGTATTTATCGCAGATTACGTCGTAGTTTAGCGGGAGTTTCTCGCAAAAACTGCGCTCTTCCTAATGTACGCTGTAAACAAATTTATAGAATGAGCTTATCTGAAACTGTAAAAAATCGGTCATCTGCTTGGGATGTATAAAGGTCGCTGCGATGCTCTTCGCGTTCGTGCGTCAGACATCGTTTGATCGTCTACCATTGTACATACGTTGCATAGCATCGGTGTATTTGCTATTATGAGCAACGATGGATCGCATTCATCATTCGCACAATCATCATTCTCAAGGTTGGCAAAATTAAATAGGTTTCTGCAGTTTATTGTTACAAAAATAATTCGCGAAAATAACTCGCACACAAATAACTTAACAATTTCTTAATTTTTGGGTGTGTGCCATTTATAATTTAATTTTTTTTATTAGCAACAAATTAGGAACAAAGAAATTACTTATTGCGGTAACGACATGGAGTTTCAATAATGAATAAAACAATCATAATTTAAATTAATATCATAATTTTATTTATACAATATCAAATATTCATCCAAAACAAGAATATATTTTTAAATCTTTACAATAGGTTCTCGTGAACTAAAATTCTCTCAAACACGATTGTTACATCCTGTACGGTCTCTCAGAGGATAGTCACAAGTATTTATAGCCGGATTAAATTCTGTCCCGATACCACAGCTCATCACGAAGCAACCACTCCTATCGCATTGTTGGTATTTGGTGCAATCGCCCGGGTAAGGCAATACTATTGAGTTTCTTTCTACTGTATACTGTAAACAAATAAATCCAAATCATCTTTCAGCTACGATAAAAAAAAAATTATATGAATAATGATGAAGTATTTTTTTTTTATAAAAAGCTGTGGCAAAAGCTACGGAAATAGAAAAATATATAAATATGAAGAAACATATTATCTGTAAAGGCAAATATTTTGTTAATAGCATAATCATAGTTCAACACATTTATCTTTATATTTATATTTTCTAATCTAGTATACACTCTATAGCTAATAATTATTTTGTGTAATGTATGTACATAAAATCCACAACCCATTCAACATAAACCTCCACAAAAGAATTTACGAACATCTTAAAGATATCTTTAAGACGTAAGATGACTTTCTCTGGAAGTCTGTGCTATATGGGACAAGTGCGCTATGAACCATATATAACAATTTTATGTACAATTATATAATTATTAATTATTAATTAATTATTGATATTTATATCAATAATGATAAAAAAGACATTTACGTATTTCAAGCGTATTACTTGGAAAGATGAGGAAACGCTTTATTATAATTAAAAAATTCGAACAAATATAAGATATAAAATAATAAAATAACTTACTTTAAATCAAACATTTTTAATTTCCACTAAAAAGCATTTGCTTTGCTCTTATTCATGTTACAAAGAAACATTAAATACAAAGTATACAGAAAGTATACACAATTTACGTATACAAGTTTCCATATCCGCATATTGAATGTGTATCCTATTCCATGTATCTAGATATCAATGCACCACCTTAGAATTCTAAACATCTAGAATTTATGTAAGTCCTAAACATTAGTAAATTTTACCCAGCGCATTTTCATTACTCTCAGAAAAATAACCGAAAATCAATGCTTTTTTTTTTTTAATCGGCATAGAAAACATCGAGGAAGATAATTCTTTAATATTTAATATTTAATAACAATGTTAATATTTTTGTGATTAAATAAAGTTGAAAAAGTTATAATAAAAAATAAAACATATTTCTTCAAAATTTACTTTACCTAAAATTGGTCGGGGTTACCATATGCAATTTTACTGACCTAGGACTGAAAGATTTAAAACTCTGAACTTTTTCGACTGAAACCCACTCATAATTCATAATGTGAAATTATTGCAATTGTTAATAAAGCAATAAATAGAAGGATTTATTTATTATTTTGAATGATTAATAATCATTATTAATATTATTAATAGCCATTATTATTAAAAATGATTAATAATAACTAATAATATATAATAATGACTACTACAATTATTTTTTCCATCAATGATCCCAATAATACTTTAAGGCTTCGACAATATTTCGCGGGTGCGTTTGGCAGTTTAAGACTCTTATGCTTCGCTCAAAACTTTTCGGAATAAATAATTCCTATTCTGAATCATTCAGTTATTTCCTAGATTTTTATTATATTTTCTAGGGAAAACGGAAATAATTCCAATTAGAATTCACTAACAAAGAATGAATAAACTAAGGTTAAAGTTAAGCGACGTTAGTGCAATCGGCCTTTAAAGGGTCTTTACACTCATAGACAAAAGTGCAAGCGTTTTTTCTTACGGAATATATAACCAACAAAATGAGTTCTCTCAAGATCTCTACATTCTACAAAACAAGCCTCTGGGTTTCTATATCATATTTTGATACAGAGTGAGCTTCTTCAGGAAATATATATACTAGAAATATTGAATATTTTTAGTATATGTATATGCTTCCTATTGATATGTTTAATCATCGATATATAGTACACACAAACCTATATTCATTCTCTGTATGCGGGATACAATTCTTTATATATATATATATGTATATATATAGCATATATATATATATATATATATTAGGGTGGTTCTTATTTATACTACATCGAAAATTTAAAAAAAATTTTTTTTGTCTCACCCCTTAAAATGGTTCCATTTTATGAAAAAATAATTTCTAAGGATTTAATTCTTATTTTAGGACATTTAGACGCTCTTCGGCACTCTTTCCCGTTATCCGATTGAAATAAACTTTTATAGGAATTATTTTTTCATAAAATGGAACCATTTTAAGGGGTGAGACAAAAAAAAATTTTTTTAAATTTTCGATGTAGTATAAATAAGAACCATCCTAATATACAGTAGCGCTCAAAAGTATTTTGACAAGGACAATAATTGAGCTAATGTAATACAAATAAAGACACAAATATACAACTATTTTTTATTGGAAGAAACTTGATTTGTCTACATATTTTTGTAAAAGAAATTGTAGTTTGATAACAAAATTACAAAACCAAGCTAGAAATAAAGAACATGATTGATCAAAAGTATTTTGATACTGTAATTAAATAAAAAATTTTAACGCTTAAACATCATCTTTATTTTTAAATAAATCAATATTTAGTAGCATATCCATTAGCCTTTATGACAGCATTGCAACGAGCCGGCATCGAGTCGACTAACTTCTGTATTCGATCCAAAGGAATTTTTTCCCACTTCTCCTTAAGAGCTAAAGAATTAAAGAATTAAAGAAAAAGAAAAAAAAAGAATAAAGAATTAAAGAATTAAAGAAAAGAATTAAAGAATTAAAGAATTAAAGAATTTCTTGTTGTCAAAATACTTTTGAGCGCTACTGTATATATATATATATATATAATATATATATATATATATATATTAGGATTTCTTATTTATACTACATCGAAAATTAAAAATTATATATATATATATATATATATATATATATATATAAAATAAATAAACCCCATATATGAGTACACACGATTCAATCTGCGTATATGGAATACACACGATTCAATAGTTATATTCAATTTCCTTAAGTAATAAGCTGACGTCAAAACAACATTCGCTATCAAAATAACATTTTTAATGACATTTCGACACCAAAACGACATAACGTTAACTTGCTACTTAAGTCTGATACGGATAAAATCAAATATAGGTAAAGTCAAAATACTACACAAATTAAATATCCAGGATACACAGGATAAAATTTCTGTATACCTTTTGAATACCATTTCCTCTGCGGATGACCAATTGACTTTCATTAACATTAATCTTTCTAGACTTTTTATTTGCATATTTGTTAACATAATACTCACAGATTGTGTTATTACAAATGGTGCTGTACATAGTATCAAGCATAACAAAACTGCGCAAGACTTCATCTTGAAGATCGTTCTTTGATCGCGTTAATCGTTTGACTCAACTCAATTGCCTTGCTTCGCTAAGAAATCGATCTTATATACAAAACCTTTGACAGATACGATTAAGGAAATGTTACATTACTATCACGCATACATCTTTCCTATTACGTTTCTTGTATTTTCGTTATCTTTAGTTTATGCAAAGGGGTAAAGGTTATGTGAATCGACATTTCTCAAGAGCATCAATGGCAACATCTAAAAAAGAAAAATGCACCTGCATCGCAATAAAATTTTGATTTATTATATTATTACTAAAATGCACGAGTATTTCTTGTAGAATACTGTTTTTAACAAATAATATAAAATATAGTAAACTTTCAACGTAATATTTTGGATGACATAAAAAGTTCCACTTGTTTATATATATCTTCTTTTCAATTTTGTAATTTTCATTTTCTCACTATCGTGCATCTTTACATTCTATTTATAAAATCTTTCGTGCATTTTATTTGATAAATTATTATTTGATAAACGTAAATAAATAATTTTGCAAATTGGATATCATTGTAAATTATTTTTTATAAATGAATAATAATGCATATAATGATTACATTTTGTTACATTCTATCACTTTATAAAATTGTTCTTTAAATTACTATTTATTTCCGAATTTTATTTAAAATTTTTATTTTAAATTGTGACAAAAATATATATAAAAAAAAAACGTAACATAAAAAACATACACCTACAAAATTCATAATTATTACAAGGAGACATGATCAACATGCTTAAATCTGTTTAAAAATTATATAGAATTATTTAAAGCAAAACTAATATCATATTAAAATTTCAAGCCAATAGCTGCGTTCGACAATTGCAAATTTGAGACATCGGAGTGCTCTTTTCGCAAATCATTCGAAATACATATCTGTTTGCTCTCATTTACATTCGGTATTAACAGTTTCAGGGTAAATCGAACTCCTCGATTCGCTCTGGATTCAAAGTTCGAGCTCGTAGAGAAGATGATTGTTTACGCGCGAAAATTGAATTGTGTTGATCGATAAAATGCAATTAATCGAGGAAATGTATTTTGAGTGTTTTATTGGAAAGAGGTACAATTGTTAAACTTTTAGCATGTTTAAAGTTCTGTTTTTATTATCGCTATCGTAAAAAAAAAAATCTCGAACAAAATTTAAAATTTACAAAGCATGTGATCTTCCATAGTAATATACATATAAGCTTTATAATCATCAATCATAACCGATAACATCCCGAAATGAATTAAGTGAAAAAACGGTCAAAATCCAGTCACAATTAGTTCACATAGAAAACTCAATTCCTAAAATATCGAAACAATATTTAAAAAACTCACGTGAAAAGATGACAAGTTTTACTAGTATAAAGCACAATGGAATCAGCTCTGAGCAGCTCTAAGAACTTTGAATCGTTCAGCATTAAGTTTTAGTATAGTTTGTTCAAAGTTCACGATCATGATTCATGTTCGACATTTACTCGCTCGCATTTCATATTTTTTTTTCGAACGCAGTACATATAGTTTTCTAGAAAATAAAAGTTAAAGTTTTTATCATATATATCATATATCACATTATATTACTTTTAAAATCCTTTAACGTACAAGCTTATATGTATAGTTAGGGCATGAAATAGGTCCTTTGCTATTCAATTGAATAATGTTAGTCACAAACATTTTCTTATAAGTTACACTCTAAAGTGATTTACAGTTTTAGTAATTTATTTTTGTATTTAACTTCAAAAAAATTACATTTTTAATTAATAGAACAAGTAATAGGTCAGAAAAACGAGCGAATTCAATACCCCAAATATAAATATACAAAGTTTAATAGAACATCATAATAAAAGTTAGACAGCTTACAAAGCTTTCTTCAGTAACATAAAAAAACAAAAGAAAAAACAATTATATGAACGAAAATAAAGTATCATAAAACACAAATAGCAAACAGCCATATCAAATCAATGTTACGCGAGTCCAATGAATAAGCTCCGTAGAAAAATTGATATAAAATATAATGTACAACTAATTCATCGTTGATGAACAAGAATACAGTAATTATTACATATGTATATATATATATATATATATATATATATATATATATATATACACTACCGTCGGAAAGTTTTGCAACACCCTCCAAAAATGAGTTTTCCGCGAATTTTTAGTATATAGTATAGTATATAGTTAAGGGGTAACACTACCTTGTGGGGTCAAAATCAAGGTTCATTTTCTCGAATTTATTGTGAAAAGGCAAAACAATTTATTAAAATTCAGTTTGTTAGACATCATTGTACATCTCTTATAGTATATAAAAAAATTTTTTTTAAATCATTTAAAAACAAAATGGCAGCACAACATCTGTCGGAATAAAACATCTTTTTTTTTTATGACCTCCCTGGCCGTACACCTACAGGTCACAATTGTGCATCTAGAATAAAAAACAAAAAAGATTTTGAAATTACATCAAAAAATCTAGTGAACGTCCGTAGAACTTTTCAAAATATTGATTTTTTAAAAAATGGCGTCAATTTGAAAAAAAAAACACGTTTTTACGGAAAAAATCGGCCGAAAATCGGCTATAAAGTCAGTAAATTTTCATAAATCAAAAAGTTCTACGGACGTTCACTAGAAAATTTAATTTTTTAGCTACTGTTAAAATTTCAAGTCAATTGGTTGAAAATTGTAGGCGCTAGATTTACGGCCAGCTCGAAAAACATGGTTTCGAGTAAAATGCGTTTAAAGTTTCAAGTACGTATTACTTCTAACGGTTTTCCTGGCGTCAGCTGTTGTCCTAGCTTAAAAATTCGAGTAGTAGAGACATCTAATGGTTTCATTTTCAAGTTTTATCCTATAATAATAGTGATCCCTACTATACCGTTATGGAACGCGCCCTAATGCGTTAAAGAACGCACCGTGACTTTACTCGGAAAACCGAATTTTTCGGCCACTTAAAAAATTTTTTTCCACATAAAATGTTTTGGGCATCATTTTTGGATAGTTAAGGAAGAATTTAAGCCAATAAAAAAAAAATGGAAAAAAAAAATTTACAAGGTAGTGTTACCCCTTAAGTCAAATTAATATGGAAAATAAATGTAATTATAAATTATTACTTAGTTTTCACCTAATCAAAGGGATATATTATTTTCCAGACATGTAATTTGTACTCGTAAAAAGAGCAAACAAAAAAGTAGGCTTAAAAATTTTTAATAAAATGAAATAATCAAGTGGGTCATGAAAAGTTGCCGTTTTCGTATTGCTATAAGCATAAGTGTTGTCTGATAACGAGAATTAGGCGCGTTGGTGGAAGGATGCCTCGATTGTGTGAAGAAGTAATCAAGAAGAGAGGTGGCCATATTGATGAGTCTGCTGTTTAAATTAAAAATATTTTTTGAGCTTTTTGTTAATCATTTTTAGTAGTATATACATAAATAAATACAACTTTTCATAAAAAGCTTATTACATTTCTTTTATTATTGCGGAAGCTATAGGAGCTTAAATTGGTTTTTGGAGGGTGTTGCAAAACTTTCCGACGGTAGTGTATATATATATATATATATATATATATATATATATATATATATATATATATATATAAAAGATATTGTTGTTTCAAACACCGTCAGCTTCCTCCGGATTAGAAGTCCGTAAAGTCCAAAAATTAAATTCAAACGAAGTCAAAGAAAAAGATGTCTGTCCACAATATAAAAAATTAAGATAAAAATCCTCAGATAAAAAACACTGAACAGAAAAAACAATCAACATTTTTTAATAAACTTTACTTTTTTTATCAAATTTCTTACAAAGTTTTTCATTAGTTTAGTCATAAAATTTTATTAATCCTTATTTATATTAAATTTAAAAAAAATCGTTTTTTAGTGAAAAATAATCTTACTAATTATGAATATTACGGTATGTAATTAATAATTTAATTTTCTCTGTGTTTTGACTGTAATACAAAAATTACGAAACCAGATTATCACTATACATCGATCGTTGGAACCATATCAATCATCGTTAGAATCATATAGTACTGTTGATTCATAATTCCCATAAGGATAGTATACCTCCCGTAAATAATCAATACTACCTTAATTAAAAATGCCATAGTTTATTATTTATGCAAAATTCTATTTTATACTTAAATATACATTACTATTTTAATTCTTTAAAATGTTGTAGATGTTATTTAATATTTTCTTAAAAAAAAAACCATTTCTTAAATATGTATGCATGTTTTCCTTATCCAAGTATGTACCTCAAAATTTACCTCAAAATTTACCTCAAAAGACATATTTGTCTTCAATTCCATATACAAAAATTTATAAAAATTTTATGATATCAGGAAGGTATATGGGTGGGTGGGTGGGTGTGTGTGTGTCACGCGCGCGCGCGCATGCATATCAAGATGTGTGAGTTTATAACAAGGAAAAACTATTTCTAAAACTTATGTTTTAAATTTTATTTGTAAAAGTAATTTATATACATATATACAAACTTATAATATATAAACTTATATATAAACTTATATATAAACTTACATATATAACTCATAAAATATGTTCATATCTTCCGTGGAATTTTCATTTTTCTTTCGAAACGACACTTAGCTGCTATCTTGTTACGTAATCCCAAATATGGATGTGATGATTCGGATTTAGTTATAGGCACCTTTGCAAAACGACGTAATTTCGGAGATAACAAGATTAGATTTTGGAAAAGACCAAATGCACTGCTAGTTGCCCAATATAAGCTCAAACACTATAAATAAATTTTTTATAATATTTTTATATTTTTTATATTTTTTATAATAACACTATAAATAAATATTTCAAATTATGTCTTACATATAATTAAGTTATTTTTATAAAAAATTTTTTTGAAACTTACTGATGGTACAAACATAGCAATAGGAATCATACCAATTGCAGCAACTCTTGCTAAATTGGTCAAGTATTTTTGCCATTTTGTCAACTCTTTCATCCTACTCATATAATTTATCTAGGAATAGAATTAGAATGACATAAGGTCCACACAAAATATAATTAAGTTTTCAGATTTGTCCATAATATTCAAAAACTAATCAGAAATTAAAATTATATATTAAAAACTTACTTCTATAGTGGCTAAATTAAATAATCCCATTGTTACAGGAAGTACAAAAGGATCTGCTATAGTTAAATTAGATATCCAAAGAAATCCGTCAGTTGTAAACTCCTGGTAAGTAGTATAAGCATCTGATGGAACAAATATGTTAAAAATGTATTAATTCTTATCTTTCGTTCAGATAATCATTTTATTCTTCTACATACTGGCATCCTGTTTAGGTAACATATAACATAAATTTCTAATAGACATTGACAATGATATCCACAAAGGTATTTGCACTAGTACCAACAGACTAGCTTTAGCTGGATGGCAATTTTCTTGAACAATTAATTTATTCCATTGTTTCTTTATCTGCAATAAAAATAACAAATATTTAAGGATCAAATATTCTAATCGAATTTGATTGTTCTCAAAAGTTTAAAATACAAAATAAAACATTACCTACAGAGTGATAATATAAGTTTGTAGCATATTTTTTAGACCAATTATATTTATGTGTTCCATAATTAATCTCTTTCTTCATCTCTTTAACTATCTCATCCATTTCATACTTAAGATTTTCCAATTTTGCAAGTATATATAGCTAAAATTATCACAATAAAAATCACTATAAAAAAACTTAAAAATAGAATATTATTTACTTTAATATTGGTTACTTTAAAATATACAAAATAACAAACTCAAAAAAGTATTTGATCAATTTTTTATAACTAAATAGTTTAATTGTAATTTTTATGTAATTGAATTTCTTTCATTTTTATGTTAATTGAATTTATTTAAGGATCCAAAAAGAATTAATATTTATTTAAAACTCCAAAAAGAATTAATATAAGAATTAATACATATGGAGAGAAAGAAAATAACAATTTTATATAGCTATTACTATTATTAAGTTACACAATTTAATAGCTAAGTTAATAACTAATAGCTAAGTTATTGTATAGTATACAATAACTTAGCTATTATATTATACAAGTTATATAACTTATATAACTTATTTGTAAATAACTATAAAAATATTCTCAAGTATTTAATAACTCAAGTAAATATGGTTATTTTATATTTAAAAATATTAATTATTTCATATAACTATTTTAACTATATTAAAGTCTTATAATTTTGTTTGTCATATACTATCTCTAGATCAAATTTATAACAAAGGTAAGACACATAATATATATTCATAAAGGATGTAATATTTATGAATCTACCTGATAGAAGGATAATGGTAACGTCACTGTTGTTCTCATCATAATGGTGGTAAATACAATGACTGACCACCATGGTAAGCCTGTATAATCATGCACCAACAATAAGAAATCTTGTGCAATTTTAATTGGTGCACTTTCTGATATTGCTTTGACTATGCCATTAAATTGCATTGGAACTTGAGTTTCAGCAACATAATCAATGCCGGCATTTGAAAGATATCTAACACTGTTATAATACTGACTACTATGATAAAGTTTATAGCCAATGTGTTTCTTTTCTTTATATGAAATTATATGAGGAACAAGGATTAGAGGACGAGACACATCAAGAAAGTTGTTTTGTATTGTTGAACTATATTTAACTATGACATTATTTAACATGTACTGTTGATTGCCGGAGGTCAAATCTTGTACAATGTTTACACAAGATGTACTATAATCATTATAATAAGTATATGGTAAAGCACTTGATGATATGTTTAAAAAAGTAATATTATTAATAGCAATTTTGTTGACTCGTTTGAGCCGCCACAAGAAAACATTAAAGTTTATTATTTTCATAGTGGACTTTGCTCACAAATAACAGTCAAAAAAATATTAAGTTAAACTATAAATATATTAACTTATTATTTATATTACACTTTTTTTATATTTGCACAGTTGTTTATTATTTCAAATATACGCGACTGAGTCTTTTATAGTTGTATTAAAACAATATCAGATTTACTTCTTTTCTTTAAAAAAAGATTTCTGGAGTGGAGTTCAACACCATCTTCGGGTTACAACGCAATAATTTTGAAACCAATCGAAAAAGTAAGGTTATATTACGGTATAATATCACAATCATGCGCATACATAGGCATCGATAAAAATGGCAGGTAATACTGAAGGAGACAGGCCTCCTCACCGTTTTCATGAACTTGAACCTTTACTATATTACTTATTCTTCAGAATCACTACATCAGCACAAAACTCAATAAAATTGGGCCCAATCGACGTGTTTTTGCACAAAACTAAAGAATCTGGCAGATAAAAGTGTCGCTCTGCTCTGCGAAGCGAGATATTAATTGTTAAAGTTCACGACTCGATAGGTTAAGAAACCTGTCATATCGACGATGTACAGACTGTCTGAGCATGCGCAGTGACGTAACGCAGGTCAGCTGAGCATGCAGCGTCATAAAGTGCGCGAAATTGAAAATGGATACAAGTTAAGTCAAATGCGTGGGGGGTCCAGGGGGCGAAGCCCCCTGGTTGGGGGGTTGGGGGGGCGAAGCCTTATCACGAAACGACTTCTGTTACTTTAAAAAATTTGCCGTCGCGTACGATTTATCGCGGATATCTCTTGTCTTTGAATTACTGTGTATCGTTCGAAATCGATACGTCGTTCGATTGAAATGTACCGAATAGATCGGTGAGATTTCTACGCGAGGTAGGACGCTTCTACTCGCGAATCATCACGCGTCTCCTCACCTTGCGTCAGGGGTCTGTGCTAATCTTTTCGGTTTTTATCATTTTTAGTATATCGTAGACTCATCGATTTAGTAAGCCGAAGATTTATTTGACAAGTCATTCAAATTTTGTGCACTTTATTAGTAACAAGTTAATTAATATAAAATTTAAGATGACTGCATTCAGCAAAGAAACGCTAAAAGTTCGACTCAGTCGAATGCAGCCATCTTAGCCATCTCTGTCGAAAATCGCTATATGTAGCGAAACAACGTTGAGATCAAAGTGAAGTTATAAATTAAGGTAATAAAGTTAAGATATATTAATTAAATATTTAAGAATTATGGCTAAAAAGTCTCTCTTTTTAAAGTGCCAAAAAATACAAACAATGCTAGTATATATTTTATATAATAACAAACATACTTTAAAGGTTAAATTGTTCTTTATTTATATTATATTGATTTATTTTTTAGATTATGTTAATTACTGAATCTGAAAAGAAACGCTTATGTTTCTTGAAGGAGAAAAACAGATGTTTAAAGCAAAAGGACAACTCATACAGCAGGTATTAAGTAATTTGATAAGTTTATTTGTGTTGTATTATATTTTTCAATGATATAATTTACTAGGTGCGCTACTAAATTTCCGAGTTTCACATATGGGTTGCGATAACGACACATGTAGTCGACATACATGTCTGAAATTGTGTTTTTTTTTTTTTTATAGCTTGGACGTCAACAATAACCAGTCGTAATACCAACACATATCGCAACGCAAAAATATTTTTTCTAACAATGAAGATGTCGAGTTTTGTGCCAAATAAACAGAATTTGCGGGAAGATTTGTTTTTCTGCTTTAACTTGAAAAAAAATGCAGCTGAAGCACGTTGTTTGCTTGAGGAGACCTACGGCGAACATGCACCATCGAAAACTATCTGTGAAGATTAGTTTAAACGCTTCAAAAGTGGCGATTTCGACACTGAGGACAAGGAGCATTCCGGAAGACCAAAAACAATTGAGGACGCCAATCTGCAAGCGTTATTGGATGAAGATGATACGCAAACACAAGATCAACTTGCGAGGCATTAAACATAACTCGCCAAGGTATTTCCAAACGTTTATATGCCATGGGAAAAATTCAAAAGGCAAGAAAATAGGTGCCGCATGAGTTGACTGAGAGACAAATGGAAAATCAAAAAGCCACTTCCGAAATTTTGCTTTTGCAGCATGAAAGAAAGAGTTTCCTGTAATTGTTACTGGCGGTGAGAAGTGGATATATTTCGAGAATCCCAAACACAAAAATCGTGTCTTTCACCTGGCAAAGCATCAACATCGATGGCCAAATCGCTTTGGAAAGAAGACAATGCTCTGCGTTTGGTGGGACCAGAAAGGAATCGTGTACTATGAGCTGCTGAAACCGAGCGAAACTGTCAATGGGCATCGCTACCGATAACAACTGATCAATTTGAACCATGCATTGCTCGAAAAACGGCCAGAATGGGACACGACACACGAACGAGTGATATTGCAGCACAACAACGTTCCGTGTGCCATCGCACTTCCATCGTCCAGAATACCAAAACGCTGAAATGGGATCTGCTACCACACCCGTCGTATTCGCCAGACCTGGTCCCTTTCGATTATCACTTGTTCCGGTCGATGGCGCATGGTTTGGCTGGGCTACACTTGGCCAATTTCGAAGAAGTGCAAAATTGGTTGGATGAATGGTTTTGGTCCAAAGACGCGTCGTTTTATCGTCGATATTCATGTATTGCCAGAGAGATTGCAAAAATGTGTAGCTAGCGAGGGACGATACTTTGAATAAACCATTTTTTGTATTTCTCTTGAAATTTTCCATTTTTCATTGATCAAAAAAACTCGGACACTTAGTTACGCACCTAGTATATGTATATAAAATTTATATAGTTATTATTTTCTCAGGATAATACTACAAGCAATAAGAAAATTATATTTGATGACGTTGATGAAGAACAACTAAACCGAAGAACAAGACAAAGAGAGATATGTTTAACAGTGATGATGATGATAACAATGAACAGGATTCTCTATAGAATGAGGATTAATTTAAAGTCAAGAAAAGTAAAAAAGTAAGCATCTAATATATTAGGTTTTTTTCTTTTTAAAATAATGGTACTAGTACAATTTATTTATTTATACAGACCACTCTTGGCAATGATGCACATGTTACTTTAGATGATTGTTTTATGGAAGACAATCGTCAGACTGAGGAAAGTAAAATTGTTGATGACACGGATGAGTGTAATTTGCAGAAAGAGAAAGAAAGACAGCTGGATATCTTAGAAAATATTTTAGGAATGCCATTTATTGTAAAAAATCAAGAGAAACCCACTAAGTAAGAATATCTCGATGAACAAAAGTTTGCAATTGTTACTTTTGATATTTAATGACAAAGTATTTGTAGGAAGGGATTGATGATACGATATGATCCAACTGAAAATGAATACTATGAATATGAAGTAAAACCTACTCAACCAGAAACTAAGGAGAAAAAAGAAGTTAAAAAAAAGAAAATGTGTTGATATCAAAAATTGAACCTGCACTTCTAAAATCAGAAGTGTTGAAGGATATTTATTATACTGTGTCACATGTTTTGAAAGCTTGAAACAGGAAGCTTGAAACAGGAAGGAAAATTTAATTTGTAAAAAACATGTGGAAAGGTAAAAGAAGACACAGGTGTTTATAAAAACAAACATTACATTTATGTCTGTATTATATTATTTCAGTGCATAGTACTTAATTCAATTATGTTTCCAGAAAATACTAAGGATAATGATACATTTATTGTGGAAAGTAATAACGCTCCAAGATTTAATTTTAATGCAAATAATGTATTTAAATATGATTTATCTGATGAGGAAAATATACATGAAGCAAAGAAAAAACTGTGTTCATTACGATTGTCGAAAATGGGTGCTACTCAAAACTTTCTTTCGATATTTGGTTTTTTTTTTTTTTTTTTTAAGGAAAGCATCACAGTTATGGGTCGTCTTCTAACCTCTGCTGCAACTGTAATTCCCACTATACGTCTGTATAATTCGATGTACTGACTACTAACTCATTTTTATTTTTACAAAATATATCACACCGAGATATAGGCTGCGTTTTGATATTTACCGTCAATACTGAAAATCTTTAGTGTAAGTGACGCAAACTATAGATTTTCAGTACTGGTAGTGAATATCGGAACGCAGCCAATAGGAGGCAAAAACGAACAGCATTTCAACACCGCTTTTCTTTGCGGTGGAATGAGGATAAGCGCTAGCTTTTCTTCGCTTGCATGAAATTGTATCTAAAGGTGCAATTTCACGTAGCGTCAAAACGCTAGCGGCTCTCCCCACTTTGGCGCCCTTGGTCGACGCGTCGTTTTGCCGCTTGAAGTTCGGAGAGGCTCAACTCGAGCGAAAAATAGACGTGTTTGAATCGTTTCAGTTGTATCAACAATTTCAAAAAATTAATATGTTAAATTTTAACATTTACAAACCTTAATGTTATTATCAAACGTTCTTTCGGTTGTATGGGCTCTCGAATAACATTTTCTTTTATCAATAGCGATCCAACAATAGATAACAATTCCTCCAATTGTGTTGCGGACATTCGGAAATAATTGTGGAATCATACTCCATTCTCTATGGTCAGTTTAGGAATTGACACATAATAAAAACTGTGCTCTGGACGATTCTTTAGATATGGTGCTACCCAGTATTGTTTCTTCTTGTACGGTTTCTTTTCATTTTCTTGTAATTTTTGCATAATTGCACACAACATCAGTATTCGTCGTTTCTTAATCTCTTTAGCTGTTACTGACGGCAATGTATTTTGTAAGGTTGTCGATAAAATACTGTTCCGACAGTTTAAACGCACTTTGACACGTATCCTTATTGTCAGTTTTATACACGAATTAAATCTATAGAAAAAATTTAAAAAATACAGAAAATACAAATCCACAGCGACCAGCGATTTGTCGCTCCATGAAAAAGTAGCGGGCGTTTAGCGGCTGGCGTTTTGTCGACAGCTCTTTTTCTCCTTACTATTGAGGGGAAATGTATCACAGAGTGGGGAGAGCCGCTAGCGTTTTGACGCTACGTGAAATTGCACCTTAATGGATGTACAAATTTCAGCCTCACCAAAATGAAAACTCTGTGGAGTTCGGTCTTCTGGTTCTAGTCTTCATAATACCAACCAGTGTGGCTTCCTTATCTCTATCCTCCATGGTCGTCATTGAATTACTTTTATAGCGAATTCGGGCACTTGCACTAGTGCACACCGAGTGTACACAAAGGTTCGTTTATAGTCAATTTTTACATTTAAAGATTATTATAAATCCTTTTTTAAATACTAATTAAACAGTAAAATGATGATCTGTACAACATTAGTACGGATCGTTTTATTGGCTGAAAATTTTTGAATTTGTTAATATGATATTTAAATATAAAAATTGACTATGAACAAGCCTTTGTGCACACTCGGTGCGCACTAGTGCAAGTGCCCGAATTCGCTATTAGTTTAGTGTTCGCATCGCGAACACTGCATTATATAGGTTAGGTGAACATAGGCTTTGGATATGCTTTTGATTAGGACGGTACAGAAACAAGGATAGCTATGCTTTATTAGCTATCTCTCTCGGCGCCCACGATTCTATTGCAGTGCTCGTTTCAGTTTACTTCTAGTTCAAATAGAGTCCTATAATAAGAGAAGCGCAATCTTGTTCCTACTTCTTGATTGATCAATTGTAACCGCCATGTTAGGCCCGCAAGGTCCTATATAACCACAGATTTCTATATATTAGCCATATATGTAATACTTCTTATATGTAATACTTCTATATTGCTAGTTCCGTATCTTCACAATGAGAGGATCGAGGCCCATAAAAGAGAGACGCACGATTTTCAAATATGGTCAGACGCTTAAGCCTCATTATGCGCAGGCGCGTCTATTGAGTGAGTGTGAGCAAGAGACTAAGCATTAGAAAATGAGACGGAAAGAACACGAAAAGAGATTATCTGGTCGTGCCTGAGTAACGCTGTTAACGCATGCGCACAAAGCGTAACTGAAGCGTACTTGAGAGAGAGATATTATACGTCTGTACCGTAATGTTTGACCCTGAGGTCGGCATTCTTCTAGCAATATAGTAGTATTACATATATGATATTAGCCTAGATTCACGGACTAAGGAATAGAGGGACGGAGCACAAGCTCTACCGGTGGGGCACGTTTGCGGCGGGGGGGGCCGCCATATTCGTTTAGTAATCACCACACATAGAACTCACTATTTGCGTACGTGTGAGAAATGAAAGTCAGATCCTGCGCACAATAAACAAAATAGAAATAGGAATAATTATTAAATATTATAAATAAGAAATTGGAATTATTTATTTTAAAAATAAAAAGAATAGAATAAGTTAATGCGTGAATTAAGAAATAAGAATTGGAACTAATTAATATATTTTATTCTCTTGTTAGATGTAAAATAATTTCTCTTTTCAACAATAAACAACAATAACAACAATAACAACAATAACAACAATAATAAAACATAAAATCACCGTCTAACCTCTTTACACTTGTCACTCGTTATGTCTCGTGGCACCACTACACGAGTGTAACCATGTCACAGACACAGGATCTCTGTGTGAGAATCGCTACATCAATATGGCGGAAAGCAGTCCCCCCCGCACGCTTGAGTTACCAACCCCTCTCGCCTAAACTAGGACTTTAGACTCGGTCCCTCTATTCCTTAGTCCGTGCCTAGATTGCTAACATGCTATAGTTTGGTTTAGGCTGAAGTATAGATATATTAGACTAGAGTGCGTAGCAAAAGCTACCGCTGCCTGTAAGGGCTATCGCACACAAAATGCATAGCGTTGCATAAACATAACATAAGACCGCTGGACCAATGCGCATCTTACGTAAATCAATATGGCGACTTTTTTCTAGGTGTTTATTGGTCCAGCGGTCTTATGTTATGTTTATGCTACGCTATGCATTTTGTGTGCGATACCCCTAAGTGGACGCGATAGAGGCTAAGAGAGAGACGGATGCAAAAAGTTCCCTTTGTCTCTTTCTAGTCGAGTGCTGTGATTAGCTCCCGCGCTTAGGCTCCGCCGACGTGCGGCACCCGAGAGGGGAGAAAGCAGACGGCTAACCATATAGCCAATCACAGCGCTCGGCTAGAAAGAGACAGAGGGAACTTTTCGCATCCATCTCTTTCTTAGCCTCTATCACGGGCATATATGTAATACTTCTAGGCCGGTATTCATAGTTGGGTCTTATATTTAAGATTGCCTTAAGTTTATCTTTAGATGCTGTACGAATCAGTTCATTGGCTACGGAGTATCTGAAGATGAACTTAAGACGATCTTAATAGGGTCCCCCACGATTTTTTGTTTTTCATTTTAAATAAAAGTTCTGGTACTAAAAACAATTATTACAATACAAAATTTGTTAAAACTCATTAAATAATTTGTTTGAAGCATTTAAATATGTCAATCGTTTGAAACGCCCAAATTTTCGCGCGCCATGACGGTGTCGACGTGTGACGTCACTATCTAGGTAACGGTTTGATAGCTGATTTCAAACGTATGTAAATTCACTGAAAATGAATGATAACACAGAGAAAACTCTTAAAAAACAGTGTTACAAGTGGTGTTTTGTTCCATTATGTAAAAATACGACGATTAGTACGCCTTCAAAAATTTTTATATCGGTGCCAAAAGGAGATATTCGGAGGAAATGGTTTGATATCGCAAGACGAACCGATGGTTCAACAATAAACGTCTACACCAACATATTTTGTTGTGAAGATCATTTTAACGTAAGTTAAGTATACTTTATAAAGCATACAAATACTTTATATACTTTGTATATACTTTATAACTATGTATATATATATATATGTACCTGTAAAACGTGGACTTCGAATTATCGGACACCCTGTATATACACACGTATGCCACTATGTGTACGTATAAGTATAAAAGGGAGCAGGACTCCATTTCGTACTTATAAGACTTTTTTATTCAGAATTTTATATGGTGAAAGGATATTATATCCAATGGAGAATTACCATGTACAATACGTGAACGCAATTGTAATGATCTTTTATAGTTGCAGGAAGATATAGAAAATTATACCAGAGTACGGCTTGATCCAAATGCTAATGTTCGACTAAGAAAACACCGTAGCTGTCGGTTCAGGTTCTTCACTCCGACGATGAACCCACATTAAAAAAGCTATGGCATGTTTACAACCACCTACACACATAAAATTACACAATCATAATATTGTGCAAATTATCTAATTTATCAATTGTATTATATGTACCTGCTGAAGCTGCGCAGTCTTCGCATCTGACATATTCCACTTTCTCCATTTCCTCGTTGACAAGCATTCTTACAACATATGCCTTGTTGTTTACTCTATGCTCAGGACATATTTTTCCACGAATATGACATAAATTTTTTTCCCTTTTTAACTCGACATATCCAATTGCTGCATCACCATAGTTTTCACTTTCAGCTCTAAATACATTATATATATATATATAGAGGTTAGAATGCCATATTGTTTTAATATATTTTACATATCACTTCGGTCATGATAAATATCAGTGATTATATTATATTCAGCTTATTTCTTTCGATTACAAATTTATAAACGAGTTATAAGTGTATATAAAGTACAAAAAATGTGCTTACTTTTTTGCTTTTATGCCACGGGTTTCTGCGATATTAAACACCTCATTTTCAGAAAAGAAATCGGACACCATCAATACCGTTAGCTTTGGTAAATTGTCCGACTGCGCTTGTACAAATCCCGTATTGTTAGAATGCAACATAATAAATTTTTATAGCAAAACAAATCAGATAATGCATAACGTACCATATAAAATATTTGAAACTAATAGACAATGACGTCACACGCAGTCTCCGCCAATCACGGGACGTTCCGTCCCCTCTCAAATTATTCGCAACTTCAATCATTTTTATTAAAAAATTGCATTTTTAATATCGTTTGAAAATCATTTCATTAAGTTTTACTAAATATAAGGTTCATAGAAATCAATTTTTTAAACAACATATTTTTTACAAATTGAACCCTATTATAAGGCTCGACTATGAATACCGGCTTTATATTGCTAGTTCCGTATCTTCATAATGAGAGGATCGAGGCCCATAAAAGAGAGACGCACGAATTCCAAATATGGGCAGACGGTGAAGCCTCGTTATGCGCAGGCGCGTCTATTGAGTGAGTGTGAGCGAGAGGCTAAGCATTAGAAAATGAGACGGAAAGAACACGAAAAGAGAAAACATTACCTGTCTGACTAACGCTGTTAGCGCATGCGCACAAAGCAGCTGAAGCGTGCGCGAGAGAGAGACTATTATACGTCTGTACTGTAATGTTTGACCCTGAGATCGGCACTCTTCTAGCAATATAGTAGTATTACATATATGATCGCGGGTTTCAACCTCTTGCGCACTCTAGTCTAATATCTCTATGCTCTAAGCACAACATGGGGATTTACAAACCTAAGATGGCGGCGGTTGGCAAGGGGGTAAAGTTCGTGCCTCTCTTATTAAGCCTGTTCTACAATGAGTCGTTAGTCGTAAGTCGTAAGCGAATAGATCATCAATCATATTTGATTATTCTTTTCTAAATTCAACTATGATTGGTTTATAGGACTCTGGCTTATAGGACCATATATGTAATACTACTATATTGTCAACACTGCTGAAAAGCTGACGAAATCATCACGGGACAGACATATATCAACCTCTCACTCCCACAATTCGTGTACTTTGACGCAAATGCGCATGCTCGCGTTGAGCCAGCTTAACCCTAATAAAATCGTGTAATTCTTGATACTTTTGTTAAAGTATAGAATACTGTGATTTTATTACTTTTATTTGTTATAAAAAGTTATAAAAAGTGATAAAAAAATAATAATAATGGTGCGATCGTGCTACAAGTGTAAAAGTAAAAGGCAAACAGGGCAAGCTAAAAATATTTCTTTGCACAAGTAAATTTAATGACAATAATGAGATTAAGTATACACGATCGTTCACACACAATAATTAAATTATTATTTTTAGATTTCCAAAGAAAGCAGAAATACGAAAAAAATTGATTAAAGTTTGCGGATTGTAAGAAACAGATGATGTATCTCGTTTTTTTTTATTTATACATTTTTTCTTATCATAATATTAATTCAATAAGTCGTATTATATAATAAACGCAACTTTTTTATATTACTTTCTGCCTTTACATATGCCTGTACGCATAGTTAGTAGACGCATGCGTTCAACATTGAACGTTTGCGCATGTACAGTTCATGTACTTTAACACACATGCGCATGCGTACCGTATTTTCTATCTCGCTCCCTCAACGCTCATGCCGCTTATTGGGAAGATACGTGACTAGCAATATAGTAGTATTACATATATGTATAGGACTCTATAGTTCAGTGGTTGGGATACTATTTTTAGTAAGTACCTTAGCTATTAGATGGCGCCAGACTAGCAATAGTTTAGGCCGGTATTCATTCAGTCCGTTCTTATTTTTAAGTAGTGTCTTAAGATGCTAGTACGGTTCTGTGATTGGTTTATATCATCTTAAGATTGTATTTAAGGCCGATATTCGTAGTCGGATCTTATAATTAAAACTGTCTTAAGTTTATCAGATACTTCGTAGCCAATGAACTGATTCATACAGTGGGTCTGTTCTTTTCAGCTGCACTGCTGAACTAGTGCAATAAGTTAGAGTGAAAAAATATATATATGTCTCATTCCAACTTATTGCACTAGTTCAGCAGTGCAGCTGAAAAGAACAGACTCTATATCTAAAGATAAACTTAAGACGATCGAATCGATATTAAATATAAGACCCGACTATGAATACCGGCCTACGATGAGTATAGGCCTTTTATGTGCCACGGCCCTATCTCTTACGTATAGAAACAGACTATGACAAAACAGAATATCGGTTACAGTTAAAGCTATGCTACTCTTACGCCATCTAGTGATTAGGGTGCCTACGAAAAAAAATAATTTAAGATTCGGATTCTAACTTGTTACCGGTGGTTTTTGGTATCTTTGACTAACGATAGCTTACAAGAGTTGTTTTTTCCGGGATTTTCTATTGTTGCTAGTTAATAATATTGAGAACCATCAATAGCAAGTTACAGAATCCCAGTACAGCTTGAGGTACAGTCAGACATGAAAGAACTGTCCTATATTCTTTATCTATTCTTTATTCCTGTCTTTCATCGATAATTTAGACAATTTGTGTGACAATGGCAGGTAAGAGCTATCTAAACCGAATTTAATTGTATAAAATATATGCTGAGGAAACCATTGTGTGCATGCGTGTGTATTTGTGTGTAATATGCAAAATGCATTTAATATTTTAGACAATCCAAATAGCACAGGATATCCTATGGACGTCCATTTTATGTCCATTTTAAGTTCACACGTCCATGTGCATGAAATGGTCCACTGTATATCCGATTTTGGATACCTTTAGTCTCCATATTTGGCCTATAGGATGTCCGATTTTGGACGTCAATAGTCGTTTTTTTAGCAAGAAACTGTATTACATAAAACTATTTTATTGCCTACAGATTATTTTAGAAGATAACTTAGATATTAGAAAAACAAGCAATATTTATCTCATTTCTCACTTTCTCGTCTTTCGTCTCTTAACTCTCATTTGATCTTTTTTGTAGATACATTACTAAATTGGTGCAATAAGTTAAAATGAGACAAATATATTAGTCTCACTCTACCTTATTGCACTAGTGCCCTAATAACACAAGACCTCCTGGAGATGTTCCAGAGACGTCCTGAGAAAGAAGAAACGTCCCAAGGTCATCCTTAGGATGTACTCTGGACGTTTCCTGCACATCTGTGCTGTTAGGAAGTGTACAGTCTTGGACTAAATGTCCGTAATTTTTGAAGTGAGTTTGTGAAACTTTCCGTTTTGTCTAATGGGAAAATTCGTTTACTCATCATAAAACGATCCTATTGGATACGACAGAGGAATTTTTTTTTCTATATAGCTGCTCCCTTATAAGGTTTCATATTCACCTTGTTTTGTTCTTGAAAAATGTATCTGAAATATTGATAATTTTGTTACATGTGACACGTTGCTTACGAATATTGTTGTCATGTTTTCTTGTCAGAATTTATTGATATAGTGTTCCTTATTTCTTAATATGATGTAGACTGATAGATGCAGATAGGAATTTGAAACATCAAGGGATATTATAATGTGCATTATTATAATTAGAAATGTTTAGAAATGTATTTATATCTAGTTTCAAATTTCATTTGTATCTATATTATAATTATCTGTAATAATATCATAAATATGTACATACCCAGATAGCACAGGATGTCCTATGGACGTTCATTTTAAGTCCACACGTCCATGTACATGAAATGGACGTCCACTGCATATCTGATTTTGGACATCCTTTAGTCTCCACATTTGGACGTCCATAGGATGTCCAATTTTGGACGTCAATAGTCGTTTTTCAACAAGAAACTGTATTACAGTATTATATAAAGCTATTTTCATATAAATAAATTCACAAAAACAGTCTTTTTTGAGCCAAAGATATATATATATATATATATATATCGACAAAGTATGAAGATATAAGTGACATGATAAAATTATAACGATAAAAGATGATATACAAAAATAGAACATAAAATATAAAACGTCATATTTACTTATACGCGTTTCGGCTCACTGAGCCCTCTTCAGTAATATAAAAGTCGCAGATATTTCGATAAGTTGTAGTCAGAAACAATTTAAGGAAGGATGAAACCGCAATCGCATAGATATGGGAATGCCGCAGTCGAATTTCTTAAGAAGGGATGTCGAAAACTCCACCGGATTGGATATATCCGTGAAGTGATGACCGTTGAAATTGTTAGAAAAACTGTTAAAAGAGAACCAAATGGAAATGCCTGTCCTTTATCAAATTTTCAAAATATTAATGTTTTTGAAAGATTGGAGAAAATTTATTATAGTAATATGTAAATATATGTGTGAAGTTATATTTAAATTAAAATAAAATACCTGTACAGTTCCACATAAAGCTATTTTATCATTTATAGATTATTTTAGAAGATAACTTATTGTTAGATATTATAGAAAAACAAGCAATATTTCTTATTTCTCACTTTCTCGTCTTTTGTTTCTTAACTCTTGATCTTTTTTGTAGATACATTACTAAATTGGTGCAATAAGTTAAAATGAGAAAGTTAAAATGACAAATATATTAGTCTCACTCTAACTTATTACACTAGATACGCATAAGTTTCGCTCACGCCACTAGACGTCGCAAGAACCATAAGCTTTCTCGCAAGTAAAAACCTACTTGGAAATATATATAATTATTCATCATGTGAATCACAATTTTGGAATTTGGAATTGTTTGGAATTTTTGAGGATGTAACTGTTCTAAACACGACAATGAAGTTAGAACTTGAAAATGAAATATACAAAAATATCTTATTTTAAAATATATTTACAGAAAAACTGTAATTTAAAGTATTCTTTTATCACATGAATTATATAAATTAATTTTGTGCTTCAGATTTATTAATAAACCTCTTCTTTATATACTTTGGAATGTTTATTTCGGTAATAATTACAAAACTAGAGTACTGGAATTGATGTCCATTTTAGTTCCTTCTTTGGATATTCTATGGATGTACGGAGTAGTGAAAAACGGACGTCCTATGGATATCCTATGAACGTCCGTCGAATTTTATTCGGATGTCTTATGGATGTCCCGATATCCAAACGTCCAATAAATGTCCATAGGACGTCCATGTGCTATCTGGGTATTTCATAAGTTTAAATCCTATTTACAGAAAAACTGTAATTTAAAGTATTCTGATATGAAATAAATTAATTTTGTGTTTCAGGTTTATTATTATTAATAAACCTCTCCTTTATATACTTTGAAATGTTTATTTCGGTAATAATTACAAGTACTAGAGTACTGGAAATGATGTCCATTTTAGTTCCTTTGGATATTCTATGGACGTACGAAGTAGTGAAAAACGGAAGTTCTATAGACATCTTATGAACGTCCGTCGGATTTTATTCGGATGTCTTATGGATGTCCAAATGTGAACGTCCGATGAATGTCCATAGGACGCCTGTGCTGTCCAGGAATTGATTACATAATGGTGCAGTTTCTGGATAAATCATGATTTCTTTAAATATCATCTTTAATGCATCGTAAATCATAACAAAGTTACGAATTAAATTTCTAACAAATATCATCTTTATATATATTTACCGACGATTAATTTCATCTCATTGTATTTTCTTTAAATCTATTATTAATATCATGTGATAACTTATCTTTGGTTACAACTTGCAAATATAATATTTAGGCATCTACTTATCATAAGTAGTAAGTATTGTTCGTAACTAGAAATATTTATTACTGTTATTACAACAGAAATTTATATTATTTTGGGCTTGATCTAAGTAACAACCCCAGTAAGAAATGAAAAGATGTCGAATCGACATAAAATGTGTTGAATATATGTCGATTTGATGTCGATCGATGTCTTTTGGACCTATCATTTCTCACTAGGGGTGTAAAGATATATGTTTAAACAAATTACAATTAGTTCTATTTATGAAAATAAAAATTTCTATATATATGCAAAATAAAGTTTCAGATTAATTTATATAAGAGAATATATTTATATAAGAGAATAAATTGGAAATGGTTATGCTGTTTTATTCAAAATATATTTGTATTTATATATGTGTATGACATGTAACATAAAATTATATTTGTTATTTGATATAATAAATTATTTGATGATGTCCATTTTAGTTCCAGTTTATTTCTTACTAAATTATTTGAATTTTTGTTGATATTTCATATTCATTGATATTTGTTCAAAACTGAACTGAAACACTTTGCTTAACTTTAAATTTTAGATACAAGTAAATAATGTGTTTCTTAATTATAAAGTTTTTTAAATAGTAAACTTATAATGTAATTTTAAGTATTTTTACTCAAAATATGTTGATTTAAATTTAGATTTAAAAGGTTTACCTTCTTATTATAAATGTATCTAATATTTATTATATACCAAAATGTATCCTAAATTTATTTCAATTTTTATTACTAAAAGACTAAATTTTTTAAATTCAAAATCCATTAATATAAAATAATATAACTGTTTTTGCACATATGTATGTGATGTAGGTAGACATACGTATACATATATATTCTTCTACTACAAACATAATATTCAATACATGTTATATATCATATTTCCTACTCAAATATGTTCAATATATAATATCAAGTCAAATGGAAGTCTTCGATAATCGGTGCGCTACTTTTAAGACATCCTTTATCTAGCCCTTTCTCTTTTTCTTTGCTTTTCTTTTGAAATAAAATGGTAGCGTAAAGAAAAGTAATAGGATATGCGATATCGTATAGATGAGGTTGGAGAACCTGAAGCAGAATTACCTCACAGGATTATGCTAGCTCGAACCTTAGATCCGAATACGACACTGCTAGGTAGAGGCATCCGCATCCGGGTTATTAAAAGCGGCTTCTCTGAACTTTACAGTGCAACGCCGATACAATACCACGTAATGAAAATAATATATTCTGTATTTACAAATTAAAATATCCAATTTCAAAATATTCCACATACACTATCATATTAATATTAGCTGTGTGTTCATTACAACGAGTATTAAGAACTCGTAATAATATATTTCAAAAACTTTTCTGTATTTTAATGAAATTATACATGAAAGTATACATTTAAGATAAAATAATCTGTGATGATACAAAAGTACGCTGGTCTTTCGTGAGTTACACACGTCAATGTAAAAAATCTCTTTATAAAAAACATTTAAAAAACAGTACAAGGAAGTACCGGAATCAACAGGGGCAACATACAAAGAACTGAAAGTCAAGTTTTTGAGTAACGGATTTTTACAGTTTTACGACGCATCCACTTAATTTTGGGAAAATATTGTGCTCGATTGGATCCACGCCGTTCTTCGTTACAGTTTTTTGCATAACGGAGAAATATTCTCAACAAAAGCTTACGCACATTTTATCTCTTTTTTCTATATTCGTTCTACCTAACCAAGTAAAAAACCGATGCTAACGAAAACTTACAATTCTAAAACTTTTTTAAAGTGTTTTAAAAGACTACCAACCTAACAGAAAAAATAAAATATCTTTACTCGAAAAGAAATCGGACAGCTATTTGTAACGATTGCAAAAAATCTAATAAGACATTTCCTTGTTTTTTTAGACAGTTTATTTTTAACACAAATTTATATCTTAAAATGTTTGCTTTTTTTATATTTGCTTGCACACACATAAATAAATAAATTTACTTAAATTTTTACGAATATTTAACAAATGTTTTGCAAGAAAGTAATTTATTTATTTTTGTTGTTCAACAATACATATATTAACGAGATAATTCTCTCGATAATGTAAAAAAAAGTTACTTACGGAATTGATTTGACATTCAGTTATGATTACAATTATAATTACGATTATACAATTTAGTTATGACATCTTATTGACACCGTAAAAGAAGTGTCATGCGATTATTTCGTGAGAACATAAATAAACGAGGAACAGGCTAAATGTGCATTTTCATGTGATCCACCAACACGAGCCTGACGATATGACACAACCATCATTTCAGAAGGATACAATAAACGCGGACGAGAGCCAAGCACTCGTTAAGAGCAGGCCCCGAAGGCTCTAATTAAAATAACAAACGGAAAATCCGCGAGTTTCTGCCGCATTCGCAGAAACTTCCCCCACGCATCCCGTGACACAACCACCCCTTTCCATCTCTCGACACGCGTCCCGTACTCTCCTCGAAGAGGACCGGCTTCACATAAACGACAACTATTCAGCTCTCGGCGACTGTGTATAAATGTTTCTGTATTATATCGTGTTACATAGTCGATGGTGTTACTGCACTGATAGGGATTAAACCAAGACAGAAGGGGTTATGTATTATGAAGAAAGTGCACCAAAGAAAATGAAATAAAATAATTGTATATACATATATGTATTAATGTATATGTATATTAATTAATTAATAGATATATATATATATATATATATATATATATATATATATACATTAATATATATATATATATATATATATATATATACACATATATAATTGCAAAATACAGGAATATATCCTTTATATTAATATGAATACAGGTTAAAATAATTGCGACAAAAATAAAAAAATTGTAAAATAAATTGATAGTGTCGCAACTGCTTGGTTTAATTAATATGCTTACATGATGAATTTTGTTAGCTAATCTTGCATCTATATGAGAAGTTGAAGAAAAAATCTTGTGAAATAGCGTACAGAAGACGAAATGACTGGAAACAGAAGAGTGATAAAAAGAAAGAAACATAATTAAAAAATAAAAAGTCGAGGATGGAATGGAATACACAGACAGGAAACGCGCGCGTAACGAGCGTTTAATTGCGCGAAGAAGGAAAAGACGGAAGGGTTTACGCGCGAAGGAAAACATTGGAGGAAAAGGAGACGATAAGCAGAAAGAACAAAGGGGTTGAAATGCGGGAAGGGATAACCGCGACGAGGGGGTAAGCGAGGAAAAGGAACGGCGAGAGACTAACCACGAAGAGGGGTTGGCGTTTCTATTCGGAAGGGGGTTGGTTCTGGCGTCTCGTTACAGCGGTTGGCTGTCGGAAGCGCGGATGACGCGGAGGGGAAGAGGACGAAAACCCCCGAGGGGTTTGAAGCCGGTCTCGCCGTGTTTTTCGCCGATTGAATCAATTAAAGAGGAAAAACTCCCGGGTAAAATATTCGAGACGTGTCCTGCCCGTCGTGCACAGTCCCATGTACATGCGTGCTCATTCGTTCGTACAGATCGAGAGATCGACGCTACAGTTTGCCTTTCGGATTGTCAGGTATCGAGAGATCCAGTTTTCGTTATTTGCGCGAGTTAAGATCTTGATAGTAGATACACGCTGATGCGTACATTTTTTAATAGCATGCGACCTTTCTGGAATTATAAACATATATATGTATATTGTTTAAATATATAGTATAATAGTATTTTCAAGATACAGCTTTATATTTGTTTACATTTATACATAATTTCTCTTAAAATAAGATGTAAGTTTGAAAGTGAAATATTAATTTAATATTTTTTAGTATATATACTTTTTTTGAAATAAATATCTTAAAACATTATTATAATGTTGTTTTATTGCAAAATTTAATGGTTGTATACGGCATATATTGTATATGTAGATATATGTAGATGCCACTCGAAGTCGAATAGTGATATAAAATGGAAAAAATAAAATTTTAATATGTATCAATTTTACATATAGGATAAACAAATTTTATCTATATAGAAATGTAAAAAAGTACAATTAATATTAAAGTGCAATTTTATATTAAAAATACTCATGTGCAATTTATTTCCATATCTAAGACGATTACTTTAGTAAAATCATTGTTAAAGTAACAATTATATATATTTACTTAATTATTTGTGAATCGGTAACCAAATGTAATATTCAATATGTATTATAAGCGTTGCTTATAGTAGCGAACGAGATATTTTTATGAATATAGGAGTAACACGAAGATTTTACTCGCGCAAGGTGTTTCGTGTTCGCTCTGTAATGCGATCGGGATAAGAACCACGCACATGTAGTTGTCGTAAGAACTAAGAATGGGAGAGGAGAAACGAGAGACAGGGACAGTGTCAGGCAACAGAATTTAATCTCTTAATTACCGGAGAATAGACTCGCACCGCGTGCGGCCGTGCTAAAGACAGGGATTACTGGTAATAGTACTCTCTTAAGTCCACCATCCGGCTTGTTTGATAAATAATATCATTGCTACCCGATTAGGCTTGCACAACATCAGTCTATTGGGTCTACACTCTTTCGGCTGATTATTGAATTAATATAGATCAAAAAGGCATGATCTATGTAAGAAAATTTTTTTTATTTCCCATTTTACTATTTTTTATATATTTTTAATATTTTTATTTATAAGCATCTTCAGAAATTGAACTAATTTATCAATGTAATTAATTTTTTATAGTTT